>OX596254.1:7685680-8040406 GCA_951394255.1 Polyploca ridens | reverse complement strand
GATAAGTCCTCCAAACAAATTATAATCAACCACTACTTCATTCATAGTCCTTTTCCAAATTTCAAAGACATTTAGGTACCTACTGCAAACGTATTCTATAACTGCATTAGGTACGCACAAACTGTCCCTGAAGTAAATAATAAAAGAATTCAACACTGATTAAGCAATTACATCTCTACGTTGTTAAAACAATTCCTTGATTCACTCGAGTTGGATACGAGTATGAAAATTATGTTCGAAGTACCCAATAAAACACTTATTCCACATTTTATTTTAAGAAACAGTTTGGGTCTATCCATGTAATTGTCGATTATTACTGAGCTTACACGACTTTAAAAGGTTTTTGTAGTGTAACCAAGCTTTTATTAATAATTTTACAAAAACGATTCACAAATAGAAAAAAACTTCTTATAGAGTTCACCACACAGGTGCAGCTTCGATTGGCTGCTTTCTCACGCACACCACATGACAATATTGGGAAAGTAGATAAAATGTACGATCTTATAGCAGACATTATTTTTATGAAGTATTATTTTTTATTTTCCCTCCAGATATCAATTTTCCATAACTGAAAAGCCAGTGCCAGCACGCATTCAGCAGCAACATTCGAAATCTTATTTATTTATTATTTATTTATTTATTTAAATGCTGTGATTGGTCAGTATTGTTATTAATCAGTACAAATGCACTTAATAGTTGAGGAATTAGGTACTACTCTAAAGACTCTACCTCTATTCCTTACGTTACCTTAATGCTAAGTATGGGCCCATCATTTGAACCTGCAACTTCTTGCGTTAATATGGGTGTTCGCATTCGCACCACCACGTTGAATTACCTTGGTAATTTAGTCACATTTTTACGTTGAAATGTACGGAGAATTTATGTTTCTTTACTTTTTAACGGGTAGTGGGCTATCTTCCTAGCATTAAAGGGAATATATCCTCGGAGCAAGTAACTTTAGGTGGACACCAAGTTAAGTAGAATATAATTGGCGGGCGGCATGGCAGGCGTTCAAAGCCTGTACCTGCCTGTAAAAATGCCATCATAAAGCCATGCCGCCACAATGAGCCCTTTGACAGTTGGTACCTTTATGATGCCGACTCTGATATACGAGCCGGTCTCATTAAACTTATTTTATCGACTCCCGATACACCATCTAACTATCCGGATAGTAAATCAAGGCATCTGAAAGAAGTGCGCGCCACTACCGCTTACAAACAGGGAGAAAAGAATAAACCATTTAAACCATTCACATTTTTTATAGCTTATTATTCAATCCCATTAAAGACTTAGCGGGACGGCCTTTTTAAAAGCGCTTTTGATATAAAAGACCATTATACAGCCCATTTTCCATGACAATGAACATAATATTTTTTTGTTCAATGTCGTTAAATCGCTGATTATTAAATTATTATGGGCAATAAAAGGATCTTTTGTATTTTTTTGACAGAACTTATGGCAATTACCTACATTATAACCTCTACAAAATTCCTTTAGTTCAAAGGACAGCATAAGTTCAAAGTAGTCTATTTATACGCGTTATTATGTCCCTATACTTTCTTCAATGAGGATATTTAGTGTAGTGTAAACAATCTATCTATAGTATAGTTCTTGCATGTATAGTATAGATTCTATACTATACATGCAAGAACTCTTATTTAGTCTCAGAAATTTCAAGGATTTTTCAAGAGACTTCGTAAAAAAGTTACTTGGTATTATTTATGATCAGTGTACTATGGACTACATTACCATGTAGATGTATTACCATGTCTCTATTTACTATTACCAACAGTTTCTCCTAAATCCATAGGTAATAGTGGTATTTGCAACCATAATAAGTAATATTATAAAGTTATTTGGAAACAGCTGGATGCGGTAAATGGAAGACACCCATCACAGGTGAGATCAGCTTGTGGAGTTTTTTTTATGTACTAAGAAGTCGGTAAACAAGCATACGCCCCGCTTGATGGTAACCGTACCATAGTTACCGTAGCCGTATGGACTTCCCCTTTCCCCAAAAAGCTCTGGTGATGTTACTGACACACAGGAACACAAACTAATGTTATTTGGATGCGGTACTCTGCACGGTAGAGGTATTACCCCAGTCGAACTGTTCTTTGAACGAAATAACGCTATGCTCTACCTCTCTTAAAAATATTAGTTAGTTTTATGGTTAGAAAATGTCAAAATATAACTGGTTTTAAAAACTTGCCAGCGTTTTAGCAATTTGCTTCAATTTACAACCTATTAGATCAACCTGTGTCAAAAAAAATGTGTTTAAACAGTAGAGATAAGAAGTTAGCTTCACTTTTGCACTAAAAGGATAATTTAAACTTGTTCAAAAAGTCACCAGACGCTTAAAAATCGACCACGAGCGTGTCGGAACATGAGCAGTATAGGGTTCAATAATATTATACATATAGGCTAGCTATCCACCCCGCGGTATTACCCGCGCCTCCTATTTTACTTTCTTAGGGATGGAATAACCAAAAATCTTTTCTTAGGCCCGAAAAGGAAGCAATGTTTACAAACTTAGACACGCAGAATCTTCTCGTTGAAGAGATAAGGCGATGATAGCTCAGTGGTAGAGACGTCGGATACCGAGACGAAGGTCCCGGGTTCGAATCCTACAATGAGCTTCAGCTTTCAGTGAAGGAAAACATCGTGATGAAACCATAGCACGGTGGTAGGGTACTTTGCAGTACCCGCCTGGCTGGCTACCACCCTCAAGTTGAAAAGTTCCGACAGCTGCACTTGAGAGCCAGTTCCTTCTAGGCTTTGGGTGCTTACCAACTTCGGCCGCATTATCACTTACCATGATGCAAAGAGACTCAACACAGGCTGAAGTTTGGAAACTACTACAAATTTTTTTTTCTTAATTTATTTCTGCCCTAATTCGATTCGTTTTACATAATTACGACGTAGAGCAAATAGTAAAAAAACCCTAAAAGATACATTCCTCTAAAATTGAAATAGTTTGGGAAACCCCTGTTTTAGTATTTAATTTCACTGAATAGCCAACACGCACCTCTTCATAACCCTCCATGAATAGGGGGGATTGTTAAATAAAGCTCGCTCGTCCTTACTATAAAGTTTTATTTACGATCCTTTACGTATTTTTTTTTATATCACTGGTAGTCCCCGAGTAACATGAACATGACAGATAGATATAACGAAACTACAAGGGTTCTTGTTTGACAACGGCAACGGAACCCCGATATCAAAAAGCTAAATACCTGTTACTGTACCTGTACTAACAATTAGATTCCATTAAAAAAGCTAGCAACAGTAGTAATCAACCAACAATGGCAACAAGTAATAAATCGCTAGTCACCTCGCGTCGATGTTAGATACAAATGGTGGTTTTTACAGAAGCTACCGTGTAGCTACCGGGGTCCGCACAGATGGAGGCAAAAAATTGTTTGGTCATTCTCGGTGACTCTGTTGATGTACAATCGGAGAGAAAACTGAGATTATAAGTTTTTTCCTGTAGGCTACCTATACCTTACCTTATACTGGAATTGATTAAATTATCTGATGGCATTGTTTTTTCTTATCAACATACATAAATAAATTGCAGAAAATTTTGGCCATGACCCATTTTTTTTAAATAATGATTATACTTCGCCATTACAGTCATGATACCTTATTTTTCTCCACGAAAAATAAGTATACTAAGTATATAATATCGTTTTCTCCGGGTTGAGCAGCGAGGTAATGCTGGACTGTGAAAATCACCATCTACGCTGTACAGCGCGACGAGAGAACGGTGAACGAAGAATCCGACCCCCTCTACAGCGCAGATGGCGAAAGTACAGTGGATTTACCTAGCTGCTCCACCCGGGGATGAAATGTGATTCCTCCTCCAAATTAAGTGAAAAGAATGAGTTTCTTGCCGGAGTCTTCTCAGTTTAAGTGTATTTCGAACTGGAGGTAAATTCAACTGTATAGGTAGGTAACTTAACGTTCATAAGTGCCTTATCAGGGCCTAATGAAATGACTTTTTGATTAGATTTGAATTATTGAAATATCATAAGTAGTATAATTTAAATTGAAAAATAAATCACTTTTGTTAGTGAAAGTATAAACACATAAATTAACGAAGCGAAGTGCGAATGAGTGAGTAGTGAGCAACGACTGCGCAACTTTCCACGGTCACAGACTATCTAATTATCGAAGAAGTTGATAATGTACAAGGAAATACTATTAGATTTAGGGCGATGATAGTGAAGGTCGTGGGTTCGAATCCTACAATGAACTTGAATCTGTACACTTTGTAGAACTCCTGTCTGGCTACGACCTAGTTCTCAAGTTGAAAAGCTGTAGCTTATCAGCATATTACGGAATCTACACTTGAGAGCCTTCTAGGGTTTGTGTGCTTACCACCTGGTCACATCATTACTTACTATATAGTATGATTATAGTCAAACGCAGGTATACACAGTAAAAAAAACAACTTTTGGTGAGAAAGGATGCAAGATGTGTCTAGTGTGCGAATATGGCCCACGGTAAGTATGTGACACCGCTGTAACGATTCCCTACTGGTAGTCAGTTAGTATACCGTGCCGCCGCCCACAGCCTCCGAATCACAATAAATCTGAACCGATAAGTAGTCGAGCGGATTGCGGTGCGGCGCGATCAAAGCGAGGGGAGGCACATGAAAGGCGCCGCCGCCGTTTGTCGAGATGTTTCATTCGATGCCGTGTTTCCACCACCGGCCGTCACGTTCGATTCGCTCTTTGTACGCTGACGTTTTAATTAATTTATTAAGATTACGTTATATGTAGGCAGACATTGACGGAGGTGCGTAGATATACAACATCTGCACGAATGACATGACAGCGTTATAATCTGTTGACTATATAAATCTTCATCGTCCCATATCAAACGAAACAACAATGTAAAACTTTGCAGTTTAGTTTCAAGTAGGTACTTAGCGTGTAAGTAAATTAGCCAAAAAATTGGCAATCGTCATGTAAGTAGTTCTGAAATTGGGTAGGTAACATAGCTATTCCTTGACGTGGGTAATCGGAGGAGAGTGAAGATCATCTGAAGAAGGGTTTTGCTCGTATCTCGAAAACCATGAATGGCTCTATCTGTACTGTACCATTATTAGTTTAAATGGATAACATTTATTTTGCATTTTGCATGATTAACATAAATTTGATAAATAATAAATAAAGATAGTAGGTAAATTATATTTCATCAGCAAGGTTTATTCGTTCAAACAATGCAAATAATTGGATAGTCAAAGTAGGTATTTGAATTATATATACCTAAGTTAAGATGAAAGGATGGCTGCAAGAAATTTGAAAGATAGGTATTTAACAAATCTATTGCTGTCGCGCTGTGGCCCGGAAATCAATGTGTGAGTGAACAGACTGTGCATGGTGCAAGTGTGCGTGCCGTAGCTCGCACCGCTCCCACCGACCGCCCGCCCCTCGATATTACTTTACTTGTAATATTATATTTCTGTGATTCGGCCGGCGACTGGCAAGTTGATATACCTTTCAGCGCTTGCAGTTCTGTTGTTCCAAGTGACATTAGGGATTTTGAAATTAGAACAAATACCTAACCATACGTTATTTTATTTGTATTTTGAGTCGATATAAAAAAATAAATTATATATTCGACATTTATGTATGTAATATTATTGGAACTGCATTATATTCACATAATGATAATCTATTAGGGCTTCCAAACAAATACCTATACAACATTTTATAGATTTATATTTGTCCACAGTCCACGCATTTCTTCGAAACTATTTATCGAATTGTGAACATTCTTTTTTTAATGCCTTATATTTACTTCAACTTAGGGAACAGTGCGAAAGTAAAAAATAACTCTAATCGGACACTGTCTTGATGTCAGCTATAATATTTTTAATTGAATATATACGACGTGCTCTTTCGTGACTAAGATATTTTCAGTTTACAGTTATTTCATATTTTTTTGTGTATTATGAAGTAGTTTTTTTTACTAGTGAAAGAGCTTATTTATACGTATAAAACAAGCCCTTGAAATAATATTATATAATCATAATAAAACGTAGCTCGTATCAAGCCAGGCCTTCACGCGTATTACTCCATATCTAGAAAAAAAACTGAACCGATTTTGATGAAACTTCTTCACAAAATATTAAAAATAACTCTAATCTGACACTGTCTTGTAGTGGACAAACATACACCTATGAAATTTTGTATATTAGTTTGGAAGCCTGAAATTTTGTGAGGAAGTTTCATCAAAATCAGTTCAATAGTTTTTAAGATATGGAATAATAAGTGTGTCGGGCTGGCTTATTGATACGAGCTATGGGCGTTGGTTGTGTCAAAGGGAAAATATTTGAAAACTTTGGTCAAATCCTCGTAAATGTAAGAAAAAAAATTACAAGTCGATTTTAAATAAATATACCAGCCAAGTGAGAGTCAGACTCACACACAGAGGGATCCGTACAATATTAAATAACTTATCGTTGCTATGACAAAAAAAAAGAAGTTTCTTGTATGAGCGGCCCCTTTAATTTTTCTTTTTCGTTTTTTTATTTTTTGTTATAGCGGTCATAGAAATACATATTCTCTGAAAATTTCAGCAGTCTACCTATTACCGTTCATGAGATACAGCCCACTGACAGACAGACGCACGGACGGACAGCGGAGTCTTGTTTGGCACCCTTCGGGTACGAAACTAAAAAGTATAGTCACAATCCGATTAATAGTTTCCGAGAAATGCGTGGATAAATATACATACTTACAACCATACATACACCTATAAAATGTTGTATATTTGTTTGGAAGTCCTAATAGATTATCATTTGAATATATAATATTGTTTGGCAGTCCAATAATACATACATACGTGTCGAATTGATAATCTCCTTTTTTTAAGTCAATTAAAAATAGATATTTTGTCCTGTTATTTTGAAAAAGGTTACTAAATATTAGATATTATGATAACCTTTGAACGATCACATTTCTTGTTCTTTAATCCTTCATCACTCAAAAGTATAAAAAAGAACAATCTTGGTTAGGGCACACTATACCTTACATGTAGGTTACCAAAGACGTAATACTATATCGATATCGATGAACAACACTAGAGCAGGTATCGATAATATATTATCGACTACTACGCGACACTTCTTTGACTGTATATGTATTTGTCCAAGCCTCTCCTCCCTCAACCCTGCCCGAATACAGGCGATAGAGACAACTGCAGCTTGGATCGATTATACCTATTTAAAATTGACGAAATCGCTATTTCGTAATCCCCAGTTTCCTCCTCCAATACTGAATCGATTTTAATTATTTTTCATGAATAGTAATAAGAAGGGCTTTGGCTATGTCGGTCGGTTTTCCTTTTATTATTTATATTCGTCATATTTGTTTTCTGGACGTCTGATAAGGGCAGTTAAAAATGATGAGTTTTTGTGATTTTAGAAGATTTTTAGTTTTTATAATAATTAATTTATGGAGAAAAACGAAACCGAGGGACATACAGTGGCACCTACAGATTGCATGGTAAAATAATCATTGCTCTAGTATCATTATCCAGAGAGGAAACTGAGGATTACGTTTGTATGGAAAAAACACCACCAGTGTTTCCTCTTAAGTTAGTATTGAAGAACAAGCTAATATAAATAAGAACTGAATGTAGGTAACCTACTTTCATATTCGAGCAGCATTTGGAGCGATATCTGCCAATGTCCTTCCAAAAGAAATTTCCATTTTTATCAAATTAACACTGGGGCAGCTGCAGTAATAGGTAGGTAAAAGAGTTTATTTTCGTAAAAGTAGGTTTCGTAACGGGATATGATCAAAAACTTATAAAAGAGACCATTAAACCTGGAAGCGGGAGGCGCATCCCTAACCCTCGAGTATTTTTAGTAAGTTCATCAGGAAGTTTAAAGTTCGTCAAGGTTAACTGAATAAATTTGAAGTTTCTACACAGGTTTAGACAGTTAATTAAAATAATTAGGCTAAACTAAGATTAATAATTTGATAGTGAATCAATTGTTTATACGAATCGATAAAGAAATCTGTAATCTCTGCTTGTTTTCAAACTTAGAAGTATCAAGAACATTTAGTACAATGGACCCGCGCAAGGTACCTAGTAGTTACGCCAGAGATTGTAGTTATTACTTTATATGCATGAAGCAATAACACTGTACCTTTGAGAACCCTATCTGCTACTGGCGGCCGATGTTAATTAATTTGTCATAAGCAACTCACATTGCTATAACGAAGTTACAGCTATACACCAACCAACTACTTATCTTGAGATCAAATTACCGTGTGTAAAGAATTTCCTAGATATTATTATATTATAAAATTACCTACACTACAGCTTTATACCTTTTAATACCTAAGTAATTCTTGCTCATTTGACTCGTCATTGCTTCTTTACCTACTTAATTTTTTGCAGTAAACTGTGCGAATGCGAATTTTCAAGTGTTTCGGATGTACATTCCTCGCAAAGAGGACTCGATGAACTGCTTGGTGGTGCAAGACAAAAGATCCCGTGGATGCTCTCACACAAGCCAGATGGATTGCCATTAATTGCGTCGCCAAGTCTTTCATTACTCTATCTACCTAAACCTATGTATGTATTACCTAGCCAATGTGCTTCTGTATAAAGATCAGTAATATTGACGAGAACAGGAGATTCCACCACAATCGCATCTTCGAATTATAAATGTATGCTTCATATCTGAATACATACTGCGGACGCTCGCAGGTTGTGGAATAAGATCCTAGCCGTTGTTTTCCAAGGGAGTACAGCATGGTTCTCCAAGAACTTTGAAGAGATTTTGCAGGATCGGGAAGACAAAGGTACCGTGGCTATGCTAACCGCTTTCGATCAGGTGGGCCATATGCTTGTTCGCTCACATAATCCAATTCGAATATAATAAATACGTACTTATATTATTATATGAAACTGCGAATGTGACAAAATTAGAGCCCCTGTATGTGAAGTATAGAAAATATTATGTAGGTAGGCACTTACTTATAATAAAAAGTGTTTATGTTCTGGAAACGCGTATTTTGCGATGAAAATTGAATGGTCTATTTATTGTTTCTATTTAAAGCATGTACATTACTTACGTATTGAAACAAACTACACACTTACACCTTTTGATGTTTGGACTCACCTTTTCATAAAACAATAACCGGAACAACAAAGGTACTATTAATCTTGCTATTCTGTAATATTAATAGTTACGGTGACCTATATTTATTTTGTTATGTTTACCGGTTATTTAATAGATATACACCCTTACTAATAAAACTCTATCCCCGTTATTACATGAGATGGATTATAGCAAGTTTTTTAATCCAGGTTGTAAGGTAGTCCTTTTTATAAGTTAGAAAGTGACGGATATATTTAAAAGCCTGGGTTTTACTAGACTTCGCTTAAATCATAATCTACTATAAGTTACTCAATGGTCAGGTAAATAATGTAACATTGTTTGAGAATTACAGTAAGGTCCGGGATCCCGAGGTGCTCGGGGCTTCCAGCACCCATGAATGCCAAATAGTGGGTGCAGATGCAGAGCACCCATGACCGCAGTCATTAAAATCTACCATTAATCGGTTTTGAGCAATATCTCTACAAATCCTCCCGCTCGTAGAGCAAGACGATTACCAATATTACTCACCTCTATGACGATTACTTAGATTTGATTCTTATGGTGCGTCCATGCTAGGCGAACCGAGCACGAGCCGAGCCACGAACGAACAGAATTCGTTCGTTGCTCGCGATGTCAAGTGTCGCCTAGGGTTCCATAGTAAAAGTTGTTCAGCATGACTAACCCAACATAGGTTTCGAAAATATGCCATCTCGAAATCTCCACCTGTTTATATTATGTAGATTCTCGAGAAAACTTCTTAAGCACGATGCAGGATAATGTGGCGCCACGCCATCTATCTTTCCGTGGGTGAACTATCTCTCAGTGTTACTGATAGATGGCTGATAAATGTCGCTACAGCTTCTTAGTAATGATGATATAAGAGTCTTAATTTTAACCGATAACGGTCCATAAATTATAGGAATCGGCCAATAAACGAGTCATCAAATGGTCACTTGAGCACCCTTGATTATCTAAAAGCGTAATAGTATTACTTGAATAGCGTTTTAGAGTAAGGGGGTTAGAATGAAGATCTATTTGAAAAGTTTGAGACAAATCGATTTAGCTGCATATTAAAAGATCCAATCGTTGACGCATCGCACACGCTCGCGGTGTGCCCCGTGTGGGAACCCGAGCGGCGGAACCAGCAGGGGTATTTTAAAACGTCGGATTCAATATCGGAAACGGATTAAAAAAAATCCGAGGTGAATTTAAGTAATTGCTATTTTAATTTCCGATAAGTTTTTGATGAATCGAATTGATATTTCCGTAAAGAAACATCAAAAATATTCGAAATAAAATAGTAATTGCGGAAAATCGCCTCGGTCGTTTTTTGAATCTGTTTCCGATATCGAATCCGAGCGTTTTAAAATACCCCTGCTGGTCGGCCAAATCGGACGGAATCTCTCTCTGCCAGCAGTCGTGTCGGATGCTGTGCGGGGGATACGGGGCGTGGAGGGCCGTAGCCTCCTTCTGTGAGACCGTAATGGTCCGGAACGAGTCGACGTGGTGAATTTATCTTTGTTTGGGTACGCAGACAACAGCACTGTTGCAGAGAGATACATTTCCAGCGTGCGAGCCACCAGTGACGAGATCCAATTGCTTCGAGAGGCCATGGTAGAGCGTTTGAACGTGACCTTACAGGCGGTCTTCGATTGAGGCAAAGCCAATATGGTCTTTTTTGACGCCACCAAGACACAGACGTGTCTTTTAACCGCCAAACGGAGTCCATTCCACCAGGCTCCTACTTTCTGAAATGTATACTTGCACACGGTCTTGACCCAGCTCCGATCTTACCCTAACGCACCTTACGTCTAAGGAAGGTCGGAACCATCGCTACGCAAATTAAACTCTCATATGGACGGCTTTTTCGGCGGTGGTTTCGCGCGCACGTAGGACGCATGTCACTGCATTGGACCGAATCGCAATCGCAATAGCTTATATTGGACGCCGCGTTACGTCACTCAGAGATGACGTAATCATGTAAATCATATCGTTTAGGGAAAAAAAAAGCTTATTTTTACAATAACTAAAGATTATTGTGCTACAAAACTTTGCATAACGAAAACTGAACTTGAAAGTGATATATTTTTTCTTTTTCCTTAAAGTAATTGTAGAGATACGATATGAAAAAAAAATTACAAGTTTACCATAGATTTATAACAATCTCGCACAATATATACTAAGTGATTCCGCGCGGGACTAATTTGTCCCCTACCAACGCGAGTTTATCGTAGTAAGCGAGTCTAGGTACAATTAAACCACTTCTGAGCTCTGAAATAGTGACAATAGTGACCATATTCCGAAAATAGTGAGAAAAGTGACAGGATTTTAAAATAGCGACTAATAGTGATAATAGTGACTCGCTGGCAACCCTGCCTTTAAAGTACTGTAATAAAAAAAAGGTTATCTTCAATTGAACTTTTATTTTTATAAATAAATATAATACAGACATCATTTTCACGTATTTAAAAACAAAACTAGTAAGATGTGTATTAAAATCTGTTACAATGGAATAAAGAGAAAATAAAGACAAAGAGTTACTGCTTAACGGAATAAAATGGCGATACAATTTAGATGGTTAAATAATACAAAATCAATAAAAATAAGGCACGTCTCTTTATCACAGAATAGGCTACCGAGTTAATAAGTAGTTCTAATTTTTTTTTAAGATATATCGTATAAAAAGTACATATACATCTATACACAATTCAGCATTTATATTTGCAATAGTATTTACAAATAAATATACAAGTTGTCCAAGATCAAACGAATTCGTTGCACTTTTAATGTAGGTGCATTCAATTCCACATCTTTGGACACTCTGTATAGATATATCACATATTGCCTATAGGAATTAAATATTCTCCTCACACGCAACATAGACAATTAGTTTTTATTTTTAAGGAATTCTTGACTTTTTTAATGTTTTTATGCCTACAAACATTACAGTGACTTAGGTTGAGATTCAAAAATAACAAACTACGAAAATGGCGAATTTAATTAAAATCTATATCTCATATGCGACATAAAATTAAGGAGTACTAATTCACATCAATATTTCAAGGACACTTCTATGAGGCCAAATACAATCGTTAATTAAGGAAAATAATCAAAATACAAACAAAAAAAACTGTGTTACCATCAGTCTATATTATTATGTATTGCAAAATTTATTAGCATTATTGCAGTTTTTTTTCTCTAATTTTTTTTTTCACGATTGAGAATTAAAGGATCCCATACAATAAATAAACTAGTATTGGATATTTAAACATTTACCACAGCCTAAAGCTTCTATTGTGCGTTAAATAGTTTCTTCATCTATCTTCAGCAACTACGGGTTGTTTCAACCGAGCGAGAAGAACTGCTTACTGGGCATCTTCTGTCTCTGTTTCTTGAGGAAATCACGAGCTTGTCTATCACCTTGTCGGGTTTCTAAAGCTTTGACTGCATCTCCGTCTGTAAAAATAAAATAGAATTGACAAGGCTGGCTAATACTTAAAAGCGAAATATGGAACGCGTATATTCTGAAGTCACCGTAGAGCCCAACCAACAAAAATAAATTTAATTACAGAAACTTAGTTTTAGACGTAGTATTTATATATTCTGAGGTTTTAGTCTATAAATTTAATGAAAGGGTGGTCTTAAAAGGCTTCTTAAACAATATTGCTCAATATAATTCATTTCCAATTCACTTAATTCCTTATTCATCATCATCATCAGCCTATAATGTCCCACTGCTGAGCACAGGCCTCCTTTCACAAATGAAGGTGAAAGGGAATGGGCAATACTCCACCACGCGTGCCCACTGCGGATCGGTGGAGGTAGGCTAGTGGTCAACCTACTGTTGGAATTTTTCAAGCCGCCTAGGAGGCATCCAACTAGCTTAACGACTATCACAGTTAAGTGATAACCGGGACCAACGGCTTTACGTGCCTTCCGAAGCACGGAAACGCTCGATTTGAACTACCACTAGGCGGTCACCCATCCAGGTACCGACCACGACAGGCGTAGCTTAACTTTGCCGATCGATTAAGAACGGCTAATCATGCTGCACCACGAGCGCTTCATTCCTTATTACATCCATAAAATTAATTCTGAATAATTCACAAAGAATTATTCAAGAAATTAATTTCACTCAGCAATAATGCTCGAATGGCTCTAGAATCTATAAAATAAATGAAGAAAAAAAAGATAACTGACCGATAGTGTTAGGTTTTGACAACGGCAGATGTTGTTGTGGCAGGCTGCTAATGGGCGCCGGCGTGTCAGGCACTTCGCTGAAGTGTAAGTACGCTTCTCCAACGAAAGTATTGCTCATACTAAACATGTCTTTGTCTTTAATTATAAGATGCACTAATCCATCCGTCATGTTACGCTGTTCTGCTGATAGAGGTCTATAAATAAAATTATACAATTTAGTAAGTGTTCTTCGGCAGTTTCTTGTCACATCTTTTAGGCAGATGAGACTGAATAATATTCAATACATTCCTTTTGATTTCTTCCGTGGTTACATAACTGTTATAAGTAAAAATAATAATATCAATCATAATTAGATTAGTTAAATAATTGTCACCCTTATTGTTAGATCGGTTAACTTAAGCTGGCACGTTTACAGTACTCACACATATCCCATTTCACGATACAGTAGTTTTTATTAATTTATTGCTTCTAGTCAGTCAGTCAATTCGAATAGACAAATGCAAAAGACCACTCTATATTTTTGAGCAGTATCAAAAGCAAAACAATAACTGTCTCCTTCATACTCATAAGCTTGACCGCGCGCGAGAGAGACGGATAGGCTTTAAATGATGCGCATGCAGTGCGACGTCACGCCGCGCGCTTATTCACAGACACTACACAAGCGCAACGTGTAAATGTGTTGCACGTGCCAGCTTCCTGTATGACGGATCTCTATTTTGCGATGTTTCCAAACTTACGTCGTAGTTTAATAAAGTTAGCGGGATAGCGCAACAAAGTTTCAATGATAAGTATTAGTAAATCATTGTCATTCAAAACTATCCATACTAATATTATAAATACGAAAGTAGCTCTGTTTGTTTGTTTGTTACGCTGTCACGCCTTAACTACTCAACCGATCACGATCAAATTTGGCATGCAGATAGCCTATAGTATGGAGAAGGACATAGGCTACTTCTTATCCCGGGAACGCGGGTGAAACTGCGAGGGACAGCTACTTATTCATATTTAAAGAAGATGCAACGTTGTCATATTTCACGTAAGGGTGTTTAACATAAATTAATCGTGACTTCATCGAATTATTTCGTATGAAAAACGAAAATGAAGGGAAATATTTAAAAATAATTCATATGCCAGTTGATTCTTTAACATGGTCTCATTAATACCCTAGACTGCCCTAGAGTTATGAGATATCCAAAAGACATTTGACTAATTAAATTTATACCCATTTTATTCTCTAACTAGCTTAAAACAAAATCACTACCTATTATATACTCACATCATAAACATTTCGTCGTATAGCGGGAAAAGGTTCTTATTGTGAGTCTGCGTCTTTGGTTTGACTATATTTGCAAATGAGTCCTCTGGAAGTAGTTCCGCTCTGACGTATGAGTCGCACAGACCTAAAAAAATATCAAGTCCTTAGAATTTTTCTTACGGTGTAACCAGATGCTACAACCCAAGATAGGTTTAACTTACCATTAGAATCAGTAGGCGTCAGATTCCTAGCGTTCATAATTTCAAGCTTCAAATTATCATCTATAAACTGCGCTCTCACTGTAATTATGCCCATTTTGGGCTCAGTAATAGCCTGCTGTTCTTGCCACCTTTCGAGATGGAACTGATGTATCAGCTCTTTAGTTTCCATACCATGAAGCTTTAGTAAATACTCCACTCGTTTCAATGTCTCTGATGAGTAAACTTCCTTATTGTCTTGACGGAATGACCGAATCATTATTTTAAGGCACTCGTGGAGATTTGAAAAGAAGGCTGGTGGACGACGTTTCTGTAATTATAAATGAGTGTGAGTAACTGAGGGGTAGTTGAAGATATCATTATCAATTGGATAAATATATCCGCCACCATGATGCAATATACCATTTTAATGCCTTCACCATGCATAATAGCTAAAAGGATAGATATATTGTAATGATTCATGTGATTCATGTTGCTACATGCAATATTTCCATGCAATGTATTATTCTGTTAATAATAAATACTATCATTAGGATTATGAATGTTACATTAATCTAAAAGATTGTACTGTTTCAATTTTTTTTTCATATAGAGCTTACCTAGATGTCCCCTAAGACGCCATTAATTACGTGGGGATTTAAAAAATGACTTTTTGTATCAAGTAGTCCTATGAGGCTCAAAAGTATCTATAAATATATTTGGGAAAACCAAAGAAAACATGGAAAATGCATAGTTTTGCAGTCCCAATCATGCGCTAAGCGAAGGTTAAATTTCAATAATAATGAAGATATGTGTGCATGTAGATAATTTCCCTTTTCGTTTTACATTTTGATTATGGTATAGAACTTATTCCAGACAAAAGACGATCCACATAGGTACGAACAATTTACTAAAACTAACGACATCACATGTATAATTTGGAAGAAAGCTCATCGACGATAACAAACATACCCAGCGCTACTAGCCCTAATGTAGGGACATTTTTTGTTTCAATTTTATTTCATCCAATGGAAGGAAAGCATAAAAAATCTAACCAACCCTATTAGGATTTTAATATTAATAGTCAATGTAAAGGTACGTTTACTGGCGTTAACTGGGATAAAAAGCGGAAGAAAGAGACAGTCAATGAAAAATGCGCTTCTTCTGATTGATTCTTCGCTTCGAGTATTCTTTGTCCGTTCCAGATAACTAACTGACACGACTTGATAGGTACGCAATATCTACAAATAAATAAAATTGGAGTGTCTGTTTGTACACCAAACAACTTTTTTAAATCTGTCTGTCTGTTTGTTCCGGCTAATCTCCGAAACACCTGGACCGATTTTGACGGGACTTTCACTGCACAGCATATAGCTAATGTTATAAGCAGTAACGTAGGCTACTTTTATTTAGGAAAACTAGGGTTGCGCGCCAAAAATTTAAACCGTATGCGAGTGAAACCGCGGGAGTCAGCTAGTTGTAGGTACATAAAATAAAGCGGGTTCTCAGCACAAACACATCAATGGGAGTAACATAAACAAGGTGCTGTCTATGACATAGTTTACCGCATCTAAGTGGGCGGCGGCCGATTTGCTCAAGCGTCTCGGGTCGATATATCGAGTTATCTTTGCCTTTCGGTGCTATCAAACAATAATAAGAACAAATTCAATTATGTTACTCAATTCCTCATCCTCATTCAGAGAATATCAAAATTAAATCAAATTCAACATAATATTAACTGAATGGTAAGAAAAACTACAAGTAAAATCGGGCCATATTCGAAAGCTTATAGTACAAACAGTACAAACATGTTATAGTAAGTACATCAATCATGAATAGTTTTTATTTCTAAGTTTGACGTTATTTTGCAACATATGCTCAGATATGATCCGATTGTTCTTACCACAAATAAGTAAGTAGGTACCTAAAAAGAAAATAAATAAATAACAATTCAAAATTGTCTTTTGACGTGCATACGTCTAAAAAAATATTGCATAGTGTGCGTAACAAATACATAATTATTTACCCGGTACATTAGATAGTCGGGGGATATTTTGTTTTTCCCAAAATATCTACGTCTAAGTAAGCGGATACGAGTTGCGAGTTTCTCTTTCTACAAACGGAAATTAAGTGTTAGTATTACGATGGAAAGTTAATAAAAGTACAATTTGGAACCAGTGAATAAATTAATACAAAATAATAACAAACTTTATAAAATTACATTTTGAATAGGTACACACATTTTTGTCCTTAAGTTTAATACTACTTTTTTCACGGTTCCATCTGTTAATAGTGATGAAAATAAATTTAGTTTATAAAATAAATAAATAAGGAAAAAAAAACAATTAGGTAAATACTATAAACATAATAAAAAATACCGCAATTTTTACAGCTGTTAGCATATAATTTCAACTAAAACATTAAATCACAAACACACTGACCTCCAAATTAGCCTGTATTAGTTCATACAGTACTTCTCCAAGTTGTTCCCAGACAATATCAAGGGTTCTGGAGAAGTTTTCGTTGTTCAAATGTTGGTATAATGTATCGAGGTTAGCCTCTAAGTACCGCATCACACGGTCCATACTGGAACAGTCTTGGTGGAGCAACTCTGCTCCTTCTACTAGGAAACGAGTAATAGAAGGCATCATCTGAAAATTAAAACAGAAATTGACTCATATTTTTTGAGTTAGTTTCCAAAGACAGTAGATTACAGGACACAAAATCTGTTTGTTCGTCTATATTGGTAATTGTTTAAATGTTAAAGTGCTTACCTTTTTGACCATGACTTCCAACAGATCCACAATCTTATTTTTGACTGTGTCGATAGCATTAGCAATTACATTTTGAAGTGTTTCTTTACACCTGTAAAATTACGAGTAAAAATTTTGTTACTAATAGAGAAACATATATGTCTTTAAAAACAATAAGTACTTGAGATTTTTATAAAATAAAATATTGATTTAAGCGCGAATTGAAAGTTTTTTTTAGCAGAACTGGCAACTATTTGGAATTTAGATGTGGATTACAGAACCATGGGAATCCTATCCAGCCGAGAAAATCGACCGTGTTAACAGATTGAATTTACCCATTATATTTATAGATTGCATACCATTGGGGTTTGGCGACAGATTTTAAACTTGGAGCCTCATCGTCATGCCTACCATAATAAGGTTTTCTCCTGCAAGCTGAAATCATTGTAGGATTCAAGCCCACAAAATTCGCTACTGCATCTAACCTCACTACTCAAGAGCTTAACAGTTAACAAGAGCTGGCACGTTTAACGAATTTACACGTTGCGCTTGTGTAGTGTCTGTGAATAAGCGCGCGGCGTGACGTCGCACTGCATGCGCATCACGAAATTCTGTCCGTCTCTCTCACGCGTGGTCAAGTTTATGAGTATAAAGGAGATAGTTATTGTTTTGCTTTTGCTACTGCTCATAAATATAAAGTGGTATATTTTTGCATTCGTCCATTAGAATTGACTGACTGATTAGAAGCAATAATGTAATAAAACGTAATGTATCTGTGTGAGTAGTTACATGGAACGTGTCAGCTTTCGTTAATCGACGTACGGCGGTGTCCTAATGTGTCCCAAATTTAACCGCACATTTCTCGCTAAGATAGTGTATAACAGTTTCATGCAAGCACATCAGAGATCAGGTCAGTGGGACCTTCGAGATGGCAGTCTTTGAAGACGGCTAGAAATAAAATTACATCATTATCGTTTCAAATCATCGTTTAAAGGCAATGTTAGCTCAGTGGTAGTGACATTGAATGCCGTGGCGGAGGCTCGAATCCTACAACGAATTTGAGCTTTTGATGCACGGTGCACGATAAGGTGCAAGTGAAAATATGTCACCAAGCACCTATCGGTATTTCGACAGCTGCACTTGGGAGCCAATTCCCTTTTAAGCGTTGTATGCTTACTACTTTTCAGCCATAAACATCTGCGCAATTTGCTCATGCTTATGCGAAAGCCAGTAGTCTCAATAATTGTTTTTTTTTTTTAGTTTATCATTGTTATTAATTCTCTTGTTCTTTTTCGTCTGTATCTATGCTTAGATAGTTATTATGTTTTTTATTGTAAATAATTTGGACAAATAAGCCAAACATACTCAGATTTTCCAAAAAATATTTTAAAAATGTAACCGTGCTGAGTTTCTTGCCGGATTCTTCTCAGGTGAAGGCCGAGTTCCGAACCGGTGATAACTTCAAAAAATGTGACCTTCATACATGCCCTTCTTGGGCCTCTGCTTTTGAATCCCAGGCCTGTAAATAATTAAGAAAATAAAGTATAGTAAGTAAAGTGGTACCTCTGCGCTTCGAGCGGCGACCTGGCCTCGCACATGTTCTGTATGATGTGGTCCATGCCCATGTCGTCGACGAAGGGCGGCAGGCTCTGGCGCACGTAGTCGATGTTGTTGATGGCGACGCACCACTCGGTGGTCACCTCGAACCGCTCCTCGAACACCGACCGCACCGCGCCCACGCTCTCCACGCGCAGCGCCATCTTGTCCGAGTAGAACACGCAGCACCGGCAGATGTCCTACAAACCCGTAACACCTCCTTGCATTATCCTCATAACTGTCATGTTTTCAGGTATTTTTTTCTGTGTATAGAGGTACAGGCCCATACACAGAAAAAAACAACCGGTCCAACACAGGTTGGACCGCAATCTCACCATGGAAAGTGATGATGTGTCCGAAGGTGCACACAAAGCCTAAAAGGAACTGGCTCTCAAATGCAGCGATCGGAACACACCCATAGGTGCTTGACGACAGATTTTCAACTTGAGGGTGGTAGCCAGCCAGGTGGGTGCTTTAATGTAGCCTACCACCGTGATATGGTTTCCGCTCGATGTTTTCCTTCACCGAAAGCTCAAGCTCATTGTAGGATTCGAACCCGGGACCTTCGTCTCGGCATCCTACGTCACTACCACTGAGCTATCACCACTTTTAATACCTTGATACCTGTGAAAACCTCTTACCTAAAAGGAATGTTGAAGAAAGGTTGAGAGGAGTCGCTGTGCCGGCAGCGGAAGAGACAAAACAGGGTTTAACACTTATGATGCCACTACGTCCATCTGTCTGCCTATCCATCTGGCACAGCGCTATATTTCAACAACCACTAATGCTATTGATTTGAAATTTGGAAGTTTTAAATATTCCTTATTCTAATTGCAAATGAAAAATTTTAAGAAATATTTTCATTTTCTTTGTAAAACGGGCAGGAAGCACACTTACCATAAATGAAAAGGCGTTATTTACATAATCTAAACGGTTATTATTTTCTTATATGCGTACTTTTTGACTTATGATGAAAAATTTCGAAAGAATACCATTCGGACTTCAATTTCAGAGATAAGGGCAAAAGGTCAAACCTTTTTAAGGGCGTTCTTTTTTACATCACATTTACATCCAACCTAACACACAAACTTCACTTCTTTGTAAGGATGAAAAGTAGCCCATAGCACTTAGGAATAATGTACCTGCCTATTAGAGAAAGAATTTTCAGATAGGATTAACAGTTTCGGAGATTAGGTATCCTAAATGCACACAAACTCACAAAATTCGCACTCTTTAAGGCGATGATAGCTCAGTGGTAGTGACATCGGATACCGAGACGAAGGTCCCGGGTTCGAATCCTACAATGAGCTTGAGTTTTCGGTGAAGGAAAACATCGTGAGGAAACCATAGCACGGTGGTAGGGTACTTTGTAGTACCCGTCTGGCTGGCTACCACCCTCAAGTTGAAAATCTGTCGCCAAGCACCTTTCGGTGTGTTCCGACAGCTGCACTTGAGAGCCAGCTCCTTCTAGGCTTTGTGTGCTTACCACCTTCGGCCGCATCATCACTTACCATGGTGAGATTGCGGTCAAACACAGGACTATAAAACAGTAAAAAAAAAAAAAACTCTCTTTATAATATTAGTTTAAATTTAATACTTACATCAACAATCTTCGCCACAAACGTATAGCATCCTTCGACATCAGGCCACGCTAGCTGCTGCCAGAATATCTTGATCTGGTAGAATATTGCCAACGTGTCCACTCCGGAGCTACTGTACTTAACATTAGTGTCTACTGGCACTAAGTTATCTAGGTCTACGGCCTTTTCTATACGTGTAAGCGCTTTGTATGCGGCTATGTCGAGCCATTGGGCCACTCCACCAAAGAACCATGAATGGAACTTTGATATCGCGTAAGAATTCCAATCTGTTTCATTAAGACCTTGACCGAGCCTGGAAAAGTAATAACATACAATTATTAAATAAATATCTTGGGACATTCTGATCCCAAACTAAGCAGAGCTTGTACTATTGGGAACCAGATAACTGATATACCTACTACATATACCCAGACTTGGGATTTGCATTTGCACACAAATGCATGTCCTGAATGGAAATCAAAACCATGACCTGCGGCGTGATAGGTGGAATCCTAACCAACCACACCAAGTAGCCCGTCAACTTATTGTTAGTAAAATTACAATGGTGCTGATTCTGTTATTTACAACTAAACTAATTTAGTATCACTATATCTCTTTCCTCTTTCCGAAATGTAGTCCTGTCGAATTAGACCAATGCTTGTTTTCAACCACAGACTACGGAGGACATATTCACGCTAACAAAAAACTGTGTCTATGGAGTCGGCCACCTCTCATGCACACCTTAGTTGGCTATTCCGCGGGAAATTAGACTCTGTCGCCGTTTACACAGAGTCGATTACTCGCGCTCAACTAATGTGTGAATGTGTGCGTGCCGGCTTGTACGTACAGCGTAGTGGCCGACTTGATTGACACAGTTTTTTGTTAGCGAGAATATATTCGACTTTTTTAATATCTGTGTTTTTAACATAAATTTTATCGCCATCTATGACTAATTTGGCAGCTTTAAATATGTCCTATCCTTTTTCAATAATGTTTGTAAGAAAGAAATGTGATGTGACTAAAATTAGTTTAGTGCGATTTACAACAGAATCGTGTACCTTTGTTTTGTATTTCAGACCCAAATATAAAATAATTTCTTTCTTCCAGTGCTATGCAACATAGTACACTCCATAAATTGTAAAAAATGTCAACATACAACACAAGTGTTCATTAAATTTAAAGGAAAACAATTCAAACTAAAACGCGTGAAAAATTCTTTGAACGCACGTTAAACAAATATTTGGCTTGTCAAATCGATTGCTTAAAACAGTAGGGTTGTTAATGGTATTGTAATCCGCTCAAGCGTGCCCTATTCTACAAAACGGTACACGCGATGTACGTGACATGTTTGTTTACTCAAGAGTTTTAACGAAGTGCTGACCCTAATACGGTACGCATACATCAATATAAAGCATTATCGGACAGAAATAAAACTTGTGAAACAAAGGAGGAACTGGGTTATTATCTTTGCATGAAATTCATTGTGTACTTAGCTTTATGATCTATAAACATATTTCATGTTATAAATGGATTACAATGCATTGTTAACTACGTTAAGCTCATGATAAGTCTAATAAATGAAGAATATGAGGATGGTGTGATCTTCTTTGAAATTAATGTCAAACAAAATCCTTAATATTATAAACGCGAAAGTTTGTATGTATGGATATTTGTTACTCTTTCACGCAAAAACTACTGAATGGATTTTAATGAAATTTGGCACACTTATAGAATATGTTCTGGATTAACACATTTTTATCCCGGGAAAGCAATATCTCCCCTATCATTCTTGGAACTGGTTCCTTAGTGATCATAGTACCTACTCTCTTAGTAACTTTAAGATAGTCTGACTAATCTTTATTGTTAATCCTACTCATATTATAAATGCAGATTTATTTCAATCAAATCAATCACGCCTCTCTAAGGATTGAAGCATAAAACACAGATAGATAGAATGTAACATAGAATTATTATTCCGGAAGAACCATAGATCCTTGGGAACACTGCGTGACGGGAGCTAGTGGCACTAACTAAAGAAGCAATACTCACGTCAAAAACCTCTGCAAGGTGAGGTACAATTCAAACAATGTCGTGCCCATTGCCAAAGGCTCGTTGCCAACTTGTGGCGAGCCCAAGCCCGTTCCGCCATTAAGGCCACCAGCTAAATGCACTGTAGTTGTAGAACCTTCATCGTATTGTAGCCTCTTTAGACTTCTGCATACTTCTATCACTTCAGGCTCTACTAGGGACGCGATTTTATTTTCATATAAGCCATATAGAGCCTTGGAGTAGGGGAAGCTCAGTACTCTGTAAGGAGAAAGGACGGTTAGTTTGTTTACTAAATCAATTGTGGCAAATGGTAAAAAACCGGCAAAGTGCGAGTCGGATTCGCACACGAAGGGTTCTGTAAGGACGTTTATTGTATGGCCCCCTTTAATATTTTTTTTTTGTTATTTCTTGTTTTAGCTGCAATAGAAATATAAAATTTTGTCAAAATTTCAATTGTCTACCTATTATGTCCGTTTCGTAAAGAATAGTGCCGTTTTTTATACTTAAGAATGGGTGAGGTGGCCACTATAGAAAATCTCAGTTAGTCATGTACCTATCTACCTATTATGGTTCATGAGATATAGCTCACTGAGAGACAGACATACGGATGGACGGACAGCGGAAGCTTAGTAATAGATTCCCGTTGGCACCCTTTGGGTAGCCCAACAAAACTTATAAATATAGAAAGTAATGAAAGCCAATTTGAAATCAGATGATTTCAAATTGGCTTTTGATTTAATGGGATTGCTAAGTATATATCCCGCAGAGTTCTATTCTATCTAGAATAGAACTCTCATAAAAACCCATAAAATAATGAAGTGTTGTATACTTACTCAATAAATAACCTATCGTAATATTCCACGGCACGTTGCAAATCAGAACGAACCAGTTGTATCACTCTTATCAAATGTTGTAACCTCGATTCTTCAGTACTGTCCTTACATTCATTGTTATCCAATATATGCACGAACCAATCGGAAGCACCTTGGATCACCGCCTGGTTCAATACCTCATGAATACTCAGTTTGCCGGCGTCATCTCTCAACCACCCATAAAGATTTGCTGGGAATAAATCAACAAATTCTGGGATATCCAAAACTGACAGTTTATACAAGATCTTGAGGACCTCTCTGAGAGTTTTCATGACGTTTTTATCACCGGCCGTTCTCTTCCTCAGTTTTCTGATATAGCTGTAACATGTTGGGAGTAGTTTTTTTGCGCCATCCCAGAAAAGCTTGACGTTCTCTTCAATGATGAGACCTGGTAATGAAAAAATATTGTAATCTTTAACCTAATAGATAACCCGACAGGATATTAGGATATTAGATAGGATATTTTTTTTAATTATGAATAGACCTGGTAAGTAATGATGTAACTGAAGGTAAGCACAAAAAGCCTAGATAGAAATTTAACTGGCTCTCAAGTGCAGTTGTCAGAACACACCGCTAGGTGTTTTTGCGACAGAATCTCAACTGTACCGACTTTGTTGTTGTCGATGTTTTCCTTCACCGAAAGCTCAAGCTTATTGTTGGATTCGAACCGTGGGTTTTCGTCACGGCATTCGACGTCGCTACCACTGAGCTATCAACATCTTTCGTGTTGGGGCAATGACATCAGGTACACAGGATGACACTTCCATTTAAAAGGAAAGATCTTCCGCCAGGCTGGTTCGTCGTGCCTGGGAACCACAGTCCAACTGTACATGTATTTTTTTAAATGACTAGAATATTTGGATCGCATTTCTCTATGGTCTATGAATAACTCGCTGGTTTTGAACCCCTGCAAATCTAAGTTCTTAATTTTAGGTTCCAAAATTCAAACTGAAAAGATACTGGAATATGATCCCACTATTACCATTATGAACAAAATAATTGAGCGTGTCGATGGGGCTCGCAACCTGGGTTTGTTTATGGACAATGAATTACGTTTCGAGGATCACGTTCTCCAGACAGTGCAACAGTGCTTTTACCGGCTAAAGCTACTGTATCGTGTTCGTAATTATCTGAGCACAGATTTGCGGGTCAAGTTGTGTGACACTCTTATTTTGTCCAAATTTAATTATGCTGATACTGTTTTTGGCCCTCGTCTCCTCGCCCGCAGTGTCAAAATCATACAACGTGTGCAGAATGCCTGTGCTCGTTTTTGTTTTAATATTCCACCTAGGGCACACGTCACTCCATATCTGAACAAGGCAAATGTTCTGAAAATGTCTTATCGTAGAGAGTTTCACCTTGCAACTCTCCTCTTCGGTGTCATTAAAACCCAATCACCAAAATATTTATATGACAAGTTCAAATGGGCACGTGATCACAATCCGTATGGCACTCGTGCATCCAAGTACATGCTTTTGACACCACATCACAGAACAGCTACTTTTAAAGGCAGTTTTCGATACGCCGTTACCAAATGTTGGAATAATTTACCTCCACCACTTCGTGATTGTCTAACCATATCCAGTTTTAAATCTAATAATATATATAAAATGCTTTTGTGGGTACGTAAATACGCAGTTTTCTCAATCACCACCAACCCCAATCAACTTCCCGTTGGGGTGGTAAATACCCCTTGGTCTCCAGGTGGTAGTAAGGGAGTCTGGTCGCGGTGGGTGGAAGGGGGTGGTTGTGGGTGGCGAAAATGTTAAAACATATATTGCTGTCCTTTTCTAACGCATGAGGACTTCTGAAAAGATCTCAAAATTTCTGGAATGGAAAGTTCCAAAATGACTAAAATGGTTATAATTGATCTGGCTTCATCTAGAAAGTTCCAAAATGTCCAAAACTGTTATTATCGAGTTAGAATGTTCAAGAACGTTCTAGAAATTTTCCGAATGATCTGGAAAGTTACAAAATTAGTGCAATTGATTATGATCGATTTAGAATGTTCGAGAAATTTCTTGAATGATCTAGAAAGTTCCAAAATTAGTAAAAGGTTATAGTTTATCTGGAGTGCTCTAGAAAGTTCAACAAATATCTGGAATGATCTAGAAAATTCTAGAATGAATGCAAACTATTATAACACTGGTCAACACAAGTTTTGTTTCCTTTAATTTCTTTTCTGTTATTGGGTATTCCTATGGCCCTGACTATGAAAAAAATACTGGGAGATTGCTAACAGCTATACTTTTTGAAATATACAGTTTTATTAATTTGACACAAAAATACAGAAAATGAATACATTATGTTTACAAAATTTCTATTGAACACTATCAAATGATCTTTTATAAGATTTCCTTGAATGAATGACTTTAGGTAGATCTCGTTGCAAACTCCAGCAGTAGTCTGCCATCATATGTGAGTCCCACCGCCCCTGATAACGCTCCTCCATTGTCCGAAGATCCTGATGAAATCTTTCACCCTGCTCCTCACTAAAATCACCCAGATTTTGTGGAAAACGGTCTAAATGCGAGTGCAAGAAGTGGATCTTTATGCTCATGTTGCACCCTAGCTCTTGCAAGTTCGATAGCATGGACTCGACAAGCTCGACATAGTCGTCAGATTTATTTTTTCCTAGGAAATTACTCATAACCAAAACAAATGAATTCCAAGCTTTAAATTCGATTTGAGTCATTGATTTGACAAAATTAAGATCTTTCACGAGTTGCCTAATCTGTGGTCCATCAAAAATACCAGCTTTCAATTTTTCAATACTTAATCCTGGAAATTTGCGTGAAAGAAAATTGAAACATTCGCCACTTTTGTCAAGCGCCTTCACAAACTGTTTCATTATACCGAGTTTAATATGAAGTGGTGGAAGTATGATGCGGTCTCGGCTAACTAAAGGCATGTTTATAACATTTTTGATACCAACTTTTAGCTCTTCCCGCACTGGCCAAACTTTTTGTGACCAATGGTGTTGTTTGTCACGACTGTCCCAGAGACACATGAAACAAGGGAACTTCGTGTATCCTCCTTGTTGACCTAAAAGAAAGTTAACCATTTTCAGATCAACACAAATGACCCATTTGTGATCTTGATAGTAAATTTTTTCCATAACCTTAGAAACATTTGCGTATTCTTCTTTTAAAGTCACCGAATGTGCAATAGGTATAGATCCGTACTTATTACCGTTATGAAGTAAAACACACTTTAAACTTCTTTTGCTGCTATCTATGAAAAGACGCCAATCACTAGGCTGGTACTTTTTTAATCCCATCTGTTGCAAAATACCACCAACATCGTTACAAAAAACTAAATCCTTCTCTTGAGAGAAATACGGTAACAGATTTTTTTCTCGGGTACGATAAAATGTAATGTTGGTTTCCGGAGTAAGCATTTTTTTTTCTTTTAAACGTGATGCTAAAATTTCAGAAGCTTCTTTCGGTAAGTTCAGATCTCTTACTAAGTCATTTAGTTCTTTCTGATTAAATGGTTGAGGTTCTTGGCTAAGTTTGTAGTCTGAATCAGAGTCTTCACTTGATGTATTTCGTTCGAGTTCACAAGGTTTTGGATCATCAGAAGAATTAGATGTGCTGGGTTGTACTTCTCGTGATTTTAACTGAGGTCGTTGAGCAGAAGATAAGTTAGGATATGACCACTTATTTCGATTTCCATGGTTAATTCCGTTTATTTTCACAACGCAGAAGTAGCAATCATCATGATGGTTTCGAGGTTCCCGCCAAATCATGGGTGTTACGAACATTACTGCATCTCTTTTGCCACTGGACCATAACCGTAGACATACCACACATTTCTGGCATACAATATGAGGAACCCATGGCTTGTCCTGATTACACAATTTTATTTTAAAGTATTGATGATACGTCGTTTTTACAAAGTCCGATATTGGTTTTCGATATTTTGCAAATACATATTCACCACAAATATAGCAAAAACAATCGGGATTAAGTACACAACATCTTCTTGACGAAGCCATATGGAAAACAGCAACAAAATATATTTCAGTGTCCAATAAAAAACACAAACCTAAGTAAAAATAGTAAATGAGGGTAGTTAGCTGTAACTCAAAAACAAAAGCTGTTAGAGAAAAATTGTTGACGTATTTAAAAAATACGCGCCAATTTGAGATAGAAACAAAAAAAAAATCAAAAGAAACAAACAAACTTTTTTTTTTTGTTGACCAGTGTAATCGATATAGAATGTTTGAGAAAGTTCTACTAATTTCTGGCTTCATCTAGAAAGTTCCAAAATGTCCCAAAACTGTTATTATCGAGTAAGAATGTTCGAGAACGTTCTAGAAATTTTCCAAATTATCTGGGAAGTTCATAAATGAGTGCAATTTATTATGATCGAGAATTTTTGGATTGGTCTGGAAAGTTCCAAAATGTGTACGAGTGTTATTATTGATCTATAAAAACCAAATCGAAGTGATGTACATCTCAATATTCTAGAGTGATCTGGTACTGGAAATTTCGGTATATAAATCGAAATTCAGTGACTTTTCGTCAGTTCAATTGTGATTGCAGTCGAGTAAAAAAAAGAACAAACTATTTGAATGTTCTGAAAAGTCTCTCAATATCGAAAATAGAAATCTATAATATGTTAAAAAATGTATCCTTATATATTTTTTATACCATTAAACATGCAATGTATTTTAACCCGAGCAACGCCGGGTTTCGCTGCTAGTCTAAATATAAAATAATGGTGAAATCTTTTTAAAAATCTTTTTTTTTTTTTTTTTTTTTCTATATTGTTTAGTTTTGCGGCGGCGGCGTATAAATTCGATAGAAAGTATTAAAAAGGTTATTTAAATGTATTTTAGATTTTTTATTATTATTACTGTTTAGGAAACTTATTTATTTCTGCTGTGTTAATTGCTGCTCACTGTTATAATTACTTTATATTTAATTTTAGCATATTGTTTTTTTCTAATTTTTAAGAGCATCCATTCTGTAGCAGTGGCGTCCAAACGTCAACTAAGGTTGCCGCTGAAAATCAGCGTTGTGGCTTAATACCACAACAATATTGCTGAGCGGTTACCCTTTTTTGGCAGTATAATAAATTATTTATAATTAAGTATGTATTAGCATAGTTGATTGTTTTACTGTCAAATAAAAAGCTATTCTATTCTATTCTATGCCGGCCCAAAATTTTGATTTAGAAGTTTAGAACCCTTACGCGGAGAAATCGCCGAGAAAACTTCGCAAGCGCGATGCAGGATAATGTGGGGCCACGCCATCTATCTATCGGCGTATGAACTTCATTATGTAGTTGGTTACTACATGTTATGTAAGTGATACTCGAATGCGGTGCGGTGAATAAGGTCACCATTGCTATATTTATTTATTTATTTATGAGGAGGCGTTGTGCTGGCTGTATAGAACCCGGGACCAGCGGCAAAGTTCTAAATGTTAATATGTGGGGGGGAGGGCTGTAATGTATGATGAGTTGGATATTGTTAGGATTTCATAAGTATCGACATATTGGCCATTATTATTAGCCCCCCCCCCCCCCTTGAAAGTAACTTTAAATATACAGGTACCCCTGGTGTTGCAAGCGTCTATAGGCTACGGTAACCGTTTACCATCAAGCGAGTCGTATACTCGTTTGCCCATTAAGAAACTCACCAGATTGTAGTGGTTTAGTGATCTTCTCCAAGAGTAGGTTGAAGAGAGCGAAGCTTAGTGAATGGTCGGGCGTGATGGCGCAGAAGACGGCCCACTGCGCCAGCCAGTTGTCCGGCTGGCTGAGCCCGCTCTGTGCCGCGTGCTGGGTGATGATCGCTTCAGCCGCCGCGCTGAAGTTACCACACCACCAGTACGGTGCTACCTGCATTACAAACAAAATATATATTAAATTGCTAATAGTTTAAAAATATCTAAAAATCACGTTTTAATAAGCCCTGCAATGCGATGGTATGTAGGTACCAAATTATTCTATTGTCATCGGTTCTTGATAAGTGTGTAAAGTTTCTTTTTGATCTGACATTTTATAGTCGATGAAAATTAAGCTTAAAGATTCCATTACATGTACATAAAGGTTAAGCTAATAAACTTGTTTAAGCACTTAGAAGAATATTGTCGTTTTACTAGATTTAACATGCTCCAAATTTTTACGATGCGTGTAGCAACCGGCCGAAAAGAAAAGCCCTTTAGCGAAAATAATGCAAAATTTTTGCTTTTACATTACTTACTAATATTAAACAAACAAAAGTGAATGTCACGGCTAAACAACTAATTATGTAAGTACCTACATATAGGAATTACGAAAAAAGAATAAGAATCTAATTCAAACAGCATCCATACTGATTGATGCCATGATCGCATATCGTAATACACCAAAATGAAACTGTTACACTGAAAATAAATATTTATAAACTTACCTTGGAAGTCTCAAGCTCATGTAGTAATAATATTCTGAGCAGATGGCGGTGCTCCTGCGCCGCTACCTGAGAATTCTTTTCCGATGAAAAGTTGAGACGAACTTTGACTACACCCTGCCGCCGAAGTTTGCTCTTCTTGTTCAGGTTAAACCACATAGTCATTCCGCCCGCTGGGATAGACTGTATAGCAACATAAAATATACTTTTGAATTAGAAAGTTTAGAAAGATGAATATCTCAGGACTATAGAATAAGGACTCATCATCGAGGAAAAAGGTCACACCGAGACGTGACGCGACGCCACGCGTACTTTTTAAAATACCAATAGACTATAGACCTTTATTTAGTAAATAAAAAGTTACACATTTCAGGGAGAGAATTCGGATACGCCTCGCGGCGCGGCGCGACTCACTTGTCACGAATTCTCTCACTGAAATATGCACCTTTTCGTGTAGTAAATAAACTTCTAAATTCTATTGCTATCAAAGCTTGCCGCGTCGCGGCGCGTCTCAGTGTGAACTGACGCTTAGAGTAGTAAGTAATTCCGAGAAATCCAATTCCGCAACTAGTAAGTGCTTTTGCACTGATTAATAACAGTACCGACCAATAACTGCATCTAAATGTTTAGTGTCCTTGACTTAGCCAATCAAATTGCATAGTCGGTGGTGGGGAATTGGCGGAATAGATTACAAAAACAAAATGGTTGTCATTCCCAGATGCGCAATACATACCTACTGATGCAAATAGGTATCCTATCCTATCCTAACTATCGTAAATGCGAAAGTGAGTTTGTTTGTTTGTTTGTTACGCTTTCACGCCTGAACTACTCGACGGATCATCATGAAATTTGGCATGGAGATAGCCTATGGTATGGAGAAGGACATAGGCTACTTTTTATCTCGGGAACGCGGAAACCGCGGGGGACAATTGGTGTATTCATAAAAATATGTCTTAAACATGGATCAAATTGAGCATTCAGAAATATGCATTCATTTCATGAAATAAGATTAATAATTCCAATTAAAAATAAATAAATTAAACTGTTTCTTCCTGTTCATTATAATATTACGGAACATTATGAGATCATCGTATCGCGTGTTTGTGCCTAGCATCTATGTACATATGTGGATTTGCTTAAGTATAACTATTATATCATCGTTTAATATGATAAGGAGGTAGGTTCCTACTCAATGACTGTATATCTGCATAATTTGCATGCAATAATTACTTCGTTCTAGTTTTGAGAAGACTCATGAAAATTTAAAGTTTTTATAAAATGCATCCTGACGGCATACAGGTTTTTATTTTGCACTTCCATATTAACGAAGGTTCATATTAGAACACGAAGCAATGAAAACATATCTTTAGATTACATTTTATTTTAAATGTTTACACAAATTGGAGTCAAGCAAATCACCCTGGTTTGCTTATAAGCATTTTTTTTAATGATTTTGATGTTTTATTCAAAGTCTATTCATACCAACCTCTGTCAATATAGCGGTAATAAGACAAGTAAAAACAAAAACAACTACATATTCTGAGAAAAATAGACTCGTTTGAAATCTACTACGACTACGTAATGTAGGTCACATTAAATACTTATCTTATTAACTATTTTATTATGAAAGCAACATTCTCGACCTTACCTTGAGTGGTATATTAGCAGTGCCAATAAGCTCATTATCATGTTTTCCAGTTGAAGCAGTGATTGCTATCTCTTTCATGAGTTTCCGTAGACCTTTGACACCTTTAACTTCGAAAATCTTCGTCATTTTCTCTTTTACGGTCTCAGCGGGATCGAAGTCCCTGAAAATTATAACATAAAATACATATTAGAGAGAATTCGAGGGTAACAAAATGACTCATGCTCTGCAGAGCCGAAATACTATTATTATATACCTACCTATTGAAGCGACACTCACGAACTTTGGACAAGGTGCCTTTAAGGAGAAATGTAATTCCTTAAGATGTAAATAAGATGTCGAATTACTTTTGCATAAATATACCTACTCTTCAATAAAAAGTTACAACGAAACTTTGTAAATATTTCCAAATGTATAAAAATATAAACCGGCCTGACTCACGCACCGAGGATTCCGACCTTCCTTAGACGTAGGTATAATTTCTTGATTTGGGCTATAACTGTATAAAATCCCGGACCGCGTAACAAAACTTGTATGTGAAGGATTTTTGAAGATTTCGATTTGAAAAACTGTGCTAGAACAATGTTCGAAATAAGGGGGAGGGGGGAATGTTATATTTTTGTATTTTTTCATCATAAGATATAAACAACGCAACATAAAAACATCTATTTTGGAAGGTACAAATGAAGCTCTTTCGTATGATAACCCCATTTAAACTGAAGCCCCACTTTGAAACGGTCCCTTTTGCATTTCTTTTTCTTTGCAATAATATTGGGTAAACAATATTTATATCTATTCCAAATTTCAAATCAATAGCATCAGTGGTTGCCGAAATATAGCGACAGACGGGCAGATGGACGGAGTGGCACCATATGGATTCCTTTTTACCTTTTTGGGAACCCTAAAAACTACTCTTTTAACATTTACCAAAATCAACTCTTATCTTGGGGTACCTACAGGGTTGGCGAAGTCGCCACCGGCAACTATTCAATATTCCATGATATGCTAGTAGTTCGTCAACACCATACTATTGGCAAGTCTTTATCATGCATGTCACACTTAATTATTGTGTATGTACATTATTTTACAATAGAACACGGCGTTAATTTTAAGTACCGTTCAGTTATTAACTCATAAAACAAACGTAACAACCTATAAACCTTCCTTCCGGCAATAAACATTTGTTACATAAAAAATTTACCTACCATACTTCTAGACATAGTGAGTCTTCATGAAGACTTCCCGGCATAGGTCTGAAAAGAGAAACTCAGCTTAAATATGCAAAACAAAATAGGAACAACACAGAAATTGAGCAAGTTGAATGCCAAGTGCAAGGCCTCAATCGCGCATTTTGCATTAGCCTCGTAAAATTGTTATTACTATACTATGAAACGTTTTGTTTGCTCTGATATTGACGTAGGTGAGATCTATTATGGGCATTTATTATCAGACTGGTTGATACCGTATGTCTCATCATAAGTCGTCTCACGCGGAATGCATTACGCCATGCCGATCAAATTGACGACTGTCATTTGATTTACATTTTAAATCATTTTGTGCATAGTGATTACTACGAACGAATTAAATCTAGGTCCTAGATTCTAGGACCATTTAGACCATACTTACAATGAGAAGTGTTCCTCCCATACCGGATTGAGCGTTCCCGACTTGACTGACGTATTATACCTATGCGAGGAATTTGACATCAAGTATATCGTGACGAAAGGATCACTGAGCCCATTTGGGTCTTTGGGAACAAGGTCTTTGCCCTCAATTACTTCCACGTTTAACATCAATTCTGGCGGTTCCTTCGCTTCGGCCTGCGTGAGTAGTTGCGTGTGTTTGTCGTTTGATATTTTGAATGCCTCTTGGACGTATGAAAGCATGGCATTCTGTCCCACTTCACACCCTACGTCACATCCCCCGACATTGTGTAAGATCTCGTAAAGTATTTCCAAGTAAAGTTCATCGATCTGCAAATCAGAAATTACTTTATTAAAAACAATAGGTTTGTATCAAAAATTAAACTTAACTACAACTCGGTACACATCGCTAAGTAAATATAAGTTCTGTAGTGAAAACGTTGATTTTTTTAAAATGTAGCTCCTCCGATTTGTTTTCCACAGCATCTGTTTGTTAATCATTAATGAGATCAACTTAGTACAAAGTTAAACAAGGAAGATCATGTCATCTCTTAGTCACGTAGTGGGTAGCAAAAATCAACTTATAACATATAGATAGATCAGCATAGACAAATCTTGAGAACACAAGCTGATAATTAATGGGTTCTCTTACAAACTATTGTTCATGATTTGCTTGCCATGATTCACAATATAGTCATTATAGCTAAACTCAATATTCTCTATCATCAAATTAACATAGAACAACATCTATATAACATAGTAGGTACCTACTCCATAGTTTAAACTTAAGATATGGCATATACATACCGAAGAATCGTAATAATATCGCAATTTCATAAACCAATTGGAAACAACACAAAACTATCTTCTACAAAAAGTCCAACTACACTGCAGCTCAAACCAAAATAAGTGAATCATTGACGTTTGAATGATGGGGTAACGTGGTAACGGAACCACCGGAACAAACCATGACCTGACACGCGACCGAATTCGAATGTTAAAATGATGTAAACATTCACTACAATAGTAGCAAACGTCTCAATGTGGTGGGGTTACTGCGCCGCCGTCGTGGGAAACTTATTGATCTGATAGAAAGCGGGTAGTGCTTTTGATTACCCGCTCCGCTAGATACTAAGCGTCTATCTGTATTTGTTTACTTGGTTGGAAATAAAACGCTAAGTATCTAACAACCAAACCTTTGAGTAACTAACCTCAATTCAGTAACAGATTTGAGATTATGAACTATACGATGATCGTAGTTTGGATTCAATAGATAAGTCCACTGAATAAAGTTTTTGATATTTTTAAGCTCTACTATATACAGGGTAATTGGTAAATTACTAACAACTTTACAGAACCGTATTACTACCATCATATAAGCAACAAACTTTACAACTTTTGATCTATAATTTTTGACAGACCATAATACATTTATTAAAAATAAACTTTCAAGATTTCGTTGTTCTATCTAACGCATTTCAATTTTGTTTTGAGTTGGACCTGCGCCTCCCGTGTCCCTCGAGTCTTTTGCTACGTGTAGAGATCTTAACCGTATGAAAGACTGATGAATTTAAATCTGATGAATAATTAAAAGTCATAAAAAAGAAGTTGTTGTTTATGATGTTAGTAATATAGTCCTGAGAGTTTATTAGTGATTTACCAATAGTCCGGGCATTTTGAAATCATGGAAAGGCGAATAAAACTAACTTTTATTCACACTAGGGATACCACTACAACTGTTATTCTGCCCTTAAAAGTTTCAGGTAAATACGTAGGTATGTTACCGAGACTAGAACGATCACAAATTTAATCACCCTTAATTTAGTCACATAAAAATATGAAACCAAATATACACACAGTCATAGACTGGATAAGCATACTGGTCTGTCTCTCCAGTAACTCCTTCTTCACGCCCCTGAACTTAGTCCGAAGTGTCCCTGTCCCGTTCATTTTATTCGGTCACTGCTACTGCACAGTCTACACTACACTATTGACACGCCACACAGCATCACTCAAAGGCCCTCCGTGCCTTCCATTTTCAAAGTGAGGATAACAGATTTCGAGGACAATACACAAATGAAGCGAGAGTTTAACGAGTGAAATAGAAATGTATGTGGTGGGAGCTGCCGATGCACTGGCGGAGTCCGGCCGGGCGGGTATCGGGACTGAACCCGCACTGCCGCCAAATTCTATTTTTGCGAAGCGCCGCCAACGAAGACGAATGCAAACTCAACTAAATAATATAAAAGATTGTCCAAAAGTTTTTTTAACACCACAGACGTCTGGGCCGACATTTTTAGAGTGTTATACAACTTCCTGTGTTTAAAAGCAGAAATACGTTTGTTGACTAGTCTTTCAAATATTTATCGTATTCATAAAAAAAAAACTATGTTTTTGTGTCAGTTCATTGACGTAAGACTTGAGTAGAGCCTATACAATCTGGTAATGGAGAATTCAGATTTACGATCCTCTTCAATGGGCAGAATAGTAATAAAGCAGTCTATTATTAAAAGTTTTATAGACACGCGATGGTATTCCAAGCAATCAATTAAATACTTGAATTCTCAACCTTCATGCATGAGCTCAAGTAGGTTCTGAATTCGACATGAATTTCACGAAAACCTCATCATACAACTGCTTAAGAAGAAGAATTAAAAACGATGGTTATTTAACAATAGCTGTAATGCCCCAAATATGATGAACTCCTCTCACATACTCGTATAAGTTGTGATTTCAAGTTTGAGTTTGATTGTATGGGAAAGTGGCTACGACGCGCTCTCAAAGCTGTTCAGTATTTAGTTATGACTTCGGAAGTTCGGACTGTTTATCTGTTTTCCTTTTATCTTTATCTCATACATAATATATTGCTAAAGAAACTTACGATGTACCTACCAGTGTTTAGCCGAAATCAGGCATTGCTTTCACTCCTGGCACATGTTGTAAGGACTAATACACTTAATTGAGTAGGGACCACATATTTTAAGGGACGCTGATACAACTTTTGATGATATCAGAAATGATAAAGGTAAAAGAGACGAACATATTGCTTAAGAGTAGGTACCTAAAATATTCAAAATTCATTAATTGAAGTCACAGAACTCAAGCTTATATTCGACTACGAACATTGTTTGTCAATGAATTTATTTATAGCCAACAGCATAAACATTAACAACGAATGAACGATGAAATTTTAACGTTCTGGTGCATGTTCTGAGGTACAGGAAGTTGCAAACAGAAAACGGGTAGAGGACGCTACACCGCACCGATAAGAGCTCTTGAATATATAGAGGAAGAAGACGAATTCTAAATGAAAACTCCATCAACCATAAAACTCCCATTCGGAGTATGTTTATTATAAATTTTAAGTGGTGTTTTAGCACGTAGGTAATAGCCAAGGTTCTTTGGTTCACTCACAGCAACAGGCGCGCGTGCTGAACGATTTATTTATTTTATTAACCACGTGCGTTTATACTCGCCAGAAACGGAAACTAGGCATCTACCATGCTACAATATACGTTGGTAGTTTATATATTTAACTGAACACGTAGGTACCTGCCCTTTCTAAACAAAAACAAAATCCAGAGTTAACTTAAATATTCAAAATAATTTTAATATCATTCAGCAAAAAGACATCATCATCAATTAATGCCTGCTAATCATGGGCTTCTCAAAACTGAATGTTTAGCCCAAAATTAAATGTCCCGCGCGGGACAGGCTCAGTCCAGCTATTCGAGGATTACTCGACGGAGAAATCATCATTGAACGCAGAAGTGGCAAATTATAAAGACACCACTGTACAGAAATGGCACGAGATTTCCCGTGACGCGTCAGTAGAGAACCGCGCTTAAGTCCGCTAAATGTCACTCACTGTGACATAAAAAAATCAAACTTCTGAGTCAACAACGCAATTAAAAGATACGGCCGTATATGCCGCATATTTTGACGCTCGCAAGGGAATCAAAACCTACAGGGTACTTCCCGTTGACCTAGAATCATAAGGCAAGAAGCAATTCCATGCAGCACAAGTAAAGGAAGAAATCCAAAAAACGTAGATACATCACAAATAAAAATCGAAATTTTATTAGGTACAACAATCCAAAAAAGGGGAAAAATCTTCGAGACTCGATTCCCTTGATCAATGAACTATTTACATACCTACAAGTTTCTATGGAACCCTTGGTGCGCGAGTCCGACTCGCACTTGGTCGGTTTTTTTAGTATGTCCCGCTTTCGGCGATAGAATCCCGCTTTTTTTACTCAAGTCCCGCTTTTCCCGAAAAAAATCTGGCAACGCTGATAGGAAACTGTATGGCAGGAATGTTATGTTGTTGTACTATAAACTATCAAGAATGAAAGTCTATTTTAATGTCAGCTCCATTAACAAGAGTAAATACCAGCTTTTACCTTATACTGTTTTTTTTAACATTTATTTTGGAAGTACCTAATGAAATGATAGCATTACGAAACGAAACTGCTATAACATGTTTACATTAATCCTTTATAGATTAGGCTAGAGTCAAGACCAGCACTAATGTATTTTGAAGATAATATCCAGAATCAGACATCGCACGCAGCACACGCAACGTTTATTCGTCAATAACTAGGTCTAGATAATTGAAAGCTATTTATACTTGAAGGATTTATCCTTTTAATGGAATTTCAGTTGCTATTTTTGTATATTACTGGTATATCCAGCCTTATTAATTAATCATTATGATGACCAAGCAATAGAGACCAATCATCCTCCTACTCACTAGGTCGATAATAGGTACCTACGATTTATTCCGATCTGTGGTCGATACGCTTCTATATTATTTTAATTGACTCAGTTCGATATATTACTGATAAACTCAATTGAGTTAGCCTTTAGTCAAGTATCCAAAATAGCAAAGAACGAAAGAAAAAATACTTGATTGTACCTTGAAAGAAAAATTAAAATGCTAAAATTCTATTCCAATATTAACTAAAGGGGAATGACATTGGAAAACAACGAATTTTAATGACGACGGTCATTGAGCACAACCTTGAACGAGGAAGTTGACAAAATATCTGGGGAAAAGTAAAAGAACTGCTGGCATTGTGCCACGAGCTGAGCCGAGATTTGAGAACCCGCCTTCAGATTTCACTGCAACTGAGAAACGTCATAGTGTATCTTGAATTGTTTACGTCATCTTGTGTAGATGAATATTGAATAATTATAAAGCCAAGGACCTCTTTGTACAACATCATATCTACACGACTACGGCGTATTGCCTCTAGGCTGTGTGAAGAATACTAAATATGTAGCCTTCACGCCGTAACAGATCTACCTTGCTTCAACCCAGGTAGGTGGGTAACTGACTACTGAGATGAAAAATCGTAACATTCCCTTGGAATAGTGCCCAAGCCAGAGCAATTCCAGGTTATTGTCGTCGTAACAGTTCACGCTTACCATCGTCCCACTTTTACAAATAGGTAGTGTAAGGTGTTCTTACAATTGATGTTTAACTGGTGGCGAAATGTGAAAGAAACGCGTGTGTCCAGTTAGAATGCCTTTAATGCACTAAATTGAATGTGGCGCGATCGCAGTCGCGCTATGTCAGCAAATTACATCAATATGCAAAATAGTACGCTTGCCCGTACATGCTCCCGACTCAAAGAGACGAGATGAATACAATGCAAGATATATGTAGAATGTCACAATGTTAATGATAAAAGTGTAAACAAAAATGTAAAAATATAAAGTTGTAGATAAAAGTTAAAACAAAATGTAAAAAGGTCTCTTAACTTAAACTTTAAATGACGCTTTATTTTGGACAGGCGACGGCGACGTTGCCTTGTCCACCGTAGCACATACACTATGCACTGATTCACTGATCGATTTTTGTTCGCGCACACTATTCACTTCATAACTATGACGTGCTTCAGTACCGATTGGTGAATTCTGGCTATGTAATCTTCTGATTCTCAGACCTGCCCAGATGCATGTAATGATGCCGATGATAACGATTACACAATAAAGTATGTAATTATGTGCATTTTGAGATGCAACTGATGCATGAAAGGAAGATTGTTGTTCCTTTACACTCTCAATCTGTTCCTTCAAATGGGTCCAGTGTCCTGTATGATTTTCAGGAATAAATGTGTTGTCGAATGTAGGGTTGTTGATTATATTATTGATCCCAGAATCTATTTTGGTTTCTCTAAAATCTTCACCTCGTAAAATCATCTCATTATGGAGATCATAGTGTGTATGAATGATGATGTTCTCTCCTCTCAATACACATCCAGGACTCAATTTGATGATCCCTGTACCCTTTAATGACGTCGTCGTTAGACCAGCTGGACAGAAAATGCGTACGTCGCATTCCTGACAGCACGCGAACAACCAGGTGTGTTGATCATGTAACAATGTCCACTTATCACTGCAACTTGATAACTCCGTACGGCAGTGTGTCAGGTTTCTATTGTTTATAATTTGCGCTTCGCAAATAGATTCGGAACCTTTGTAATAATACATTGGTAGATTAATAGGGCATAACATGTTTTGTTCTGTAAGATAAATGCATGTTTTGGTATCATCAGATCTTAAAGGAAGTAATAAGTCTTTCTTTAAGTTCAAAGCTACATATTCGGTCGTTGGAATGATTGTTAACGATGTTTGGCCGCTTATTTTAGGTATTGGAATAATATGATGTAACTCTAATCGCTCCTTATTTATAAGTGGTAACCGAACTTCAAATATTAAAAATGTGTCTGTTAATCGCACGTGTACCTTAGCCACCTTATACATATCTAAAGTACAATGATTGTTGTTGATGCAAGGTAGAGACAACTCATTTGTCAGTTGTCCAGCGATGATGTTTAATTGTTGCTGAAATTCATGAGGCTTAAGCAATTGTGTGCTTACGTGTCCGTTGCTAATCTCTGTAACCATATCCAATATCGATGTTTGAACTCTGCGAATATTGGAAATGATGAGATTAGCTGCGAGTGCGCTAGCCGTGATGTATAATGCATTATCATGGCTGACCACGCTCTTTTGTATAACCTGCAAGTGTTGGTCTATTAGGGAAAATTGTGAATTCATAACTTCTTCGTTTCTTTTCAGGATGTTATATTCTCCTTCAATAACCGACGTCTGTTGTTTGTACAAGCTAAGTAAATGGTTTTCATTATTTGCAATCGATTTAATGTCTTCATGATATTTCTCTGCAAACCTACTATCAAGCACACCAAATAACGAATTGGCAATGTTGCCAACTGCGTCAATCAATCCTCTTTTTGTTCTCAATCCATGTTCTGCACTTAGAATCTGATTGTAGTGTTTGATTTCATTGATTTCATGCTGAAGTTGCAGAGCTGTCGTCATAAAAGCCGTTTCTTTTTTACAAAGCTTTGTTAAATGATTAACGTAGTTCTCCATATGCACTAAGCCTTGTCGATATGTAGTCATGTTGTAAAACACAATCATTTTCCATTCATCTTGTATAATGTTCATGTCTGCAATTCTGTCAAAGTATACCGGTTTCAATGAATTCAGCATAGTAACATTAAATAATTGGCTTACTGAAGGTGAAATAAATGTAATAAACAGCATCATTGCACATAAATAGTTATTGTAAATTTTCTTGCCAGGTCGACGCGTACGTTTCCTTGTATTAGGAATGTTTGTGATATCTTCGCTTGGCTTTTCATTTCTTTCTTTCTCGTCCTGATTTCTCTTATCCGAATCCTGTAGTGGTAATGGAGATAGTTTTGTAACTGGACGTTTCAGAATGCCGCCTTTTGTTTTCAGTGATACCACTCGCACACGTCCATCGCTACCAGGGTGGGTGTGTGTCACTCTACCCAAGAGCCACTTGGCTGGAGGAATGTTGTCCTCCTTAACTAGAACCAAGTCATTTATTTCTAGGTTCCTACGTGGCTGTTGCCACTTTCCTCGAACCTGTAACGTTTGTAAGTAATCTGTTGACCACTTCTTCCAAAAATCCTTGACCATTTTCTCTGTCAACTGCCATCTGTTTCTTATACTGTTGATAGTCACGTCTGGAGACATAGGACTTGACAGCACCGGGCCTCCAACTAAGAAATGACCTGGTGTTAGGTATTCTAAGTCGACTGGGTCTTCTGTCAATGAGATCAGAGGCCTTGAATTTAGACAGGCTTCGATTTGCGAGAGTAGTGTCATAAACTCCTCGTATGTTAATTTCTGATCTCCCAGCACACGCTTGAGATGGTGTTTCAAGCTTTTTACGGCAGCTTCCCAAATTCCTCCGGCTGTCGGCCATGCAGGAGCATTGAAGCGCCACTCTATGCCAGATTCCGAAATGCAATCGAAAAAATCTGATTGAATGTACTGACTCAACGCTTCTTGAGTTTCCTTCATTAGAACCTTGGCGGCCCCGACAAAGTTAGTGCCGTTATCACTGTGCATGTACTTTGGTGTTCCCTTTCGTGCACAGAAGCGTTTGAATGCAGCTATAAATGTGGTTGAGCTCATATCTGATACGAGTTCCAGATGCACTGCCTTTGTTGTTAGGCAGACAAACACGGCAATATATCCCTTAGTGGTCCGAATTCCACGTCCCTTGTTAGACTTCACTTCGACTTGGCCAGTAAAATCTACCCCTGTGTACGTAAATGGTCGGGATGGTGTTATTCTTGACTCGGGTAAGTCAGCCATAAATTGTTTGTTGTTTACAATATTGAAACGATGACACCGTATACACTGTCTGATATACTTCTTTACTGTTTTTATCCCGCCAACTATCCAATATTTATTCCGCAGATGACCCACTGTAAGCCTAGGTCCACCGTGTAATGTGGAATGGTGTGCTTGCCAGATAAGCAATTCTGACAGACGCTCGTTGTTAGGTAAAATTACAGGGTGTTTCTGTGCTTCATTGAGCTTTGAGTACTTAAGTCGACCACCAACTCTCAAAATTCCCTGTTGATCTATAAATGGATTTAAAGATATAATAGAACTTTTCGCATGTACAATGTTATGTTTCTGTAAGTGTGTAATCTCTTTACTATAATGCTTTCCTTGAATGCATTTGAAAAGTGCTGTGTACGCTTTCTCAATTTCAATGGATTGTAGATATGACGTTCGTGTGGCATTTTTGCTGTTGCGCATGTTTTGTATGAATCGTGTAATCCAAGCCACTATACGAACGACTCGTGTCATTGAACTGTATTTTGTAAGGAGATTTTCATAAAGTTCGGATGCCGTTTGTACAATACAAACGTCATGTGATGACTTCCTCTCTAACTCAGGAACTTCGACTGTTTGTTGTTCCTGCTTGATATCTTGTCGCAACCACGATGGGCCCTGCCACCATAAAGAATGTGTCAATAATTGTGAAGGCAGCAGGCCTCGGCTTGCACAGTCCGCAGAGTTATCTTCAGTTTTGGTATGTTTCCAACAATTGGGCGGCATGGAACTTACTATTTCCATTACGCGATTAGCTACAAACGTCTTCCAACGCGCAGCATTTCCCTGGATCCATCCCAATACGACCATGGAATCTGTCCATCCGTAAATGGTTATAAATTGTTGAGGCAAGGATGCAATAACCTTACTCATCAATTTCGACAATAAGAGTGCGCCACAGAGTTCCAATCTTGGTAGCGACACAGCCTTATTCAGTGGTGCCAGCTTATTTTTCGCCGCCACTAATGTTATTGATTGTTCACCGTGCTCATTTGTTGATTTGCAGTAAATGATGCATGCATACGCCTTCTCTGACGCATCACAGAATCCATGCAACTCCAGTTTCTCATCCGTTTTTCCAATCCATCTAGGCATTTTGATATCGTTGATAGCGTTCAAATCAGTTGTAAACTTATCCCATTCCTTTTGTAATTTTTCTGGAAGGTTTTCATCCCATGTGATACCTGAAGCCCATACTTCTTGAAACATGATCTTACCCTTGACAGTTACAGGTGATAACCATCCTAATGGGTCATACAATTTGGATATATTGGAAAGCATAGATCGTTTTGTTGCATGTTTCTTTTGTGACATCACTGTGTGTTCGAATGTAAAATGATCCGCCAGCGGATTCCACCTAATACCTAATGTTTTATTAGACTGCGCGTGTTTAAAATCGAAGATATTTTTATTAATTTGACATTGTTGTAAGTTTTCGAGTAACCTTGTGTCATTACTCGCCCACTTTCTGAGGTTAAAACCACCCTTCTGTAGAATGTCAATCAGCTGTTGCTGGGTTGTCTTTGCATCTTCTATGTTATTATTTCCGCCCAGCAAATCATCAACATAAAGTTGATTATTCAGGATTTCCGCCGCCAGAGGATATTGTGATCCTTCATCAATTGCTAATTGTTTCACTGTGCGCATTGACAAATACGGAGCGGCCTTCGTACCGTACGTCACAGTACATAACTGAAACTCCTTGATAGGCTCGTCATCCCTGTCTCGCCAGACAATCTTTTGTAGATGTTGATCTTCTTCATGTATCAATATTTGCCTGTAGAATTTTTCTATGTCGGCTGTGTATACATATTGATATTGTCGCCAGCGTAGAATCATGAATTGCAGATCCTGTTGAAGGTTTGGACCTGCACGCATGAGGTCATTTAAGCTGTAGCCAGATCGTGTTTTGGCTGACGCATTGAAGACAACACGTAGTTTTGTTGTTGTTGAATCTTGTTTATGAACTCCATGGTGTGGTAAAAAATAGCTAGGTGTCCTCTGGACCTTACACTCTCTCATATGTCCGAGCTGTATGTACTCGTTGATGAAATTATTATAATCCTTAGATAATGTACTATCCTTAGTTAGGCGTTTCTCCAATTGTCTGAATTGTGCAACAGCTGGTGGCTTGGACGTTCCTAACTTTTCCGCAGAATTCGGGATCATAGGAATCCTAACCTCGTATCTTCCATCTGATAATCTTCGTGTAGTATTTTTGTAAAAATTCTCACACCATTCTTCGTCCTCTGTCAGGTCTGTGTTAGTGTTGGAAATGTCTTCCATTTCCCAAAATGTTGAGATTTGATCAATCTCGTTAAGAACTGCATGGCATTTTAATGTCTTAGTGTAGCCTAATTTTCCAAGCAGTACCCATCCAAGCTGCGTCTGTTGAGCGATTGGTGCTTGGTCATTTCCTCGCAGTATGCCATTCATAATGATTTCCGCATACACACTCGCATCTAATAAAATATCCACGTGTCTGGAAATATTGTAGTCTGGATCAGCTAAACATAAACTCTTAATGTGTGGCCATGACTGTTTGTCAAATGTGCGATTTGGTAGGCTATTTAGCAACCTTTTCATAACCAAAGCGTCCGCCATAAAGTTGTAATCACTGTGTATTGATTCACAATGAAGATTTACCGATCCATTGCCTTGATTGTTCGATATACCGACCCCAGTTACAGTTATTGCGTTATGATTTCTACGCAAACCTAATCGTTGAACTGCATTCTCTGTAATGAGATTGATCTGGGAACCTTGGTCAAGTAAAGCTCTCATTTTGATGTACGATCCATCCGCCGCCCTGACTTTTATTTGTACCGTCGCCAGTAAAACTTCGTCGAACTCATCTGCCACGTGGTTGGCCTTGGGTAGTGATGATGTTGTTGTCGATGTCGAGGGTCTTGACACGGGTGCGGGTGTTGCAATCGTTTCATGTTGGTTATTATAACGCGAGGTATTCTTGTTACAAGCATCGTGCATAATTGTGTTATGTGCACCGCCGCACGCCTTGCATTTTTTGTTGGAATCACACAATTTGCCGCTATGACAATATAAGCAATTAATGCAAATACCATATTGTGTAATGGTTTTTAATTTCATTTCCTGTGACATATCGTGAAATTTACTGCAATGAAATAAAGTATGATTCGAATTACATATTGGACAAATTCTTAATGTACTAGCATTTGTTTTAGGCGATTGATGTTTGCCCTTTCCTTTAAATGGGAAATATTTAGACGAGAATTCCCTTGCCTGAGGGGGGTTATTCTGCTTAAATGGAGTATTGTCCTTGTATTTTTTGCTATTGACCGGTTCTAAAGCCGTAAATTTCTTGTCCAAAAACTGCATAAGCTCATCAAATGAAGGTAGCTCCCTAGGTGTTTTCCTAGCTTCCATGTAAGATGCAAACGTTTCCGAGTCTAGCTTCTCTGTTATAATGTATACGAGAATAGGGTCCCAGGTAGATGTATCCACACCTAAATTATGAATTGCATGAATGGCTTCCATGCTGACGTCATAAAGCCGCTTGAGATCCTTAGAAGACTGTCTCTGTATAGTAGGCTGATTCATGAAGACTTGTATTTGCTTCGTGAACAGTACTTGTTGATTGTTGTATCTGTGTGAGAGCAAGTCCCAGCAGGTATCGTAATTATCAGCTGTGATATGAAGGTGCTGGACTAAGTGTTCAGCTTCACCCTTGAGCCTCCCCTTAAGGTGCTGCATTTTTTGAGCTTTACTCAAGGCTGGATTGTTGTGGATTGCTTCGCAATATAAGTCCATGAAAGTAGGCCACTGAGTGTAAATTCCTGAGAAGACAGGAATTTCCACTCTTGGTGTCGACTTTTGTTGATGTATGGTCGTGTTTAGCTTACGATTCAAAGACCTTTTTGTTTCTTCGAATGTACATTCGTATTCAGAATATTCTTGCTCGTAATCTACGTCAGCTCCGATTATTAAATTATCGATTTGCCAATGCAAATCATCGATAACCTTCCAACGACATTGTAGCATTTGGAGCTTGTCTTCCAGCTCCCACTTTTCGTTAATATCATCTATGTTGATGCCCTTTACTACTCTTACCAAAGCCCTAAAATTCGTCCTTTGCTGACTTTTTAATTCGTCAGTTTTAGAAGGAGACGCTTTTTCCTCATGTGGAATATTTTTATAGGTAGCTATTAGTAAACGAACTGAATCATATTGTTTGTGCACCTTGTCATGAATTTGATTGACAAAGTACTCATGATGGTCAATTTTAAACGAGAGCAGGTTTTCATGGTTTTTTTCAAATTCTACCCACATAGCATCAAGTGACTCAAGCCGCTGCTTGATCATTTCATTGGTCTTACGATTCGCTGGATCTTTTTTGAAATTGGTTTCTATCCGCTGGATCGACTCAATGATAGCCTGTTGGCGCTTGAGTAGGGTATCCATTGTAGATAATGAATGTAAAGTAAGTCAAATATGGAAAGATCTTACTTGACGAAGTCTGATGTTGCGTAGCGGTGATCACTGAAGCTGTTTGCTCCTTGGTGATACCTCAAGATGAGAGCTGTGTGTGCTCCCGCGCTGAACCTCAGAATGAGAGCTGTGTGCTCCCGCTGCTGGAACTCGAAATGAGAGCTGTGTGCTGCCGCTGCTGTGTGAAGACTTAGTGAGAGCTGTATGCTCCCTGTTGTGTGAAGACTTTGTGAGAGCTGTTTGCCCCCTGTTGTGTAAAGACTTTGTGAGAGCTGTTTGCCCCCTGTCAAAGTCTACTGTTTCACTAGTCACTGCTACACATAGAACTTAGTTCACGGCACCTCGCTTGACGAAACTTCTCGCGACCGAACTGTGTAGACGCGATAGGTCCTGTTGGACTTAAAACGTGAACGCGAGGTCCCGTAGGTTCGAAGGACCAAAATGTAAGGTGTTCTTACAATTGATGTTTAACTGGTGGCGAAATGTGAAAGAAACGCGTGTGTCCAGTTAGAATGCCTTTAATGCACTAAATTGAATGTGGCGCGATCGCAGTCGCGCTATGTCAGCAAATTACATCAATATGCAAAATAGTACGCTTGCCCGTACAGGTAGGAATAAATGAATGTCTAGTTCAGTCTGAAACGGAGCTATAAACCTGACCGACATAACATTTATATCCTCCTAAAAATAATTTTCTGTAGATGTTGCAATTGACCAAGACCCCTTGCGAAACGGAGCATGACGAATAGACCTTTTTGGAATGTCTGAAATATGTATAGTTCAAACACATACCTACTTAAATGATAGGTTCGCTAACTAAGCTATCTATCGCTTCACTTAGTCTACTTTTCATTAATCATCATCTAGTTTCAGGAACCACGGAGCAAGGACCGGTTTTTTGGATGGCGTGTGCGGTGATACAAATCCAAGGCATATTAATAACAAACGTGAACTTATAACATTGCTTTATGTGAGTTAAAATATTCATGGGATCGTCCCAATTAATTCGTAGGTACATTGAGAGTCTAATTAGTTGGGATGTGGACACCTAGCGGATACCATCTCTGGCTGCACGATTGAAGAGACACAGTCAAACATAGCATCCGCTAAGTACGTTGACTTTTGCAGAAAAGAAAGAAACTATACCTACTGGGTCTATGGGGGCTACAGGAACATGCTGAACTAGTTGCTGGGATATTGATAGGTAATTAATTGATTGAAGATCCGTCCATGGATCTACCCAATTAAATGACTCAAACTTGGTAATAGTGGCAGATTTAGCTTATGACCATCGTAATCTGTGCTTATGACATAAGGTTTAATTTCCATAACACTATCTATTCTTAACACTGCTAGTTCTGGCCTAATTTGACCACCTAAAATCTAATTGAAGACGAGAGCGACATTATTGTCAGCCACAAGGTTGTAGGTATTATTAGAATCACAATAGTAACGTAGATTCAATTTGTAAACTAGTATCGAGTAGCCTTGATTATCAAGTAGTGTCCAAGAATCATAAATATAAGTAGTACCAATTAGTAGCGTACCTATCTATGTAGGTACCTACTATCCTTTCTTATAGTAACTTTACTTCTGTTGAGTTAAATAAATAATAAATCATTAAATAAATATATGCATTATTATTACTACCTACCAGCATAAAAACCTACTGAACTAGTTACTAAAGTTACTACTAGGTCCAACATAACTAAATAACTTACATTCCACCCGACGGCTTCCACATAACGATCTATCCTTTCAGGATCATCAGGCTCAGAGTCTGTGTCCATCAAGGTTTCATTTCCACTGTCAGAGTCTCGGGCGAGACTTCTACTTTCCACCTGCAAGTCTGTTTCAACTTTTTGTTCACCATCTTGTTCTTCGGCCTCTTTCAAAGGAGCCAAAGGCGTTGATTCTTCTAATGCTGCTTTTTGTGACGCTTGCTTCAAAATTGAACCAAACTTTTCAAAAAAGCTGTCGTCGACCTCTTGAATTCTGAAAAAAAAATTACGTTCAAAATCAGGTAATAAGTAAATGTAAACTTTATAAATAAACTAAGACACGGTGTTTTATGAGATTTCATACTGGTGAATGATTATTTCTTTGTTAAAAAGGGATATCTTAATAAAATAAAGGATAATGAAATATTGTGTGTGGTATAACAGAGTATTCGATTGAAATAGGCTTGCGTTTTCAGTCACAGAAATTATTACGAGAAAAAGCATTGGTAGGATACTTTTTAATAGGTAAGTAGGTGGGTACCTAGCTAGCTACCACGTTCATGTTGAAAAACTGTCATCAACCATTTCTATTCTAGGTTTGGTGTGTTTACCAGCTTCGACATTCGACTCTGAAATCGTCTTTTCGTAATTCCAAACTAGTTTCGTAATATTTTCGAAGACATTAAAATAAAAAATAAAAAACCGGCCATGTGAGAGTCCTACTCGCACACGGAGGGTTCCGTGTAATATTAACTAACTCAACTTTGCTATGAAAAAATAACCCACAAATATTGAATGAAAGGTAAATTGCGGTTTACGATTTATGACAAAAAAAAACTACTTACTAGATCTCGTTCAAACCAATTTTCGGTGGAAGTTTGCATGGTAATGTACATCATATATTATTTTTTGTTTTATCATTCTCTTATTTTAGAAGTTACAGGGGGGGGGGGGCAAACATTTTACCACTTTGGAAGTGTCTCTCGCGCAAACTATTCAGTTTAGAAAAAAATGATATTAGAAACCTCAATATCATTTTTGAAGACCTATCTATAGATAACCCACACCAAAGGGTTTGATGAAAAAAAAACTGAGTTTCAGTTTCTAGGTAGGTATAGGGAACCCCCAAAATTTATTGTTTTTTTTCTATTTTTGTGTGAAAATCTTAATGCGGTACACAGAATACATCTACTTACCAATTTTCAACAGTATAGTTCTTATAGTCTCGGAAAAAAGTGGCTGTGACATACGGACGGACAGACAGACAAACATGACGAATCTATAAGGGTTCCGTTTTTTGCCATTTGGCTACGGAACCCTAAAAAGAGCTGAATGGCAGTATCTCCGAAAATAAGTACATATAATTTTTTGGAAATTAAATCTCATAAAAAAAATTACGGATGACTTATTTTCCGGGAATTCCCGATTTCTAGGACCTGGGAACCAGACTAACATTTTAGACGTTTGGTTCATGTTTTCATCTTGCTACATTATTATACAATCTCTAAGTATCTAATGGTGCGTCTATGCTTGGCGAACCGAGCACGAGCCAAGCCACGAACGAGCACACTGCGAGCACGATTCGCGTAGCGTGGACGGGCTTGCGAGCCTCGAACGAGCATTATTCGTAGCGTGCTCGACTGCACTCCGCCCGATTCTCAGTTTTTTCACGAACACCATCGCGCTGTAGGCTCGTCGCCCACGCTTGAAATCGCGGGCAACGAACGAATCCTGTTTGTTCGAGGCTCGGTTCATGCTTGCGTTCGCGTAGCATTGGCCATTAGATACTTAGTAGAGATTGTATAATAATGTAGCAAGATGAGAACATGAACTGTAAGGATATCATTTTGAGAAGGAAGGTTTATTTCTACCTATTCTTTATACTAGTCTGGAAAATATATAAATTAGAATATTAATGTACTGTATAGGTACCTATAGCTCTTCCTGTGTTGGATTTATATCAGTCAGTAAAGGATATATAATTGAAGAGACAATTATTATATAAATCAACAAGTATATTTAAATAAAACATATCAATAAAATAGAGATAACATACAAAAGCGTTCAAATAATGAGATTAAAAATAATAATTTTTCTTTACATGATATCTATATTTTTTTGTATAAGTTTATCACTTTTATTCTAAGATCACAATAATCTGGAAGACTGGAATTGTTAACATTAACAATGATAATATTTTAGTTGACATTTATAGTACATTAAGATCTTACAGCAAATCACTTTTTGTACACAAATAGATGGGGTACATACATAGGGTATATAGTTATATATAGTCCTGCAGCATAGTTATATAGTTTTATAAATGCTTCTTAGAAACTAAATAAAGAGAACATTTTAATTTGTTACATAAATAAAACATAACAGAAGTCAGATATACAGGCCTGAATCTCTGAGCACAGAAATTCAGACATACAATTGAATTAAACTTATTTATCCAATGATGACATTAATGTGTATTTTATGTCCGTATATTCTTCAACTCCATGTAGACTGCCCTCTCGTCCTATACCAGACTCTTTGATTCCACCAAATGCTGGTTCCGCAGCAGATAATATACCATCATTGATAGCAACCATCCCAAATTCAAGTTGTCGTGACATTCTGAATGCCTGTCCCAGATCTTTAGTAAATACATATGAAGCCAGACCAGATTTTGTATTGTTTGCAATTTCCAATACCTCTGTTTCACTTTTGAATTTCAAACAACTAGCCACAGGGCCAAATATTTCTTCTGTGTATATTTCCATATTGGGTTTGACATCAACAAGCAATGAGGGTTCATAAAACTTGTTGCCGAGGTCAGTATTAACTTTACCACCAACAAGGGCTTTTGCCCCTTTGGACAACGCATCATCTACCAATCCAGAAACTTTTTTCACATGTGCTAGATTAACTAGAGGACCACAAGTCACACCTGATTTTGTACCAGGCCCTAATACACATTTCTGGGTAATCCGAGCCTGGAAACCTTTAACAAATTGATCAAAAACATCCTCATGAATGAGGAATCTATTTGCACCAATACACGCTTGGCCACTGTTTCTGAATTTAGCAAGCATAGCTTGATCCAAGGCGTGCTCAATATCAGCACTTGGGAAGACAATGAAAGGTGCATTGCCTCCCAATTCTAAAGCAACCCTTTTGATACCCTTTGCTGCTAGCCCATATAACGTTTTACCAACAACTGTTGAGCCCGTAAAGGATATGCATCCGACACAATCATGTTCGCACATAATTTTTCCAACAGCCGGAGCATTCTTCCTACTAGTTGTAACAACATTTATGACTCCCTTGGGAACACCGGCTTGTTCCGCCAGCTCAACAGCAGCTAGAGCTGACAGAGGTGTGTCTTCTGATGGCTTGACTACACATGTACATCCTGCGGCCATTAAAGCACCAACCTTGCGTGTGACCATGGCAAATGGGTAATTCCATGGTGTGATTACTGATACTACTCCAAGTGGCTGACGAGTTAGAAGTATTTGCTTGTTGGGCCATGGGCTTTGAGCAATTTCACCATGTACGTGTCTGGCTGACTCCGAAAAAAATTCCAAAAATGAATTCCCATAAGTAATTTCACTTTGAGCTTCTACTAAAGGTTTCCCTGATTCTGAAGTAACAACTGCTGCGAGATCACCAGCATGCTTTTCACATAAATCAAACCACTTTCTGAGAATTTTAGAGCGTTCTTTTGCAGTGGTGTCCTTCCAGGTTTTAAAGCTTTCCGTAGCGGCTTGCAGGGCATTTTTCGCATCTGCAACATCCATGTCCGGCACTTCTGCTATTACACTATCATCGGCCGGATTGGAGACAGGAAACACGGCTTGACTCTGCGCGTTTACCCATTTACCATTAATATAACCTTGCTTCTTCACTAAGTGCATACGCCTGTATTGCACCATAAAGGTTTTACAGTTTCTAGATATTCCGACACGAAGAAGATCCATTTTGTATTGCCTTGTGATATACAAAACACGATCGCAAGGCGCAAGGTAGGTACCTACTTTGACTTTGTGTGAGTTAGTACCACTTATTTGATATACTTGTTTTAAATATAAGATAACAGCTTTATCAGTAGAATTCACTGAGCACTAAGTATCCGGTCATATCCTCGTATTATGTAGGTATTTTAGTATTTCATTCACATCGATCATTAAACCACTTTATTCAATACATCGCTGACTGAATGAATGCTGATTGATTGAAGCAACGAAAACTTCTTTCAACGAAACGATGAAAAATCAGAGCAAATACCGAAAAAATAAGGTACAAATTAAACTACACACGCTTTGACACTTGGTGTCAGTGTTGCCAACTGCTAGCTTTAGCAAGACATTTTTTTTTGTGAATTTGTTCATGACCATGGATACAAAGTCCTTCGGTCGCATACATTTTATTTATAATATCACTTTAATATAGTCCGCACATTCACTTTCACATAGTCCGCATGATCAGTCACCGTCCAGTCATGTTTTAGTAAAATGGTGGTCATTGTACTAAAACTTATCACGGACTTTTTGAGACAACTTGTAAAGTCACGATACACATATTCATTTCATTTCATTTCACTGGAGCACATGAATCTTTATTGGATAAAATACCACCGATAATCTAATAATATATATAAAATGCTTTTGTGGGTACGTAAATACGCAGTTTTCTCAATCACCACCAACCCCAATCGACTTCCCGTTGGGGTGGTAAATACCCCTTGGTCTCCAGGTGGTAGTAAGGGAGTTTGGTCGCGGTGGGTGGAAGGGGGTGATTGTGGGTGGCGAAAATGTTAAAACATATATTGCTGTCTTTTTCTAACGCATGAGGACTTCTGAAAAGATCTAAAAATTTCTGGAATGGAAAGTTCCAAAATGTGTAAAACGGTTATAATCGATCTGGAATGTTCTAGAAAGTGAATGCAAACTATTATAATCGATATAGCATGTTTTGAGAAAGTTCTACAAATTTCTGGCTTCATCTAGAAAGTTCCAAAATGTCCAAAACTGAAATTTCCAGAATGATCTGGAAAGTTCCAAAATGAGTGCAATTTATTATGATCGATTTAGAATGATCGAGAATGTTCTAGAAATTTTCCGAATGATCTAGAAAGTTCCAAAATGAGTAAAACGGTTATAATTGATCTGGCTTCATCTCGAAAGTTCCAAAATGTCCCAAAACTGTTATTATCGAGTTAGAATGTTCGAGAATGTTCTAGAAATTTTCCGAATTATCTGGGAAATTCATAAATGAGTGCAATTTATTATGATCGAGAATTTTTGGATTGGTCTGGAATGTTCCAAAATGTGTACGAGTTATCTATACATATAAAATGCTTTGTCCTGAATGACTGACTGACAATCAACGCACAGCCTAAACCGCTGATCGTAGAGACCTGAAACTTGGAGGGTATGTTCTTTGTATGACGTAGGCATCCGATAAGAAAGGATTTTTTGAAATTCTACCCCTAAGGGGGTGAAAAACGGGGGCAAAGTTTGTATGGGACAACGTGATTCCTTGGTCCGAACAGAATTGATGGAAGACGTGTTTTGTATTTTATTGAAACTCATCGCCTAACGGGGTCAAAAAGGGGTAGAAAGTTATTTTAGGGGTGATTTGCATCGACGTTGATATCAATACTCCTTAGTACTTTTGATTTAAATTACATTTTATTTTGACACACGTTTGAAAACTCAATCCGAATTCCACAGATTACAGAATAAGGTAGATGGGGCGCCCGGAACACGGGAGTGAGGCCAAAAAAGCAAATACAAATTGTAAAACACATACCTGGACCCTATTTCACCAGACGGACAGGTGCGACAATTGTCATGAAAATATGGCAATTGCCGATATGTCACGTTAATTATTGTATCATAAACCTCTACCATATGTCAACAAAATCCAACGGTATGTCGGCTGATGACAGGCGTTATGCATTGAAAAATTACAATTCTCACGTCTCGCCGTTCGTAGGGCTAACTAATGCCCGTATTCTATGAACAAAAACGAATCGTTTTGCTTACCAATGGTAGATGTTTTATTGCCAAACTGGGCATATAGATCATTTTGTAAGCTAATTTTACATGTGATTGCTACTTCCATATGGGAGGGTCTGCTATGCAAAGCTTTGATGTATTTGCTTGATTATTAGTAAAGATATAAGAGTCTTAATTTTAACCGATAACGGACCATAACTTATAGAAATCGGCCATAAGATCACCAATTTCCACACATAATTATATATTTTTTGCTGCTACATAGTAGTTTTGTTGTTTTTATTTTATTTTTAACGGGCTATTCTCTAACATATTTTTAATTTGAATTAAATTACACTATTAAATAAATACATAAATAATTACATGGCATTTACTACAAGCGTTTCAAATTAAATATAATAATTATCATATTTATCATGGATAACCAAAAAGATAAATTAATAAAAAAGATTAGCTAGGTAATATGATTTTCTTTAAATGTTCGTTCTTTATAGTTTGAGAACTCATTGAAACTATTATCGCCACCACTACCTACCTATTTACTGCTTTCGCCAATTTGATATGATCACAACAAAAACAAGACAATTGTAGTAGAGGAAGCCGACACAGATCTTGCCCCATGTCAATTATTTTCGACAAATCTACAAATATGTTGTGTATGTTGTGTTTAAATCTAAACATTATATCAAACAATAAATGTTTATGAAACGATTTTTTTTGACAACTTTTCGCATTTCCTTAGTAATCTAATGCGAATTTGTAGAATTGTCGCCTAAAACCTGTCACCTGTAAATTGTCACATATCAGCTATCACCAATCAGCTTGGTGAAATAGGGGCCTGGTATTCGCTTTTGAATTTGTATTTGCTTTGTTTAAAAAACTTTATTTAACGAAAAACACTTTCGTTTAAATAAACTTTGTGGTTTTTTTGGCCTCACTCCTGTGTTTCGCGCGCTCTATCTGCCTTTTGTTATGTAATCTGAGCCGATTTTATTCAAAAAACGTGGTGGAATGCAATACTTTTTAAAATTGGAATGTCAAATATAAAAGAATATTGAAATCGGAGTACAATTCGAAACTTAAATTCTTTTTTGTTCTTGCATATTTGAATGAAAAACTTACCTTATGCCTTGATTTTCCTTGGAAATCTCTTAGATTACCTATACGTACGTAGTATTTATATACTCTGAGCCTATACTTAGCGAATATTTGCGATTGCTGTATAATTTGTTTGGAAGTTCATTTTCACTATTTAATTAGAATATTTTGAGTGTAGTTAATTTAATTTCTTTTTAATTTGTTGTTATAATAATATATAAGATTCTTTGAGTTTTATTTGTTAGTGTATAATATTGGTTTTTAGTTTTGATAGTAAAAATATCCGTGTTTGATTTTTCGGGGTGATTTGCATCGAAGTTGATAGCAATATTCCTTAGTGCTTTTGATTTAAATGTTCTTCTATTCCAGTTTTTAAGAGTTTTGCATTGCACCAAGCTTTTATGTGAGTTCAACTTTTTTTGAATAAAATCGGATTGAGTTTTTAAACATTTTTGTCTGTCTGTTCCGGTTCATAGCTGATGTTATAAAGAGTAACTTAGCTACTTTTATTTTTGAAAAATGATATGATGAAACCGTACGCGGGTGAAACCGCGGGGGTCTGCTAGTTGATCTATAAAAACCAAATCGAAGTATGTACATCTAAATATTCTAGAGTGATCTGGTACTGGAAATTTCAGAGAATAAATCGAAATTCAGTGACTTTTCGTCAGTTCAATTGTGATTGCAGTCGAGTAAAAAAAAGAACAAACTATTTGAATGTTCTGGAAAGTCTCTCAATATCGAAAATAGAAATCTATAATATGTTAAAAAATGTATCCTTATATATTTTTAATACCATTAAACATGCGATGTATTTTAACCCGAGCAACGCCGGGTTTCGCTGCTAGTATGCAATAAAACTCAAAATACACGAATTTATGAAAATAAAAATGAAAACATAATGTCACTCCGCAAGTTCCCGCCAAAAAGTCCCTTTAGCAAGACATCTTGCAAAATGTTGCTATAGGCAAATTATAGAAATCATTTTTATTAAATCAAAAATTAAAGAAAAAAATATATTTTATTATTATTAAACACGAGAGTATTAAAAATCAGTAAATTACGTTTTTTTTTCCCACAGGCGTAGATTGTGTATGTAGGTACAGACAGTCTGTCAGCGTATAGCGAAGAAGATAGCGATAGTTCGACATAATAACATATATATACAGAAGTATCCAACTGATATGGCTTACCGATGTAACTGCGTAGAAAATACATTTTCAAAGCGCGGGAAATGCTATTGGTTGGCACCTGCCGCCATGTTAGCGCGCGCCGTGCGGAGGGGCGTGACTTGTGAGTGAGACGGAACTAACAGCTGCAGTGTATTATGAACCTTATAGTAGTGATCTAAGGTTGATTGTAAGTTTTAAGCATTCTTTCGTTAATCTTCGGGGCCATACTTTCTTATCTGTGCGAACGAAGATTCACGACGCGCCATATCAGTTGGGTAATAGTAATACTGTACCTATTTGGATTTTTATCGTATTTAGACAAAATTATCTATTAAATTTGCATGATATTGACAGAAAATACACTTAGTATAGTAATCCTTGATTCATTTCGGTCACTATATCTTTTACAGCCAATTGAGAATAAGTATATACAAAGTCACAAAATTAGGCACCGATCCCACTGAGAACTCTAGAGTTCCGAGTTCAAAGTTCTGAGTTCCGCATTCACTGTAGTCTATGCCGCGCGCAGCGCCTTTGATCACACAGAGAACTGAGTTCCATTCTCGAAAGCTGGCAGGTGAGGTGACACGACTGAGCTATCACTGTCTAATTGATTGAGTGACACAAGGCCGAAAAAACAATAGGCATTCTGGCCCATGAGCGGCCACTAATGATACTAAAGTAAGGCCAATGAGACGAAATAAAGAATCTAAACAAACTTTTGCTTGCTGTATGTAATTATACTTATTGGTACGGGATACTAATTACATTTAATGCAACGACCTTACAATACTTTTTTTCTAGATACACCACAGTACTAAGCTTTCATATTTTTGTTTATACATTATTGCCTAATAGAAAACATAGAAATTATTGCTGGCCGCCAATGAAACAAGCTCCATACAGCTCATTTTCCTTTACTGCTGCACTCGCTGTGTGTACAGTAGTGAACGCGGAACTCAGAACTCTGAACTTAGAACTCCATCGATCGATCAGCGCGCGCCTCAGGCAAAAGATATTTGTTGATGAGAGCTGTGAGGTTTCACAGCTCTCATCAACAAATATCTTTTGCCTCCACAATCTTGTTTTCCACCAATGACACTGAGGGCAAACAATAAAAAATTCAGTGTATTACACACAATTACACTTCAAAAAATACCCCGAAACGTCATAGGTATATGTTGTACATTTTAAGCATTTAATGATATTTTTTTACCAGTTAAACCATGGTCAGTTGACGCTGTAAAATTGTGACGTCACCTGCTTGTATTTCATACAAACCTCCATATAAACCGCATATAAACTATCGTTTTTGACATTTAATTAAAAGTTGCCCCCCGATCGGCCAAGCCACATATTTTGACTACGGTGTGTAGAGTTTGTGAAGTTAGGGCTTGTAGAGTAAGTGCATGTAGAGTTATAAGCTTGGCTCTACATGAGATCTGATAACTTTTTGACAGTGCGAGCCATGTCTTGGCAACATTTTACAATAAAATGTTTTTGGTGGGATTTGAACTGTCGTCAAATACCCTATTCGTTCGTTGTTTGCGAAGTGTCGAGCCGAGCAACCGAGCAATGAACGAATTCTGTTCGTTCGTGGCTAATAATGTTTATGTATCTTACATTTTTTATAAACAGAAAAATGACATCTCGGTTTACCTAAATACTGAAAGAGAAACCATTGATTTTTTCACGATTAAAATAATTGAACTACGATCGAATTTTGACCACATTTTGCACCACTACTTATAATAAAATCGAAACCTACCCTATAAATAAATATAGTACCTATATAAGTCATGGCACGTTTCATTGGCATAACTTGCTCTAGTTAGCAATATTAGATAGGTATCTAGTTACGTGATAGATAGGTAGGTACCAACTTATCCCGTCAGCTTACGGACGTGCATACCATTAGCCAATGGTATGCGCATCCCATAAATCTACAAAAAAACAGGAAATAAAATTCAAGTGATTACACAATAATCAGGACGCAGTTTGTGTCTATGTAATGTTCAAGGAAAGAAAACAATAAAAACCATACCAGACCAAGACCTTGTTCAGTGGTACAATATAACGCAACTGTAAGACGCAATTGTTGTCAGTGAGATAATGTTTTATGTAAGAATCTAAGCTTGTTTTGAAAAAAGAGTAATTGCTAAGTTTATTGCCGGCTCTTCTCAGCAAATGCAACCTAGTCATAAGTGCGTGCGATGGTCTATTTGAATAAATAATTTAGAATATATCACGCGTATAATTTTTTGTTTCTACCCCCATTTCGTACATCACTGTCGCCATTTTCCCCCTTATTACAAAAGAAGGTTTAAAGCAAGTTTAGGGAAACCAGTCGCTCGGTCACTTTCTAACGTCATATGACAAAAAGAGACGAGGCTATTTTAAAACCTGGGTTTGCCTTAAACAATGTTTTGTAATAAGGTGGTTAGGGTTTATAAAAACAAAACCTAGCCAATAAATGGCCTATAAAAAACCTCATTTATTACATTACATCCCATCCAGCTTGTTGTAAAGAATACGTCTAGTAAAACATAACCGTTGTTTCGCCGGATAATAAAAGTACCTATTGCAGAAAATGGACACCAACTACTTATACAGGTAATTCTTATGCACCGGGAGCAGAGCGGAGCAACCACAGGGAGCCAGTTTTACCATAACATTTGGATTATGAAATATGAGATTTGTACTTTGAGATTTATAGCTTTGATAATAATCATGTTGGGAAGCAGGCTACCTACCTGCTATCATGGACTTGCTCTTCAGTAGACTTCTGCTGCTGAAGTTTTTCATAAAAACCTTTCCACATCGTTTCTTCATCCATCTTGATAAATTTTATTTGACAAGTGTTTCTTGGATTTTTTAAACTTTATTATTTTAACACTATGAAATGGATGCTGTTCCAGAGTTCAGACACCAAAACAATATGCAGATACCGACAGTCATTCGATATACACACAGTGAATCACCGGCAAAAACCGAGTCATTCCATTCTCTTGGAACGAATGACGTAAACACCACACGTTAAAGTCTTAAGATTCGATGGACGGATATAACGTTATTCGGACCGAGAACAGACTCCGAAAGCAACCCAGATCCAGTCCAATTGGATGTCATTGACATTGATACACAATCAAATGCACTGTTTGAGACTGTATTAAAAGTTGACACCGTACTTGTACCTAAGTTTTTTTTATAACCACGTCTAAATTGTTTGTTTTGTTTATCGTGCGAGTCACGAGGCGTTTTTCAATGGCTAGGAACCGGCAACTATGGTATACTGCGCACAGCCGCGACGCGGACGCTACGCCCGCTAACTAACCATTCTGCATTAGCGCACGTGGTTTTGTAATATGACACAATCACAATGTAAAGGTTTAAACAATGATTTTACTAGGTATCTGCAATAATCTGCATATCCTGTGTCATTTGGGAATCGCGATTGATATCTATAAGAGCTATATCAATATATATGACCAAGTGCAGTTTTATATAATTACTAGTTTTCCGACCTGCAGTTTCACCCGCGCCCCCTACTTAGGAATGGAATTTCCAAAAATATTTTCATAGGCTACAAAAGGAAGTAGGAACCAATGTATACCAACGTAATAGAGAGACGCCGTAAAAATCTCCCCCTGATACATAATTATACCTACCCCTTTTTGATAGGGTAGATTTTCGAGAAGCCCAAAAATTCGTGATTCTTCATTTTCTGTCCAAAGTAAGTAAGTATTACCAGTATTAGTACGTAAGTAGATACCGAGTTTTAACCCTTAATTTGGCAAGGAAAAAAAAACTATAATTTTTAAATGTTTTTATTTTTTGTAGTTGTGTCAAAAATAATGGTGAGTGACTTGTTCTTTATTTATGTTATTAAAGATAGTGTTGCAATCTATAAATGTACCTATATTAAATCAACACTTTTTGAATTTTTTTTAACCAAATATTTTCCAAAGTTCATGTATGACCGGATATACAGTGCCAAATTAAGGGTTAAATTAATCGGCCCGCGCGTTAGGTTAGGTTACTTCTATACAAACTTTAACACCCCTGCCCTAAAACACCAAAGAGGGGTAGTTTTGAAAAAAAAATGAGAAACTTTTATGATTTATTGACGTTAATAATCGTGTAAGTTTCAAACTTACAATCTCAAGTAATAAGAATTTCATACAAAAAAAAACATCTTCCTATAAGCCCCCTTAAAGGTTGACTTTCCAAAAACCTCTTCTTAACGCTCGCCTACATCTATACAGGGTGGAAATTTTAGACGGGTCAGTAAGGGCAGCTACCTTAAGGGTTGAAGCTACGCGAATATGGTCTGATGTGACTGTCCTTTAATTTTTGATATATTGCAATCGGCATTTACAGATTTTTGAAAAATATCTTTATTAGCTTAATCGATCCAGTCTCTGACAAGGATCAAAAGGCTCTATGGGGTCAAGTTAGGTTAGGGTAGGTACCTACTAGAAATGTCATAAATGGAAAAAACTTTTCCCATACCTATAAAAGGAAGGCTTGTGAAAAATTTCACGTTCCTAGTCCCAGTAGTTAGCTGTGCGATATGCCAGTCAGTCAGTGAGTTTCTTATTTTATTCGTAAGAAGATTACTAATCTTTGAGTTCGGATTTCTTTTCATAGAAGAAAAATGGCATCTTCGCTTATGTTTTGTTTAGCTAAAAAATATATTTGACTTTAATAATATTAATACTTACATTAAGTAAATTAGTGTGCCGGTAAGAAAGACTTGCAAGTAAATCACAGCTTTTAAAACATATCGGAGACGCAACGGCCATTACGTTTTAGATTATAAAATCATAGGGCAAATAGGTGACCTGTTTGTTATAACGTGATCCAGTAGATAAGAGCATTCAAGGGTTATCTAACTAACCAAAACCATTTATTTAATTATTGGAAAAAAAGGCTATTTACTTTTACCGATTCGTTTTTCATAATGCAACTGTTGGACCTGTGTTTGACCGCAATCTCACCATGGTAAGTGATGATGCGGCCGAAGGTGGTAAGCACACAAAGCCTAGAAGCAACTGGCTCTCAAGTGCAGCTATCGAAACACACCGAAAGGTGCTTGGCGACAGATTTTTGAGGGTGGTAGCCAGCTAGGCGGGTACTACAAAGTACCCTACCACCGTGCTATAGTTTCCTCACGATGTTTTTCCTTCACCGAAAGCTCAAGCTCATTGTAGGATTCGAACCCGGGACCTTCATCTCGGTATCCGACGTCAATACCACTGAGCTATCATCGCCGGTGTTACTTTACTAGTATGTGTGGAATGGACGTGTGGTCTCTCGAGGATTCAGTATTTGCCAAGGTTATATAAATATATCTACCTGTCCGTACTAATTCTTCGTTATGGTCGAGAAGGCGCTGCGGCGACGCGAAAATGAAAATGAGGCTCTATAACAAGAGGTATAACGTCTATTTAGCTCCGTGGATAGCTTTCTTTACGTGTTTTTACCCTTTAAAAATATCTAACTAAGTAAGTCTTACGTAGCTGGTAGCTGTAGACAAAATCATAAATCAAACGCGAAATTAATTTCACTCCGACAATATCATGTAAACACCATTCGCTATCCTTGTAGATCCCATCAGTTTACTCGAGGAACATATAACTAGATGAAATTATGCATCAGCATTATATTAGGGTTTTCGAACTCTACCTAAATATAGGTTAATATCAATTATCACTTATTGTGTTTCTTATTTGAATTTTTTTACACTGTCTAGGTAGTTAGGTAAACAAAATATTCAACATTCCATTTCATGATGGGCTCAGAAGTGCTAGTAGTCCTACTATCCTACTTATTAATATTATGTGGATGTTTGTATTGATGTGATTTGTGAAGATGTTTGTTCCTCTTTCACGCAAAAATTACTGAACGGATTTGCATTAAATTTGACTCATATAGATGATTTGATTATAGTCTGGAATAATATCTCTTATACGATCCCTCGGGAACGCAGGTCAAACCGGGCGACAAACCTACTTAATACATAAATTTTTAAAAACTATTTAAAAACAAAGAAATTCAATGGCGTAACCAGCCACAGTATTAAAGGGCCATTAAAAGCAGCGGTAGTTTAACGCAACTAGTTTTTAGGGTCCAGTCCTGCCTACCTCAAAGGGATAAACGATACATGCCCTTATTTTTACTAGAGCTAAATTCAACTGTATGTACCAACTTAACGTTCATAAGTGTCTTACCAGGGCCTAAACTGAATAAATGACTTTTTGATTTTGATTTTAGAGCAAAGAACTAGGATCCCTAAGCAGTTATTAGAGAGTGGTTATTTATGGGATTTCCCTTTCTTATAGTAGCCGCGATGAAAAAAAATAGAGAAGCATTTTTCTTTCCTGGCAGCAACAAGCTTGCGTATCAAATTATCCGTTAGGTAGTTAGATCAAGTTGTCCTCAAGTCTAGATAGACATGTATCTTTCGCTTTACCACAGATAGAACAAAGAATATTGTTCTATCTCTATCTATACACCAGCCAATACTGGCATGCGCATGACGTCACCTATAACGGTACCAGCTACTCACTGGTAGACTAGTGTTTTATATTATTAAGAACGAGATATTATTCGATAAACTGGTTTATAAAAAACCTACTAACTATTTATAACCTATCTACCTCGACATTATAGTTGCCTAGGGCTTGCTGCGACCAGCTATGGAAAAATTACGTTTTTGAACTTAGAACGATACTTAGGTACTAGCAATGATATTATAATAATTAAATTATTAAAAGAAACAAAAAACCCGACTGCGTAAAACATAAATTAACTGAAAAGAGAAAAACAAGCTCTTAAATCTATAGAATTTTGAATATAACTTGAATTTTATAAGGTATTGCAATCGGGGACAACCAATAACCTAATTATGTATTTTTTTGTAATATTTGTTTATCCCCGACTGCAATACCTTATAAAATTCAAGTTATATTCAAAATTCTATAGATTTAAGAGCTTGTTTTTCTCTTTTCAGTTAATTTATGTTTTACGCAGTCGGGTTTTTTGTTTCTTTTAATAATTTAATTTATTTCGGACTTTTTAGTTTTATACAGAAAGAGTTGTATGTATTAATTAGTAAGTAAATGAGCGGTACGGTAAAGGAACGCTAACAACCATCGCAAATCTGTGATTTACGTATGGTAACGGCTCAGTACCTACTGTCCTTGCATTAAACGTGGTTTTTTGCAGTTTACGTCAAAATGGTAGCATAAAAGTATTACAATATATACATATATAGAATGGTCTATTTACAAGCTTTCATTTGATACCCATATTGTTATAATAACGAAACTTTTATTTTTAATACCCCCCCTATTTTTTTATTCTCAGGCGCCATATAAAAATAATATACCCTATGACACTCCCCCAGTCAAGACGAATCTAACGACACCTCATATGCTTAAATCCATCAAGCCGTTTAGGCTGCAGAGCGGCACAAAGAAATAGACATACATACATACATACATACATACATACATTACATACATACATACATTACATACATACATACACTCGAAAAACATAACCCTCCTTCCGGGTCAGTCGGGTAAAAAGAGGGGTACTAGTGTTTTTTTTTACTAATTATATTACGAAGTAGGAAAAAAGCCAATGTGTCGCATTGTAGAACTAGAAAGTGTCACAATGGATAGCCTTAGCACATGATAGAATAGTTTTTTTTCTTTTTAATATAAATTCTACGTATCACAGAAAGCTATTTTTTGCCTATTATAAGCAGAAAGCTTAAATATAGAGGATGTACAAGCGACCAGCGGGTTTAGATAATTGTTACTTACAAAGGTTTTTAAAAATACGATCAAGATGTGAGGTGAATAACTTACCAGTGTCATAATATCGTGGGCATAATATTAGGTCTCGAGGGCTTACCCCGAAGCGCTGTATTGATCCGACTCATACAACGCAAACCGGTCCCGATGGCGTAAAATGTTCACAAAAAAGTATTTCATGGTGAAGGTCACATCACGTCACGTCCGAGTCACGACAGCACCAGGAAGATTAATAAAACCCTAGATTTTTATACAATGTTAAGTTTTAAGTAAAGTATAGTATAGTGTTAGTTATGGTTTGTCAAAAATAATCCTGATTTTTTTTTTATTTTAGAAATTAGGCCTTAATCTTGGTATCATGGTCACCTTAAACTTATTTATGTATGGTGTATGTCAAAGTCAAAGCCATTTATTCAATTTCGTCCTAGTAGGGCAATTATGAAGGTCAAAGCTACTGAAGTTAACACCAGTGCCACCAGTTCGTAAGACGGCCTTCAACTGAGAAGAACAGGCAAGAAACTCAGCAAGGTTAGATTATTATTTTTTTGGACAATGTGACTATTATGACTTTCCTTCTTTTTCATATGGTGAGGGATCTGTTCACAATATTTCAGACGCATAAGCCAAAATCCTGGAGTGTCAGCTAAAGTTTTTTACTAGTATACCGTAACATATCTAGCTTCATGTGTTTAAAATTTGGAGAAAACGTCGTGGGTGTAAGTCATGCACGAGTCACGGACGTTAGCACCAACCAAATATGTATATGACAAGACTATAATCTCGGCAATTATGATCAAAACACAGCTTATGCAGTTTAAATATTGTGTGATAAATTGGGAACATTATCTCGACAATACACACTTAGCACTGATAAAGGTATCAAAGCCTCACTAAAACTGACGTAAAGTTAAATATAAGTATAATCTCATACAAACTTTTGTCGACAAAATGTCAACTAGGGTAATCGTAAAGGAAGGAAGTGTGATATTCTTATGTATTACTAGCTGTCCCCCGCGGTTTCACTCACACTCCCGGGATAAAACCCCTATAATACTCGGGGATAATGTAGCTTCCTATTAGTGAAATAATATGAAGCAAATCTCTCGCACGTTCCTCGGATATAATCTATCTATGCTTGTCTCCATACCTTACACCTTGGTATGAAGACAAGCATAGCATATATACGTCAAGAAGTAACAAGCAAACTTATAATATTAATTCTTATATGATAGTCCCAGGATATTTATTTATTTATTATTCTTACCAGTAATTTGTTTCGTAATAGATATAATAATCTATGTAGAAGGTACGTCTGTACAAAAATAATTTGGCATCATAAAGTCGCAATGCAAGAAGCCTAGCTACTATAATATCCTTTGCATGCAGTTTCATTGTGACGACACAAAAAAACTTGATAACATTGCGTAAATATAATTCGATATATAAGTACTTACTTATTCTGTTCCACCCATAGACTTAGGATTTCGCTACGCTCACAAATTCTTTGGTTCCACCACGTCAATTTTGGCAGTATACCAAATATTTTATTACATTAGGTATGGTTTTGCTACACAGAATCATCGATTATTATAAGGATAGAAGAAGCGCCATTAACCGCTATTACCTAATGGTTGCAACTAATGTGTAGGATTGTGTGAATGAAATCTTTGGGAGAAGTTTTAAATTCTACACACTATCGTACAGTATATTAAGTAAGTACCGGCCAATCGCATATTATGTGAAAATCAAAGAATACTAGACAGTTTTTTTTAATTGTAATCATGGGTCGCGCGTCCCATGCGATCCCCAACAGGTCTCTAATGTCTCTAATGTATAATGTACCTATTGTTATTGTACCAATGACGAATAGGCGTCATTTTCAGCGTTTTCACGGTTATTAGATTTTTCAGTCTACACCTAGCTGTTTTCGTCTTATATGTACCTACTATACTACGAGAAACCGTTAGACTTAACTGTACTTGATAACAATAATAACTTGCGTTTATAAATGTGCGAGGCAAAGTGAAACTTTATTGAAATGCATTATCTTATACCGTAAATTATATTTTCAACTGTTTTACGACGAACGTCTATCTTCATAAATACCTAATGGACGGTGTTTATTACATAGCTATGTATGGATGCTTATATGATATAGACATTCTTATATGAATTTGCTAGTATGACTTTCCAACAATCACAGTAATTCCTCACTAAATAAATATTTATTTTTAACTTGCATGTTTTATTTACGTAATATTTTAGCTATAGCTTCATAAAAAGTTCAAAGCAGAGATTCCAAAGATTCCCATCTCTGGATGGATTTTCATAGAACAAAAAGCTATTTTGAATGGGACCTATCTACCTGAAATGTATGAATTTCTTATTGTCCAGAATTCATTTTTTGATTTATCGAAATATTCATCCAGAATAACCTGGCCATAAGCAAAGAGGGGCAGAATTCTTTATAATTAAGTACTTATTAAGTACCTTCATTTTGTACCTGTCTACAATTTCAGAGAAAGAAGCCTATCTTTATATTTTAGCTGACAGAAATAACTAAATAATATGACAAAAAAATATCGTTTTACTCTAATACCTATCGCAGTTTGGAGAATTTGTATGTCTGTAAATATTCATACAAGTGTGTAATATAAGGAAAAAATTATGTCGGACTCTAGAATCGAAATATGTAGAGATAATCGCATTTATTTTGCATATTCAACAATAAATTAGGTAATAATATATAATTAAATAGTCTTACTTTTTTCTGCTGATAATATCTTTATCTTGCAATTTCTTGTAAACAAATTTCCACGGATCTTCACGCATTATCACAACAGTACAGTACTGTATTCACCAAAACGTACAATATCACTGCAGTGCACTAATATAATGAATTACATACAAATAGGTTATAGGAAATTCACAATATTTAATTACGTAACCGTACCTACACTACACTCTAAATAGGATATATATTGAAATAATGTAATTGCAAGATTTTCAGGCTTCGCACTGCGCGTATTGTTGTCGACTGCCCGACTGAATAGTGCTGTGCTCGTAAGCTTTGTTTGCCACAGGTTTAGCAGCTCCAGTTTTTTAGAGTTACAAGGTTAAGGAAAACCTTTTTTTGTTAAAACTATTGTTCTAATGTGGTATCACACAATTTAATCTTTATAAGGTAATTAGGTAGTTATCTTCATCTAGTAATACTTATTATGTCGGGGGATATTCGTAATACCCATTTTACGAGCATCCTACGATTTTGTACCTAGATACTATATAGTCGAAATAATTAAATAGGCTTTATTGGCTCTTTGACATTCCCTTACATTTCATAGACACGCCTCTCTCTCGAGATGACTATAAGGCTGAAAATATTATGACTACTCAGAAAAATGCTCTACTAATAAAGCCTTTTTACTCTTTCACAATTGATAAAACCGCAATGCTACGAAATGCTACGGAACCGGATTTATCGTAGTTAGCTTCAAATAACTGCAGTTCTTGATGGGCTTGGGAAAATCCTGTCTTATGTTTGCGTTCAAGTTGAATCATTAGTTTAAACCCAACAGTTTGAAACACGATTCAATAACAGGTTACAGGTACTTTACAAGTGCTGCAAAGTTATAGGCACAAGATGGTTCAAATCATTTAACCCTTACCTACCAACGTATAATATTCTTTGTATGGCGAAGTGATTTGACACTAGTTTGACACCAAAATGAAGGATCTTCTATCACGTTGGCTCCGCTCATTTTAAAAGTTTTATAAAAGTAATTAGGTACCTATTTGTATTTTAACAAATTTCTAAACTACTTTTTTTTTTTTTTACTATTTATAGGCCTGTGTTTGACCGCTATCTCACCATAGTAAGTGATGATGGCGGCCGAAGGTGGTAAGCACACAAAGCCTAGAAGGAACTGGCTCTCAAGTCCAGCTGTCGGAACACACCGAAAGGTGCTTGGCAACAGATTTTCAACTTGAGGGTGGTAGCCAGCCAGGCGGGTACTACAAAGTACCCTACCACCGTGCTATGGTTTCCTCACGATGTTTTCCTTCACCGAAAGCTCAAGCGCATTGTAGGATTCGAACCCGGGACCTTCGTCTCGGTATCCGACGTCACTACCACTGAGCTATCATCGCCTTACTTCTTTAATAGAATCAGTAATGAACCAATCTGTGGCGTAACTGAGCAGTTAAAATATTATAAGATTCGGACTGTAGGTAAACAAAACATGACCCCAGGATGTTCCCCTGACCACAGCTGACGAGATAAATCTGGACGAAAGGAAACCCTAAGCTGCCATCCCACATTAAGAGTGACAAAAACAAGTTCAACATTACTTATTGTAAAATATGCATAGGTATTTTTTATTTATGCATGACTAATATTTGCAGTATGGTGACTTGAGTGAGCAGTTAATTTGCATTTGGCAAAATTGCTGGCTGTATTACACTGATTGTTACCATTAATATTTCTAAGAAATACTTTTTTGGCATTGTAATGTCAGCTCTTCGATTCTGCACCTACCTACAAACACGTTTAATGGTTTACTTATATGACTCATAAGAAGACAAGGGCAGATTTAGATGGCAAGGAGCCAGAAGTGCTCTTAGGGAGTGGACTATCTGCCGGAGAACTGCAAAATGCTGATCATGATTATGGTTAGGTTTATTAGAGATTCAGGTAAACTATGACGAGTCGACTAGATACCCTGTACATAGGTCGTGGGTTTGATTCTTACTTAGGAGAAACATGTGTTCATTAACATGATTGTTCGGTCTAGGTGTTAGGCTGGTTACAATAATACAAGCTCTCCTTAGTTTAGGATCAAATGGCCATGTGTGAAGAGTATTACCGGATTATCCAGATATTATAATTATAGTCCCGCTTTATCTAAAGGACTGTGACATGGCCTTAATCACATTCGTTGATAGGGTAAGTAGCAATGATGACGATGACTTGCTGATGCACATTGGCTATATCCGGTAAATCAAACAACATGTTAATATCGTGTTGACAGGTCCTGTTACAGCATCTTTAAGTTACAATACTTATAAACGTGCTGCGATTAGCTCATAAAGGGTTTATAGTTTGCAAGGAACCGTCCACTTAGCTTAGCATCTATTTCTGGTTATAATGATTAAGTGGGATGCACAAAGAACAAGTCTTGAATACAACGAGTGTTTAGAGTGTGCTGGTTTATCACAAAGACAAGGAACGAGGCATGCGTCAGCGTCAGACTGTGTGCGTCCACGCAGAACGGTGAACGTATAACGGACCTTGATGTAACTATCTATGTATATCTGACTGCTGTCGAGCGTTAGCACGACGAAGTTATAAAATGCTTTGAAGTAAAATATATCTGCAAGATTTTCTACAAGTTCTGACGTTGTATTATTTGCACTATAGATTTGGATTCAGTTTCAAAGGCTTTACGCCTTTAAGGTATAGGCCTCTTTTTATTATAATATCATTGGGTATAGGTAAAAAAAAAACACGGGAAAAAACACGGGAAAATTCAGTCAACGCAATTAGGAAGCTAAGCTAGGTTATTCTAAGGTAAATTCTTAGAATCAAGGAAATAATGTACCTATAGACTTTCCCCCTTATTCATAATGAAGTTATCAAACGTCGATTAGCTAAAATTCCAAAGTCTTTATCTGACTCGTGACATTTAGTGATCGAGAGAGTGAGACGGGGCACAATATTACAGAGATTTACTTAAAAAGGGATTATGAATAAGGGGGTTTATATTTCCGCTTTTTGGGTAGAATATCATAATAACAATCGATTTAGTGGAATCGAATATGCAATCGAAAAGAACAATTTAATGTTCCTGGTAATCATTCTAGGTAGGTATGTATGTAGTGATAATGTTATGTAGCACAACCGTTGTTATGTAGACGGAAATGTAAGCAATGTGGATGACCAAACTCAGGGTCTTTGATCATCGAGTTAGTACCTAGTGACTTCCCGTTTTAGTTAATATTTTTAATTTGTCCGTATATCAGTGGTGATGTAATGATGACATAATTAAACACAAGTACCCACATTTAAGGTTCCGAACACAAGGCTGCTTTTACCCACTGACCATATAAGTACAATCTGTATATATCGCAACAATATTATACTTATATTTTATTGAATACCTAATATAAAATAGTTACTCGTATGTACATAGGTACTTGATTTGATGCAAGAATGATTCGAGCAGTCATTTCATAAAATATCTACCAATTAATTTTAGATCTGCTGTTTCATGATTGCTTTGTGTGATTATGTGTTATATAGGTTATACCTGTAGGTATTCATTGTAAGGTTTATTATACATATATCCCTAATTTACCTACTATTTCATAATAATATTATTATGATGCTTCTCTCTTGGTAAACCTAAATATCCTGTAAAACAGTATATCCTCCAGACTGTCAAAACTTTTAAATTACTAGATATTAAAACCTTTGTGTAGGTCAGCTAATTGCTTGCAACGTGGTTGATAGCGCCATCTATCCATTTGCCGGCAAACTTCATACCGAAGGTCTGCCGAGAATCAAACCAACCGATTGTTATAGCACAATGCACAATGGTGTAATGTACTACAATGAAGTTGTGTAATTGTTTGTTACATGATTTAAAAAAATAAGCACTGTAAAATGGTGATATTGGAGTCATAAGCGGATTTAATATCACTTAATGTTTTATTTATATATAGTTAAGTGAGCGAGATTAAACTAACTATATTATCTATGACAAACTTTTCTGCGATTTCATAGTCGATTCCATATCTCATAATAACTAATTAGTTAGGGGAGACCGGGGTTGGTTGACCAAGTTTCAGCTTCAAGGCTTCTATTTCTATTTCTTTAGAGTATATTAATTTAAAAATGGGTTCAGTTAATAGAGTTACTATTAAGCTTTGCAAAAAAGTGGCAAAAAGCACATTATTTATTATGATATAGAGTACAGGCCAGTTTTTGTAGAATAGGAAAAACTGGTCAACCTACCCCATGCTTGGGGTAGGTTGACTATTCACCTGGGGTAAGTTGACCCATGAAGTTGTAAGGGCAAAATCTACGAGGAAATAGGATAAAAGACACAAAAATGTATTACTCCTTTTTTTTATTGCAACCACGGCGATCTGTATTTAAGGTAGTTTATTACTTATTTTAATACCTATATTGTGTTCGATTTAACTGGAACAATATGGGAAAACCAAAACAGACATGGGAATACTTTCATTGAGTATTCTTGCTCATTTTTTCGACTTCCGGACAAAGGTAAACATTCCATAAAAGGTAAAAGGTTTCTCCAAGTAATTTTTCCTGTAACACTGTTTCCTGTGTGTGATTGGTTTAGGTTTTACCCATTCTCTCTCGGTTAAATAAAACTCACTGTTTATATTTATTTATCTAGAAATACGACAGTGTGTCAGGGCAAGTAAGAAGATTAGCTTCAACTGTGCAAATTGGAGCCAAAGTTCAGCTGACCGCAATTAGTGAAATGGCTAGTTATTTTCGGTGCGATAACTTATTTTCAATAGAAGAGAAGGTTAGGTAGCAATTTCAGAGTGTACGATGCGTTTTTAATTTTAGCTTGAGCTGGTTTGGAATAAAGCTGAATATGTAATAAGGACTTAGTACCGAGTTAAAGGGATAGCTGTAACATAAGTCATAACATCCCCGACATTATCATCGTAACTAGCTAGTGTATAACTAAGACCATTCTAGTGAGGTTTATTTTTCTAATCAATGAATTAAAGTCTGACAAAAACAGTATGGGATTTCAAGTTCTAGTTTCATAATGCCTGTTTTATCGCCAATTTCAAACTGTTTTACACCCTTAAAACCTTTTTATAGGAGAAAATAATTTGTATATAATGAAATGTAGATTATTAATCGTTATACACTTTGATATTATCACGTTTATTATGAACTTAGCACATGTTTATGCACAAGTGACCTAATAATCTAGAATCACATTATCATTTGAAGAGGAAGTAGACAAGTGGATAATTATTATCATCAGTAAGAAAATATATCCTAATATTATAAATGCGAAAGTGTTTGTTGGTTCGTCATTCAGCAACGGATCGTTAGGGTAACATAGGCTACTTTTAAAACGCGACGAACGCGAGAGAAACCGAAAACTAGTGTAGATATTACGATAAGTAACAGAATTGGAACCAATGTGTAGTTAGTTGAGCTACAAATATGGTTGCCTACATCAATAGTAGAACATATAGGTATATCGATAGTTACCTTCTTTTGAGATGGTGTGGTAGTGTAACGTATTCTAGGTTCTTCAAAGATTTAATAGACGAGCGATTAATAATTGTTCATCTGAGTCAGAAACTCTATTCATCTCAGAGATTGCAACTAAACTCATTTTCTGTGTCAGTAAGTACACTATTTTCCGACAATGTTGTTACTCCGCAAATATTTGCATCCATATATGACTATATGTGCAATTGTTTTAACTACCTATATGCTACAGTAAACTCACCTAAGCTAAAGATAAGAGTTGCCCGTCATTTGAACGTTTTAATAAACAAACAACTGCTGTAAGCAATCGATGTGCAGAATTACTTTTTAATTAGGTTAAAAAAGGAGAACCAGCATACAATACACAAGCCTTCAGTCTTCAGTCCATGAACAATTTTAAGTTTCAGCCACCTTTTAATTTTATAGTAACAAAATAAATCGAGGGTCAAATAACTTGACCACACTTAAGATTTACAAGTTTTAATTGCAATTAAACCACGGAATAAGAAGTAGTATAAACTATCGTAGTTAAACCGAGCAGGTCCTCAGCAGCGGTTATTGCCGGTTTTACTAGTGTAACCTAGTTTATTTAAATCTGTATCTAGTAATTAATGTCACGGAAGCTGATAAATTAATTCCGGTTATAATTCCTGACCACTACATGGATCCTGAGAAAATTGAAGTCTATTGAAGGTTATGCAGTTTTGTTTGTGTACATTATAATTTATCTTTTAAGTTAAGGTCACTGATAGTGCGAAATGTAACGTAGAATCTTCAGATAAATATTTCAAGAGCTTGACAAATTTAGGCCTACGAAAGGGTATTGAATCACTCACCTTTGAGTAGCTTCCGTCACATGCGGTTTCTTTCCACGCCATCGAAGTAAACAGTCGAACGTTCCTTTTCGGAATGTTGGCTTCAACAACTGCCTCCATCGCTTTCTGGAGGTGACACTTTTTGAATCCAAAGAGTCTGTAATCGTGCTCACACTGAGGATGTCTGGTTCAGAACTGCCTTTCCTGAGATCACTCACACTATTATAGTTTGTACATTTTTCGAAACCTAACACTGACACAGAACTGTTAGCTGGACAAGTTTTCCTTTTCGACATAGGAGTTGAAGTCGCAAAGTTCGATTTATGTCGTAATTCTAAACCACTGTCCCTGAACTCTGTAATATCTGACACATCTTCACTTATGCTGTGAAGCTTAGGTCTACTGTTGGCTGACACTACTTTCGCGTTCAGTATACTATTCTCTTCGAAATTTTTGCTTTTTACACTGTGATTGATGTCCACAAACGCGGTAACGTCTTCGCAGCTTTTTGTGTTGTATTTGGATAAATTGAACTGCGGCTTGGACCCCGCAGACGGCTCGGGGTGAACCTCCATGGCACCGACCACCGTGGACAGATTGTCCTCACTTTTTGATAGCACTCTCAGATTTATTAACTTTTTCGATCTAGGCGGTCGTGTTGGAGGTTTTCCGACGTATTCCCTCGGCGCAAAGTAGGGCTCGTCCGTCCTCTTATTGTATCTGGAGTATTTTGCGATAATTCTGTTGATTTCTGCGCTATTCTTGCGTCTATGTACATGTCGTTTGAAGTTGAGTGGTTGCTGATAAGACTCGGCTACACTTGTGCCGGCGACCCTGGCTGACCTCTCGCGCCATTCCGTCACTTTGTCTTCGATCAAACGCTGCAGCTCTAAAGCGCGCATCATGGGACCCAGTTCTGGCATCTTTATTTTCTTATATTTTTCAGTAAATAATGGAACTTATATCTTACTATCTTTGGTATGTAAATACTTCAAGCGGTTAGAAGTACTCTCGATTATATTAAACTATAGATTTCTAACACTGTAACAGATAAATATCACAGACTTACAGTTACCTCGCACGTCTCAATCTATAAAAACAAGACAGATTAAGTTGTTATCAGAATCAGGTCCTACCTACTTATAACTACACTACAGACAGTGTCAAAGGGACCTGATATTAATTCAATTAATGATGTTTGCTTAATTAACAGTACTTTGCAAGGGGCCTTTAAAGTGGGCAACATATACAAACACTATTACATTTATTTACACGCCCATTCAAATCACCTTTCATACACAAACATACATATACACTCACACACATGTAATCAGTCCATAATTGTAGTATTTTTTACTTTCCTTTTTATTCTATTTTTTATGTTTTTTCTGTTTTACTTTGTTTTAAAGCTGTTTACTTAATTGAAATTGTGGTTAATTTTTACTATAAATTGTTTATGTTCTTTTTTGGTTCTTGGCTCGAAATAACACATAAGACACTGCCAATCCGTGGAGTGGGGCACTGGTGACCTGTATTACAGGTTTAAATAAACCTATCTCAGGCACCAGTCTTTCACAAAACAGGTTTTCTATATTTTATGTTATTAATAAGCTATTAGTGTATAACCTTTTGTGAAAGAAAAATAAACCAAATTTATTATTATTATTATTAATATAATGACAGCGTATTGTTCAAAGAGAAAAAATGCATACGCGTAAATAACGTGTTTTCTTTAGCTGTTTATCAGTACTAAGCAACTAATCATGTTCATAAAAGGAAGTTCTAACCGCGATTTCTAACATCAGTCAAGGCGTGTATTCAACGTCCTTCCGAAAAATTTCAAACTAAACTCTACATCCTATCATTAGTTAAGTATTAAGAAATAAGTACCAGTTCATGGTAAAAATCATCGGATGCTTCGAAATTTTGCTGATTTCTATCTCGAAATTGTTAAGTTACTTCCTCCACTTGCAATTATTCATAACAGCTGTTGTTTATTATATTCTGAATCTCGTGATTATATCGAGTTAGAAAAACATGTGATACAGTTCAGTTAAATAATAGTAGCACAGAGAACTTACATAATACATTAATTTATCAGGCATGAACACACAATATTAGATTAAATATTTTTTTCTGCCAGATAAAATGTGGAGCACTTCTAAACATATTACGGAAATTAACTACCATAGGAAGATGACTAAAATGAATAAACAACCACTCACGAGAACAAAAATAAACTAAACAAACAATGCAGCGCGCCTACAAACCGATAAGAGATACTATCTTTGGAGATATCTGTGATAAAACTCATTTTTTTGTATGTTTATAGCTGGAAAATGACGAATTTGGTCTGAGCTCATCTACTTACATTTCATGTATTGGCTGATGAATTTTAATCCTCCCCTTTTACTACAGTATAATAGTGGATTGTATGTATAATGTTATCTACATTATGTAACATTGTTCTCTACGAGTGAGTATGTGGGTCTTTTACGTGTTTTGAAATTCTAATCTTTACCTTACCTTACTTTATTCTATAGACAATGTTAACCGGAATTGGACAAATTACAATTGATAGTGAAATTGTAGTAATAATGAACGTACGAAGTAACATTTAAGTCAATGAATATGCAGTAAAAAACCGCTACATTTCATATCACCTATTCTATTTATTACTTACACTGCTGCCTTTTTATTAACAAATAGATTATGGCGTTTAGATATTTCGCACATTATTTTAATTTATAAATGAATAGAACACAAATCCGCACTGAAGAATAAAATAGTTATTTCGCTTCTAGTAGAAGCTTTCAAGTAAAGCGTCGAGTACACTGGGCGGGTGTGTATCGGAACTTCTCGCGAGTGTTCTGGTGCGTCAGCGCAAGCGCACACGTGTGGCGACGCCACGTGCGGATTCCACTGTGAGCCATCGTCCGTTCCAGGCGAATGCTCCCGTACTTGACTCAGCCACCAATACAGAGTGACCTGCCCATCCTGCCACCACTATTACAATGGGCTAAATAGAGCATCCACCATGCAATGTTGTAGCAGGTACACTAACCTTGATTTAAGGTAGGTCTTACTCATCCTACCTAATAATAAGTTAAATATTTTGATAATTGATGAATTTATTTATAATAATGTTAACTTCACCACTAGTTACTATAGTATTTCTAGACCGTAAAAATTCTTCAGATGGAAAACTCGCCGGACTAGTTGGCGTGGTTGCTAAGGCCACCTATTACGCTGCAGGTCGTAGGTTCGATTCCTACGCAGCACATATCTATTTCTGTAGTGTGCATGAACATGTTTAATATCCTGAGTCTAAGTGTAATTTTGTATATTATGTATTTACGAACAAATAAGTAGTATAATATGTAGTAAGTATATCAGTCATCTGGTTTCCTTAAGCTCTGCTAAGTTAATACCGTGTGTGAAGAATGTTCCAGGTCCAGGGAATGATCTTCCTAGAATTCCTAGAGAAGTATTATTGGATTGAATCATACACCATTGATGTCATTATCAAATCAAATGGTTAGATAGGTTAGGTATAGAAAGTTTAATTAACTACGGATATTATGACAGAATTCTAGCTAACGCTAAGTTCCTTTTTTGTTCTAAATTCTGAAAGCTATAGAATAGCTAATTGTCATTATCTGTGTTTGTAATGTAACGTGGGGCATTGTTCGCCGCTGCGGGCGTGACAACAGCTTCCGCCAAGTTCATTGTCGTGTCGCAGTCGCATTCGTGCCTCACTGTGACCCCGCCCTTATTATCAATATTGCTTTATTTCATAATATGCATGTTTAATGTTATTTTAAAATGTTCACCGCAGTAACTAACATGATGTAATTTTTAAATAAAGAGCCCTATGTATTTTGTTATAAATAACTTCAGTTTTAACAAAATGAGACTAATTATTTTTAAAGGTCAAACCTATAACGCGATGTTAGTGCGGCGTGTCATCACTTGATTAATTGGAACGTTAACACGGTGGTGGTTATTTTTATTTTCATATTTGCATAGGTATTGTAGGTCAGGGTTCCCCTTCTTTTTTGTAAAATCCTAAAAAGCTACAAGATTTTAACAGACTTAATATTCATCATGATATTCAGTGCAGTCTCTTTATTTCCGTAACGAACGGTCCGCAAGCAACCAGCCTCCAGTGACATGTCCTCAGTCCCTCTGGAGCTGGTGGCAGTCCTCAATAAGGATCATGTCACGTACTGAAATTCCGAGCCTGCTCATTGTTAATTAAATAGCTAGCTGAGCGACTTTATACTCTACATCGAGATCTATGCTCTTCATGAGAAAAGGAAAATGTTTTGAACATTTTACTGACTAAAACAACAGATTTAGATATAACAAGATGAAGTGGAGACATCGCGCGTTATGTATACATAGGATACCATATTTTCCCTAAAAGTTGCTCCGGTAAATCGTTCATATCCCGACTCCAAATCTCGTCTCCCAGTGTACTGCCACCTAAAGTTCATCTCAATTGCTTAAATTGGTTTAAATTAAGACTGAACACAAATGTGGCTGTACATAATTTAAATGGGATTAGGGTAGTCAGTCATCCAGACTTCGTAAATCCTCACCATTTTTGATGACTTTACTAATCAAATTATTATTTAATTTAGCTTACTAAATTTAATTTGACTTCAACATACAAAATTATAGCTTATGAAAGAAAACATAAAGTTAAAAATCTAAAATATTCAGTGAATTTTAACTTACCTCCCCAAAATGGGTCATCAAAGTAAACTTCTGCCCAGGAATATTGCAGGTAATTCGACATCATTGTCTAGGCCATGATTTATTATATTGCTATTGCACAACCCTGAATTCAACTAATTGAGAATAAGGATAATGTTCCAAAAAATAAGTATATACCTATAGACAGTTTTCCTAGAAGATTTTGTATGCAATTTGGTGTTTTGGTCCTCAATTCAAATGTTTTTTATTTTGTGTGTATGTAACACCACGACTTATTTAAACGATGGAATTTCTCAACGGATAAGAGAACAAATATCGCGAATGAATCATTGTTTCATATTGTCGACAATTTATCAAAGATAGTCGGGGTCGTTGAAAAAGCTTGAATTACTACCTATATACAAGTCGTTGTTTTGGTCAGCGACGAGCGACTCAGGGTCGATAATACATGTGATACTGGTGCTAAAATAAATATAAAAAAATACTTTATTTTTTTATAATAATAAAAATAAAAATATATTAATTGGAAAATCATGTAATAAGCTAAATTGTAGACGTAATACTCAACGGGAATGCGAGGAAGTAAAGGGATGGGGCGATGGCGGCTTGCGCCTAGCTCTAGTCTGTGCACGTGCCTAGTGAACATACTTTGCGGTAATTTTATTTCAAATTGAATAAGGTATTTCTCAAAGCATTTATAGTATTTAATAAAAATAAGTCCATTTTTGGAAAATGTATTTTTTGTCCTACCGCTCCTGGGTCGCTTGTCGCCGACCAAAACAACACCTGTATATAATTTACGCATAAAGAAACTCATAAATAATAAAATTAAATTTGGACAAAATAATAATACCGTCTTCGATGGGGTTTAGGGAGACAGTGTCAGATTACCTAGAGTCCCTAATCGTTACTCTATACTTATATTTTAGTGTAAATCCACTTTGAAAGCGGTTTATGTGATCATGTTATTTTATGACGATTGATTACAGCATCAGTATTCATTTAAATTTAAAGAACCAATGTTTTTATTCAACAAGTCTACATAAAATATTCTTAAGATTATCCAAATGACAAATAAAGACAACTACATATTGTTAATTCTCGATCAATGCAGTATTCACTCTAAAAACAAATAAATAATACGATACGTGACTCGGATACTTTCCCTATTGCTTCTTGATAAGTTCGCCACTTGCATACCAAATGTAGTTCCGACCTATCGCCAACAGTCACCTAATTTCTTTAATTGTCAAGAGACTAGCAAACAATGAAGGATGGTTACTGATTAGTATTCAACTACCGTAGCTTACGGGACCGTGTGTAGCATTAGCTTATGAGACCGGTCTTTAATCCTTAACTTGATAAGGGGAAAGTAGAATTTCACCAAATTGGTGAAATTGCTCAATAACTTAAATCCTCGTAATGATATAACATTACGTTAGTAGACGCAAATAAGTATTTGAGAACCTGTGTTTGTAGTAGTTAAAACACTATCGAATATTGTGATAAATGAATAAATATCCTGGGACATTCCTCGCACACGGTCATCTGATCCCAAAATAAGCAGAGTTTGTACTATGGAAACTAGATAACTGATATAATACATATACTACTTTATATACTACTTGTGATAAAAGAGGACTTAGCTGATTTGCACTTTACCTAAGTATATCTCTACATAGGGTGACTGGTAATTAGTAAACGATACTTAGACACATGATTGTACTCATAAAAACAAACAACTTTCCCAAAGAAACAAATAGGGATACATAACAAAATTAAATAAAAGCTGATTGTGTTTTCTTATTCTTGTTAGATACTAAATATTTACGGGCTCTTGTAAATTAAAAAAAAAAATACTTTGGGAGAGTTATTTGGTATCATGAGTACAATCATCTGTCTAAGTATCGTTTACTAATTACCATTCAAAATTAAGAAAGTTGCGTAGAAAATTAGAAAATTTAAGAAAACTTAACGTTAGGGTAGGGTAAGATTACCCTCGGGTATGCGGGTGAAACCACAGGGCGTAACTAGTGAGCAATAAAATTCACAAATATATTTCAGTCAAAAGTGTTTTTATTTTACTTAAAACAATCAAAATAAATAACTAACAACGATAATTAAACAATAATTAAATAAATATTAAATTAAAAGTCTACAAACTAGTTTGATTTCAGACTAAAATTGCGATGGCACCTAAATATCCCTGCAGCACGTAGGTGTGCCGTATATTTAGTTATTAGTTGACGATCCGAAAATATTTGACGCATCGCCCCTGAAAACAATATTTTATTGAAATATTTCGTAAATAGCAGAAAGAAAAGTAGAGCAAATTTAAAAATTTAAAAATATAGATTTTATATACCTGAAATAGGGTTCAAATTCGTAGATGTCGTCGAGCATCCTGCGCACGCGACACGTGACGCTACATGACGGCTGCTGCTTTCTGTATACTGAAATCGCACGTTCTACCAGCTGCTGAACTGATGTTAACTCTTCAACTAAAATACGAAAAAATATTGAATTAACAACTTTTTGACCTATGTATATGATACAAAGTGGGGTTAGTTTCACCATTATAACTCTCTATATAACTCAATGATTTTTGATTTGTTGGATTTGTCTCCGACCTGAATAGCAGAATACTGTATATACGATATAGTATGGTAGGGTAGAACACCATGCGAACGAAGTCGCGCGGGACAGCTAGTTGATAATTACAAAATATTAACTCTCGCTTGACCATCAAGTTTAACCAGTCGATTACATATCCATACTAATATTATAAATGCAAAAGTAACTCTGTTTGTTAGTTTGTTTGTGACGCTTTCACACCTAACCCGCTGAAAGGATTGCGATGGAATTTGGCATGCACATATCCTATGGTATGGAGAAGGACATAGGCTACTTTGCATCCAGAGAACGCGGGAAAAACCGCGGAGGTTAGCTAGTTTGGTATAGATTAACAAGTTAACCCTTAAGTTAACAAATTACCTAACAAAAATATATTTCTTACGCAAGAATAAATGCCGCCCGTGTTTATCTAAATTGCTTGTTATTAAATTGCTGCATGAGCTCTGAGCAGACTATAACACAACTCATTTAGCTTGTGTTGCATTTTAATAACATAACATTCTAGGTAGGGACATGGGACATATTCATGTCTGCTTTAAACTAGTATCCAAAGAATAATAGGAGTTTGTACATAGCAAGTAATGAAAATAAAATTCTGAACAATCTTACCTCTACTGCTTCCAAAGCGGCGATCTTCTTCATCGTTATTAGGGCTGCTACCTTTCTTGAAGCTTATTAGTTTTGGTATCACCAATAACATACACACCACAGCAAGCATAGTCACCAGCTTTTTGAATATTAGGAATTTTAGCAATAATTTTGCAATCGTTAATATGTCAAGTTTTAAGGAAAGTTTGTCTAAGAAACCCAATCCTGGTGCTGTGTATGGGACTCCATAGGAAGGTTTTAATGGTGGCCCATAAACCGGTGGTAGAGGTTTATAAACAGGCGGTCCATAACTCTGTGCTGGGGGCCCGTAGGTCTGCGCTGGGGGACCATAGGTCTGCGCTGGGGGGCCATAGCTCTGTGCCGGGGGACCGTAGGTCTGAGCAGGAGGTCCATAAGAATGAGTAGGTGGCCCCGATGTAGGTGGCCCGTAGGTATTAGGAGGGGAATTGTAAGTTATGTCAGACTCAAATTTCACTGGTGATCCGTAGCTGGATGACGGCAAATAGCTGCTGGAAGGCGAAGAAGTATCGGAGAAACTGGACGATCCAGATGAACTAAAACTATTGTCGCTCGAGTATGAAGGAGAATAGTCATATCCAGAGAAGCTGTCGTCGCGATTCGTAATCTTCTTCTCGCCGTCTTTCGCCGTTATTATGATAACTCCTTGTTTCGCTTTTTCAGCTTCTATACGCGATTTAGAATAAGCATCCAGATACGTGTCTGTCTTCTGTGCTGTAAGTTTAGTTCCATTTTCACTAGGGCCGACAATAGCGGAAACACTCACGCTTAGCGCCAATATAACAACGCAGTACCGGTACGTCATTTTGAGATTAATTCTCAAGCTACCGTCCGAATGAAGTAGTCGCCATCGATCGTGGCTAACGAATGACAAACGTCGCGGACTCCCATTCAGTTTTCACTTTTGACTTACCGTAAAAGAACCTAAATATGATAATGGAACACAATTAAATTCTCCGAGTGAACCCAGTGCGTTCCGCATTGCTCATGGTAAGTAGGTGCTTGCGTGGTGCGGTGCGCATGCTAATGTGTGTTAGAGAAGCGACCCGAGGCATGCCTTGTCGGACCTACCGTGGCCTCCCCAAACATCAGGACCATTCATACCATAAAAACATCTTTACTTACAGCCAAATTGTTTGTGAAAGTTTTATCGTCATTTTAGGGTCATGGGTAACCCTTAAAATTTATGGCCACGTTATTATATTTAAACCCGATATGGAAATGATTAAATAAAGAAGCTATATTTTTCGATTCCTAATAACGTATAGACAATATGTATAGCATAAAATAATATTAGATAAAATTTTGAATTTGGCAGGATTCGATAACCACTTGCGAAACCTTAAGGCAAATGTATGTTGGAGAGAGGCCAAAATGATAAAATTCACAATACATTGTATGGTAAAATATACGTCAATTGCATAAATTGTATTTAAATTATTGTCGATTTCTACTGATCAGCGATGCAGCGCTCCGGCTCATTTTCACCTGCATTGTTAAATGAAGATAAATAGGTTCTCATCTTTGACATATTGAAATATTGGGAATACATAATTTTTGTTCATTACTATAAACAATAAAGTCTAAAATACTTAGTAAGCGGACGTGACACTCGCTTTTTAAATATAAATAGGCACATTATGAGATGGTAAAGCAACGAAATAGCCATTAAGTGACCACGTGGATGGAAGTTTTCCAATGTTTATACTATCACAATGGGTCCACATGTTATTTAGGCATTTTACCACCTAAGGTTTAATATTGATATTGTGAAATGCAAATAAAGAACATGAATATCAAGAATGCAAATGCCAAAAAGGAGTGTGAATAAAGAAACAATACCTATTTAAAAATCATAGTCAAATATTTCATTTATTACTTAAAAATCTAATTTAAAACTTAATCAAATGCATTACCTACAGTCAGAAATCTTTCTTCAAAGAACTTGTGCCGTTTTCTTGTTGGCTCACCATTTTCAGATTTTGGGCTAAAAAATGAACTAATTGACTTGGTATTCCTTTTCTTGGGGTTGTCTTCATCATCAACTTCTTCAAAGGTACATGTGGCTGCTTTGTCCTGTAGCATGTGTTCCGCTGTCGACCAACTGAATCTCACCAGCAGTGGGTAACCAAATACATTGTCTATTTGATCTCGAATAAACTTCTTTGTTAATGGGTCTGTAATATAAAAATATTAAGCCTTTATTTACCGAACAGAGACTTTTACAAAATTTAGTGAAATATAGCAAAATAATTTACGTCAGTCTCTGATCAGCATGTCCCTTTGACACAAAGGCCTCCTGCATATTTTTTTAATGAAAAATGTTCACATTATTCTAATATTATAAACTAAGTGTGAATGTTTGATTTTGGTTCAATGTGGAGGGCATCGTGGAAAAATCCCTTTAGAGTAGTAGTACCAAACAATCAAATTCCGCAACTAGTGTACTGATTTAAAACAGTAAGGACCAATAACTGCTTCGTGTGTTCTTGACTTGGCCAATCAGCGCGCACGTGTCCTTAACTTAGCTAATCAGAGCGCATTGTCGGTGGTGGGAAATTGGTGAAATAGATTGCAAGCAAAATTAACGTCATTGCGCTTCTTTGGATTAATTGTTCGATGGTGGAGGGTAATCTTCGAATCGACTGATACGATTCTACATAATATTACATACATACGTGTTGAATTGATAATCTCCTTTATTTGAAGTCGATTAAAAATATTTAACTGATAGAAAGCTACAGTATCCCTCTGAGTGCTATAAGCTACTTTTTTTAAAGAACAAGGGTGAAACCGCGGGTGACAGCTAGCAATTTAACTTGTGAGTATTTTATGACTGCTAGCATTTTTATGTTTAACGAACTACCAGATCTAGTCAAATGTTTTTTTTTATACCACTAAGGTGACAAACAAGCATACGGCCCGCCTGGTGGTAAGCGGTTACCGTAGCCTATGAACGCTTGCAACACCAGGGGTATCACGCGCGCGTTGCGCAATGTAACGGTAAAAAATCACTTTATATTGGCAAAAATAGTAAATGATCACCAAAATTAAATACCCATTATAGCGTGAAATTAGAACCAAAAATTTTACAATTTGCGACCCTACTCCTTTTTGGTACTCGCGAGGGACGCGCGTCCTATTATAATAAATGATGTCATTGTTATTTTTTAACCGCTAGCCACAGCAACAACTGCAAATTATGATTGTTTAATCATAAAATAGTTTACGACCACCAAACATTTACACAAAGAACAAACTCGGATCTAGCGTTCGCCGGTCGCGACACCGCTCGCTTCGCTCGCTCGGCTCGCGCACGGTATTGTCACAGTTTTAACCTAACCTAACCAACTGTATTTGCAGTGCCCCGAGTCGATTCTGGGTGGAATAAACACACTTACCGTAACATTTGTAGCATATTTGGTAGTATAGCAACATGTTATCCCTTTCGCACCTGAATAATACGATAGTGAGTTCATTTTTTCTAAATTCTACAATATAGTCTACACACCTGGATGTCACGAACGTGCTATGCACTTTCTAGAAGTTGTGTAAATGGTATATTTTCTAAATATGTTTTCCCATGATACTTACCGTACATAATAAGATTTTATAGAAAGAAAATGATTTGGACGGAAAAAACATCTCAGGTGCGAAAGGGGTATGGCAATGAAACTGTGTATTTTAGGTAGAGATAGCGCAACAATTTCCTCATTAAGATTTGGTGGTTATTTACAAAATTTGTTGATTATTATACTAAATTTGGTTTCATAGTTAAATTTTAGGTAATAGAGGTCACAAAATTATTTTGGTGGTCATTATATTTATCCCCCATTTTTATTATACAGGCTGTCCCAAAACTTTACGTATCGGAAGAGAGGCTAGGCTAAGCCAGCTCGTATGCTAAATAAAAAACCATGTCATGTAGTTAAGTGATAAAAGCAATATTTTGAAAGTGTAAAAAAACAAGTAGCTTTGTATAAGCAGTAAATAATACCAATTTCTCAATTATTTGGGCTCTCATGTCATTGCTTTCTCAATGAAGTAGTATGAAATATTTTTTTTTTTTTTAAATACTTAAAATTCAAGTAACAACATTCTATTTTTCTCATTATTTGTATGCAGTACTCACCTCCAGGATACCCACTTCCAAACTCAGAGTGATCCATCTCCAGGCCCTCTTGGAACTGCCACACTTTGAGGGCATGGTCTCTCGTCACCTTAGCCACAATACTAGCGGCTGACACAATAGCATAGATTGAATCAGCTTTTTTTGCAACCTAAAATGAAGGTAATATTAAAACATATGTATAAAATTAGAAATTATAGAAATATTGACCTTTTTTGCAAACATAGGTGCAGTGTATGATGCACTTGATGATAAAGTGTAACAAAAAAAATTGCTGAAATATACTGGATAAAAAATCAATCTAGCTACTTGTACCATAATAAAGCATATAAACCATGGAGGAAAGAAAGAAGCGGAGGTGCCGCAAGGCAAAATCTCTTTAGAAAGAAGCGTCGCCAAAATGCGGGTGAGAGGGGGACGAGGTAGGGCGATGGCTCCTCCCCATGATGGAAAACCTGCCCATTACTTGTAAATCCATCTAACGGTTAATGGAATTATTACAGAGTAACTGAACTAGCTATTTGTCATGTTAGTTCGTCTACCCGCCACTATGGCGTAACATAGCATGAAACTTTGTTCCAGAACATACTATGTGCGTTAGTATGGCGGGACCACATTATTTATTATTACCCAACTGCGGGCGAAAGCCTAAACGTGGGTAATGGCCCTGATTCTGTTGTTCACAACTAAACTAATTTTAATATCACTATGTGTCTTTCTAACAAAGAACATAAGAAATTTAGTCCTGTCAAATTAGTCCAATGCTTGTTTTAAATATAATTTTAGTCGCCATCTATCGCGGTTACGCCTAAATACACGCAAAATACGACGGCAAAGATTAATTTGACAACATAAAATATGTTCTATCCTTTTTCAATCATGTTCGTAAGAAAGAGATGAGATGTGACTAAAATTAGTTTAGTGCGATTTACAACAGAATAGGCACCAATGTGTTCCTTGTATGGAGTATCGGGTCTATAGGGTAGGTAGGTAGGGTAATTAGGTAGGTAGACAGTAAATCAAAAAGATGTTAAAATCAAAATGGCAAAAAACGGAACCCTTATAGATTCATCATGTCTGTCCGTCCGTATGTCACAGTCACTTTTTTCCGAATCTGTAAGAACTATACCTATACTGTTGAAACTTGGTAAGTAGATGTATTCTGTGAACCGCATTAAGATTTTCATACAAAAATAGAAAAAAAAACGTTAGGTTTAGGGGTTCCCCATACTTAGAACTGAAACACAAATTTTTTTTTTTTCATCAAACCCATACGTGTGATGTATCTATTGATAGGTCTTCAAAAATGATATTGAGGTTCCTAATATATTTTTTTTCTAAACTGAATAGTTTGTGCGAGAGACTCTTCCAAAGTGGTAAAATGTGTGTACCCCCCCCCCCCCTGTAACATCTAAAATAAGAGAATGATAAAACTAAAAAAATATATGATGTAAACATTACCATGCAAACTTCCACCGAAAATTGGTTTGAATGAGATCTAGTAAGTAGTTTCTTTTTAATACGTCATAAATCGTAAACCGCAATTTACCTTTCATTCAATATTTTTGGCGTTTTTTTTTCCTTAGCAAAATTGTATATTACACGGAACCCTCCGTGTGCGAGTCCGACTCGCCCTTGGCCGGTTTTTTTTTGTTTTATAGAAATCATTTTCATCGAAATTAAGTGAACATATTTTTGAATACTTTGTTGGTGTCCAGTTCGGTTTCTTTATTATACGTATCCATGCATTTCTAATATCTGTATTTATCTGTATTAACAGGGAATCTAAAATGATGACAAAAAATAAGTTACCATTAAGAAAAAAATTACACGAAGATAATAAATTCGATAAAATAGTGTCTTGCTGGTATGGTGCACACATTTTTATTTAATCATTTAGTACTACTACTTACCGACAGATGGTGCATTTTTATTATTTTAAATTCTTCTTGTTTTATGTATCAAGGTATGTAATTTGTCTATGAAATACATTATAGGAAGCAAAATAAACTTAAGCAAGCTATTTAAGGCGAAATTGGTCACAATAATGTGCACTGATAATGATAAAAAGACGATATTGATAAGAAGTGGTTAGAATGCATATATTCGACAACAGATGTCTCTAGCTGCAATCTGGCGAAAAACGAGAAAACGTGATTTAAATGAAAATAAAAATTTTAGGGACTTATACGTAAAATGTTATGCCATCAATATGTTTCAGTTTTGATCCTGAACAATGTTTGCATCCAACAACAGCGCACTTCATTATTAAAGCAAAATAACATCGCACCCGAACGGGATGCCGATTCATTCGTAACTAAGGTTTTTGGTCCCGCCTACTGTGACGTCATGACCTAATTGATGGCGCGTGACCTAATTGCCTTGCGGCATCTCCGCTTCTTTCTTTCCTCCATGATATAAACATTTAATAATTAATTCTTCATAGTTACTGCAGTTGTCAAACATCTATCTTTTTTTAAAGAACTCAGTAAAATGGAGTATAGAATATAGAATTTTATTACAATAATTAATTAATTATTTATTGAAATAAATAAAGTACCTAGCAGTGTTACAATACGTAAGGCATCCCATAGTTTTATAATAAGCTTGTGATAGTTATTGAAAAAAATAACTTACAGTAATTTTATAGGAGGGAAAAATTTCAGCTAACTTCGCCTGATATTTCTCAGGTGGACCAACTGTGTCTACATATACTTCTGTTATGTTAGCTCCACTTGCTGCCACTCTCTTGATTAAGTCTATTGCTGAATTCATGGATACCTGAAATTGAATGTAAAGTCCATAAGAAATTATAATACACCCAGTGTCCACTTCAAAATAAAATACAAATAGGTACCAAGACCTATAATAAAGCGGAAGAATTTTTAGTTTTTAAGTTTGTTTGTATATACAGGCAAATCTGGAACTACCAGTTGGATAAGAAAAATTATTTCAATAATAAATAAATTTATAAATATCCTGGGACAATCCTCACACATGGTCATCTGATCCAGCACTAAGCATAGCTTGTACTATGGAAACCAGATAACAAATATAATACATAATATGTATTATATTAGTTATCTGGTTTCCATAGTACAAGTATGTATTAACAAAAAGTAGTGTAATATACTAAAAGTACTTCTGCACCCCAGACTCAGGACATAAAGACATGTTCATGCACACAAATGCATGTCCTGTGTGGGAATTGAACCCACAACCTGCGGCACATTAGGTGGAATCTTAACCAGTCTTAATCCTTTGACTGTTTAATGATCCGTGCAGGCGAGGAAAAGCAATAGAAATCAATTGTTATTTTTAAACTGCAAGTCAAGGGATTAACCAACCACGCCCTGGCACGTTGCGATAGGAAGCATGCGACATGCGCAAGGGACAAGAGAAAAAAAAAAATTGTCTTTTAATTTTTGTGACATCATTGGCTGCATTGGTGCTTTGTTATAAATATGATTATGAAATTTGGCTGATGACACAGAAGTGTCTATTTTGATTTGGCACTTAAATAATCTGTTGTGCCAAAAGGATTTTTTTCATTCAAATGGCATAGTAATTGTGTGTACCCTATCTGCCACTAACCAAAGCAAAACATTCACACTGCCTTTTACCACCCTAAACTAAAACAAAAAGAATAATAATCACCTCATTTAATGAATGTTTAGCCCGTCTGTACATTGAGTTTGAAATATAATTTGGTGATATAACTTCAGCGGCCCATCCAACATTATTTAATGAGTCCTCATCAGAAAGCATCTTTGTCAATATTTCATCTCTCTTTATTTCAGTCAATGCTTTGGAGTCGGCACATCCTAGATTTTTCAAAACTCTTTCTTGATTAATGGGACAATATGCCACTCCATACACCATTGGACCTGAAATAATTAAATTTATCTTATTTATATAACCAGAAGAATGTGCAGAGGAAATTAATTAACTAATATATAATAATTTGGAATGCTTATAGTCAGCAACTGCGGCCTGTTTAAAAATAAATGAAATAATACTTGAGGCGCAGTGAGAGGATGTAGCATCTATTCACAGAAGTTGGCCCAAGCAAGTAGATCTAAATCATTTTATGACTAACCGAAAAGCACAGATTACAAGGCGAAAAGCATCACTTTTTTGGCCTTACTCACTGATAATAGATCTATCACTAACCTAGGACAGGACCTCGACCAGCTTCATCGACACCCAGCATGCATGGTTCCGATTTACAAATAGAAGGAACTTCTGAAGAGTTCACAAAATTCCTCGAATTACTATTGGATCGGATAAAACTTTGCAAGTCTTCTAATGAATTCATCATTTATTTTGCACTAAAGTCCGGCGTCATGTGAGGATAAGGACCGAGATATAATATTTATTAGACTTGTAAAAATTATACCGTAAATAAAGAGACTGACAAATATTTTTTGGCGGGCAAGGTACAGACAGTGCTGCCAACTCTTCTTCTTCTTTTTTTTTTTTTTTTTTTTTTTTTTTTTTTTTCTGGCTTTGCGTAGTTTGCATTAGCCAATGACAAAGGTAGGGAAACCAAGGATATAAAAAATATTAAAGCGAGGAATTTGGAACGGGAAAAGGATTGGTTTCTATAGTACTAAGTACATATACATATTTACAATACATATTGGAACAATAATTATAGTTTGATATCATTAATATCGATAAATCTGGCTAATATGCTATATACATCTGTATCATTATAATGTAGTAAACAAATAATAGAAGTAGGAAATGGAATACGGATCGCCAGGAGTTGGGAAATAAAAGCAGACCTATTATACAATGTACAGGAAAAAAAGATGTGGTTCAAGTCCCCGTACTCTCCACAAGAGCACATAGGATCAGCAACAATTTTAAATTTGAATAAGTGTGCAGGGGTACAAACATGACCCAAACGGAGTCTGCATAAAACAGAAGTGATTCTTTTGCTAAACTGAAGGTTGTTAAACCACGGCTTACGTGGAATAGACTTCTGTATTAGTCGATAATATTTCCCTTTGGTGACATCATCAACCCAGAGACTACTCCACTCATCATACAAATAAAGTTTGGACAGAGAAACCAAGTCGTGACAATAATTACTATACGGACATACATCTCCGACATGAATAGCTTCGTTAGCTAATCGATCAGCTTTTTCATTACCAGAAATGCCCACATGACTTGGAATCCAAGCGAAAACGATTCCATAACCCCTTGATGAGCATAAATATAAAAGGTTTTTAATATCAAAGATAATAGGAGACTGTTTATGAGAGTTAAAGGGAAATCGTTGTAAAGATTGTAAGGAACTCAGCGAATCACAAAAAATTATTGCTTTTGATAGCTTCAGTAGGATTACATACTCAATGGCCTTTAAAAGACCATAACATTCACCTGTATATACACTAGATTCGGGAGGTAACTTAATTTTTTGTGCAATTTTATACTGTGAATGGTAAACCCCAACGCCAACACAACTATCATTAGAATGTTTAGACGCATCAGTATAGATTTGATGCCAACCAGTCCAGTCATTGTCTATAATACGCCTAAATTCGACATCTTGATTGGTATTTGAAATGATAGCAAAACCTAAGATAATAGGTTTTTATTTACTAAAAAACAAGTTACATTTTCATTGACACATAATAATAACACAATGTCAAGGCAACGGCATAGAGCTCTTTAGTTTTCACTAAAGAGTACATATATATCATTCTCCCCGCCTAGGTCCTTCACAATAATAGTCTTGCAAATAGTTGGGCTGTCTTCTGATTCTAGTTGTCCTCCTCAGATCAGCAACTGGCTCTTGAATAACCGGTTGAGACTCGTAGGAGTCGACGGTTGGTTCAGGTTCAGGTTCAGCCATTAAATCTGATTCATTCGTTGGAGTTGAACAGCTTTCTCGTGTTGATTCTGAGTCAGGTGCTGGATCTAAATTACTTTCAGGTCTCGAGTTTGATTTAGGTACAGGAGCTAAGTATCTGTTGGAGATGTTTACTTCGCGTCCATCTGTATAGCGGATCAAGGAATAATCTGGATTAGAGTGTAAGAGTTCGACTTCTTCAACCTGATCTTGGTATTTATTAGCCCTATTAAACCTTTTAATAAGAACTTGACCCGAACTAGTGAGCCACGAGGGAATCGAAGTTCCATTTGATGATCTTCGTGGATGGACAAACAAACGTTCATGAGGCGTGCAGTTTGTAGCTGTACAAAGTAAAGAGCGAATAGAGTGAAGAGCCTGCGGCAAGACACGTTCCCAGTTTTCTATGGGAATATTTTTCGTCTTTGTGGTCAACTGTATGGTCCTCCACAGGGTGGAATTTAGTTTCTCCACTTGTCCGTTACCTCGAGGGTTATAAGGAGAGGAGTGACTTGTGGCTATACCACGTGAATTAAGAAACTCCTGTACTTCTCCGGCTAGAAATGATGTCCCGCGATCTGAATGAATGTAGGTGGGGAATCCGAAAATCATAAATAAATTATTTAGATGCATTATAACCGTCTTTGCTGTCATATCAGAACATGCAAAAGCAAAAGGGAAGCGTGAGTACTCGTCAATTACCACTAATAGATATTTATTATTCGTACTTGATGGAAGCGGCCCTTTAAAGTCCATTGCCAGTCTTTCAAAAGGAGAAGTAGCTTTAATAAGTTTTGCCTGAGCTTCGTGTTCTTTTCTATAATATCTGGGCTTAATCTCACAGCAAATGCGGCATGAATTTGTCATGTGTCGAATCTCTTCCAGCGAGTAAGGGAGATTCTTTGTTTTTATCCAATGATACATTCTTGTGACACCAGGATGGCATAATGCTTCATGAAGAGATGTTAATTTTGTCATTCGAGATTCGGTCGTAGCGCATACTCGTGTAAGTGCGTCCGCCGCGAAATTATCTTTACCTGGTCTGTAGACAATATCATATTTGAATTGAGAAAGTTCTAGGCGCCATCTCTGGATCTTCTCATTTTTGATTTTACTAGAATGTTTGGTATTAAACATGAACGAAACTGATCTTTGATCAGTGATTAATTGGAAAGGTCGGCCAATGAGGAAATGGCGCCATTTCTTCAGCGATTCTACAATTGCATAAGCCTCCTTTTCAATCGCAGAGTGGTTTTGTTCACTGGTGTTTAATGTTCTCGAATAGAATGCGACAGGCCGAGATGCTTGCGACAAAACGGCCGCTATTGAATGTTCAGAGGCGTCAGTTTCGACGGTAAATGGAAATTTATCATCTATCGCATGAACGGTAGACTTTGCTATGTCAGTCTTTAGCTCTTCGAAACATTTAATTTGGTCAGTTGTTAGTGGAAACATTTCTGTTTTTGACAAGAATCTGATTCGTTCTGAAAAATTAGGAATCCACTTGGAATAATGAGCAAACATACCCAATGCCCTTCTGAGAGAAGATATATCATTCGGTGGAGGTAGAGAAATTAAAGGCTTTAGGCGATCATTGTCAGGCTTTCTAACGTGATTTGAAATATTGTATCCAAGAATGTTTATCGTGTGCTGCGAAAATTTACATTTACTTTTGTTTAGTGTAAGTCCATATTTCGTGGCTGCCTGTAAGAATTTGTCTAAATTTTTGTCGTGCTCCTCTTGCGTATTTCCACATATTGTTATGTCATCAAGATACGCATAAGTGCCCTTAAGTTGTTCTTTCCTTATGACCCAGTCAATAGTTCTTTGGAAACTGGACACACCGTTTGTCACACCAAAAGGAATTCGTCTAAATTGGTACAAATTTCCGACCGCTTCGAAGGCAGTATATGGTCTTTCTTCGGGTAAAATTGGTACCTGATGATAAGCGCTTTGCAAATCTATAGCACTAAAGATCGTGTATTTTGAGATATTTGATACTAATTCCTCTATATTTGGTAAGGGGTATGCATCCAGCTCTGTATATCTGTTAATCGTTTGTGAGTAATCAATTACAAGGCGTTTCTTATGATTCTCGGTATTTGATATCAATACTTGTGCGCGCCAAGGTGACTGACTCTCTTCAATGATACCTTCTGCTAAGAGTTTGAGCACTTCTTGTTCAATGAACTGTTTGTCATCTTCACTGTGCCTGCGAGACTTCGCTGCTATTGGCTTACAGTTTGGAGATACATTGGCGAATAAGGGTACGGCGGGCACACATGCTTCAGCCACATTACATACGATTAAAGGTTCTTTTGGTCCACCAAATTCGAATTCCAAAGATGAGTGCTTGTCTAAAACATCGTGGCCAATAATAATATCTGCGCACAAATTCTTAACAATGAGCAGGTTAATGTTTTCGTAAATATGCTTGCCAATAGTAATTGTTTGATAAGTTTGACCAGCAACTTGAGATGTATGATTCAAAGAAGCCATAGATATCATTTGTTCACAAGGTTTTCGTCTAAGTTGGCAGAGCTTACTGAAGTCCTCGTTGATAAAGCTCATGGAGCTACCAGTATCTAACAGCGCCTCTGCTCGAATACCCTTGATAAAGGCAGGTACTGTTGCTTTTCTTAGCGATAATGGTGAAGCGGCGCTGATACACGCGGAATACTCGCCTTTCTCCAACGCAGCGGCACTAGGTAAATTCCTGCTACGACACACAGTAGCGTAGTGACCTTTTTTATCACATAATTGGCAGGTAGCTTCTAACGCTGGGCATATTTTACGAGGATGTACACGTCCTCCACAGAAAAAGCATTTTCGTTTGTGAAATGTGGCAGCTACAGTGTTTTCTTCAACATAAGGCGGCGTTATAACTTTACCTTCATTTGGTATTGCGTTGACAGAAGAAGAATTAAAGTTTTGCGAATTCACTTCAGCCATTTCCAAAGAAAGTGCTTGGTTGTATGCTTCGGTAAGTGAGAGAGATAGATTTTCGAGGAGCCGTTGTCTTATTTTATTAGATATTATTCCGGAAATAAAGGCGTCCCGTATATTATCATTTTTGTTAGTATCAGCGTCAACAGCAGTAAATTGGCAGTCTTTGGATAATTGTTTCAACGCTTGCATATACATATCAATTGTTTCTTCGGTTCGCTGCTTTCTCGTTGCAAGCGAATGTCTGGCATAAATAATGTTCTTAGGTTTAATAAAGATTCTATCTAGTATAGCTATGGCACCATCGTAAGTAGTGCTTTCATTTATGTAGGTGTATACTTGCGATGAAACATGATTGACGAGAAGCTGCAGCTTGAGTCCATCGGTCAGCGCGGGGGCTATTGCGTCCGCCACCGCTGGTTGCAGTGCTGATTGACGTGCGACAAGAAAATTTTGAAAAGTCTTTTTCCAGTGCTCCCATTCATGAGAAGCGGAGCTGCTGCTCGGATCGACATCAAACCTTTCGGGTCTTAAATAGCGATCCATGTTTCGATTAATTCGTTATTTTTAGTAAATAAAATTGAAATGATAGCAAAACCTAAGATAATAGGTTTTTATTTACTAAAAAACAAGTTACATTTTCATTGACACATAATAATAACACAATGTCAAGGCAACGGCATAGAGCTCTTTAGTTTTCACTAAAGAGTACATATATATCATTATTGCTCTTTGATACTCCTATATTGAATTCGATTCGTGGTGGTACAATGAGAGAATTGAAATTATGACAATATAAGGGTAATTGATTACTTTGGTAAGTTGGAGCTTCTAATTTGTTATATTTACGCAGACTTTTAACAAGACAAGGAGCATCCTTATGCGTCCAATAATTTGATGAATCTACCTCTTCAGCTAGCTGTTTTAATTTAGAATGTAACGGATGACATTTCAATTGCAAACTACGGAAATAATAACGATCACTTAGGTACTGTCTTCTTAACGATAAAGGGGGTTCACAGCACTCCACTTGAAGACAATTTATTGGACTAGATTTCATAGCCCCCGTAATAATCCTCAGAGCCTTCGATTGAATGCCATCCAGTTTCTTGAAAGCACCCACATTTCCTGGATGCAACAAAAATGTTCCGTAATCCAGCACACTTCTTATCAGGGCATTATATAAAAGTCTCATGGAAGAAGGATGTGCTCCCCACCAAACACCAGATAAGCATCGTAAAATGTTTAAATTACGTTCACACCTTTTCAAAATATATTCGCAATGAGGCATTCCAGTTAATTTTGAATCTAAAATTACTCCCATAAATTTTGCCTGGTCTTTGACCGGTAAAGATAAATCTCCATACTCAACATTAACTGCTGGCAATTTCCGTTTTCTAGTATATAGTACAACCGAACTTTTTGTTGGTGATAGGGCAAGACCATTGTAATCTAGCCAGACCTTTAACTCAGTTAAAGCAGTGGTTAAAGATTCACAAATATCATCTGTTTTGGACCCAGGAACATAAAGAAGCAAGTCATCCGCATACTGAAGGACATTAGCATATCTAGTAAGAGAGCACTCTAAATCATATGTGTATATGTTATACAATATAGGGCTAAGCACGGAGCCCTGAGGCAATCCCTTCCAGATTGTTCGACATATGCATGTACTGTCACTTGAATCTATTGGATATTTAATAAATCTTTCATATAATGAATTTACAATAAAATTGACTAAAATAATTGGAATATTTAATAACATTAACTTTTGTTGGAGGATTGAAATATTAACATTATCATATGCCGCACTTATATCTAAAAAGGCTGCAACCAAAGAGTCATTTCTAGATAGCGCTAAACGTACATCTGTGGTAAAAATTGCTAAGCTGTCAAAAGTACATTTACCTTTCCTAAAACCGAACTGAGTATTTGATAATAAGTTATTATGCTCTATAAACCATTCCAATCGATTTTTGACTAAATGCTCTGCGATTTTAGCTAGTACCGAAGACAAAGCTATTGGCCGATACGATGACGGATCTGAACTCGTTTTATTTGGCTTCAATAACAAAATCAAAGTTTGGGTTCGCCAAGATTTGGGAATTTTACCAGAGAAGATTATAGTGTTAATTAGAGAAAGGTAATAATTAAGACCATTATTATCAAGGTTGGACAAAAATGAATACGGTATACCATCTTCGCCCGGCGCCGAGTCCTTAACATGCGAAAGAATTCCTTTCAGCTCATAAAGAGTGAAAGGAGAATTAAGGTCTATTTTATTGATATTAATATTTGTTAAAGGTGCTGGTACTGAAGATGGAATCAAAACATAATTTTCAGGAACAGAAGGTGGAGCCAAATGATCCATGATCTGCTCGGCAAGAGTGGGAGTAATTTTATTTTGTTGTGTGTCATTGAAAGCAGACCTATACCTTCTAATATTTTGCCAAACAATGGACGGTTTAACATTAGGGCAAAGTGATGCACAGAAACATTGCCAGCCTTCAAACTTTTTTCTTTTAAGTAGTTCCTTAGTATTATTTGCAATTTGTATATAATTAATAAAGTTATTGTCAGACATTTGAATACAATATTGTTTTTCTGCCTCTTTCCTTTGTTTAACTGCATTAGTACACTCTTCATCCCACCATGGTGGAGATGGTATCTTACTAGGTCGACAATTCTTTAAAGGGAAAGTTTCAGTAGCTGCCTCAATTAATATTTTAGCTAACATCTCAGAGCAAATGGATGCATTTTCATGAGATACTTGAGGCATTTCTAACACCATCTGCTCAACCCTCCTTCTAAACACCCCAGTCACCCTTATTCAATTTATATTTCATACGTGGTGACTTTAACTGCCTTGGAGGTTTCTTAAAAGGAAAAGTGATTAATAATGGAAAATTATCACTACCATATCTGGATGTCAGAGGGCTCCAAGAAAGGCAGGATGCAAGATCAGGTGTACAAATAGATAAATCTGGGGCACTGGGATCTTCCCTAGGCCCACCAAGGCGTGTTGGCAAACCAGTATTCAAAATACATAGGTTATGTGAATCAAGAAGATCCAAGAGCTGTTCTCCGTGACAAGAAGAAGAAGAGTAACCCCAACTCTGGTGACGAGCATTGAAATCCCCCATACATACAAAAGGTTTTGGTAATAAATTAAATATATTGTTAATTTCATTAAAAATTTCTATACTAGGTCGGGGATAATATATAGACACATAACATATATTATTTACATCAACAGCAACAATAGACAAATTGTTGCTGTGGGCAGGAACGGATAGAGGAGTAAATGGAAAACAGTTACTGATAAGCATTGCTGCTCCACCATAACCATCATGTCTGTCGTCCCTGAGGCAGGAAAATCCAGGGACTTTAAATACTGACTCAGGTTTTAACCATGTCTCCTGAAGAGAGATCACAAATGGTTTATATTTATTAATTAAATGGATAATTTCAGTTTTTTTATTATTAATACTTTGGCAATTCCACTGAATTGCTGTGGCCATTATTATTGTTGGAAATTTGATACAGAGCGTCAATTACTGTTGCAACGTTGGACGGTGATATTAAACTTGACTGTGATAATAACTGAATTAAAATTTTGATTATGTCAGATATTTTCATGTTTTCATTATTTTTGTTTACTATGGGTTGTGATCTATGTAATATAGGATCTTTAATAATAGCAGAATGGGCCGCGCGGTCATAAGCCTTGGAAAAACTAGGGGGTGTCCTAGGCTTCAAAAAAACAGTTTTTTTGTAAGATTGTGAAGAATTTGATTCAGGTATAGGTTGATGCTGAGGAGAATGAGTGTTGTAGGGGGATGAAGATGTAGTAGTAGTAGTTGTATGTAGTAGGGCATCAGAATATGAAATCTTTGATACTGGTGGATGTAGCTTAACAGCTTCCATATATGAGATGCAACTCTTGCTCATTGTCTCTTTAATACCTTTTTGTCTATTAAATTCTAAACACTTTCTATCTGTAGCTTGATGAACACCTTTACATAAGCAGCAAAAATAATCATCTTCTTCAGTATTACAATTATCCCCTGAGTGCCCTTGACCACACTTGAAACATCTTGGTGTGGACCTGCATTGACTTTTAACATGGCCATAACGGCAACAGTTATAACACTGCACAGTTGGGTAAATATATAAGTCCACTGGCAAGGCTGTGTAAAACATGAATACACGCGTTGGGTGTACCTGACCGTCAAATGTTACAACAATGGTACCAGTATTTTCAAATTGTTTGTTACTATTTACCACAATCTTCTTTTTTATTCTTCTAACTTTTAGAATTGACCCACACCCAATTGGTACATTAATGTTTGCCATAACATCATCATCTGACCAATCTATGGGAACACCCCTTATAACTCCCATACGTGTTATATTGAAAGTTGGAATGAAAGCTTTATATTTTCCTAATGCAAGGTTTTGATTAGACAAGAAAAAATTTGCATCTTGGAAGTTTGAGAATGCCAAACTTATGCGATTTCGTCCTATTCGTTTGAGGCTACCATTCACAATACCCCTAATTTGATTGTTTCTCAGGAAACGCCCGAAGGTGACAGGATGCAGGGTTGTAGTATCGTTATTAGTGGAAATTTCTTTTTGAACATGAACCACATATGGTGCAACATCAGTGGCCTGATAAACGGTGCGACCAACTGGCACACGGGTTGATTCATTGTTAGCTTGGTTAATATTGTCATGACTAGTGCTATGAATATGTGGTGCAGCTACTGACTGTGACTCAGAAAGGGGAGGACTTGAACCAGTTGACACATTATTAAGCTCATTAACCTTTACCAAACATTGACAATCAGTCGGCTTTTCCCTTTTACTTCCATGTCTCCTTTTTCTTTTATGACATGACCCACATAAAAGTATTGTGTCGGCCCGTTTACGTTTCAGTTTATTGGAGTCCGAAATTGAGGAGTCAGTGTCCATGGAGGACTCAAGTGCACCTATCAGCATGTCCATGGGCGTTTGTGAAGAAAATTTCCCTCCGCCGGGGTCGTCGGGCGGATCGCCCATCTTAATAATTTACATAAACTTACTTACCAATAATATGTACAGCAAATTAAACACTTATAAATAATAAAATATACAAATAACTAAAAAATTAACTACAAACTAACTAATACCGATCCTTTACACCTATTAAAATTTTAATTAGAAACTCCGAGAGAAAAACCGCGTCTGGATTTTACGAAGTTTCCCGCGCTTTTTTCCTTCTTCTTCTTAGTTTTTTTTTTTTTTTTTTTTTCCTTTGGCAATCGTCTTGGTTAGACATTTCTGCCAGTGTCAATGTAGATAAAAACGAGGAAACGGAATAAAACAGAAAAATATGCCTAACTTCGGAAATTTGGAAGGAACAAGGAGATCAGGAAAGTAAGTGATTAATAGGATTAGAAAAGATTTAGGGTGTGAAAAGGATAGATGTTACACTTTAATATTATTACATAAAATAAAGGAGGATATAATATTATAAATATCATTAGAATTATAAGACAGTAAGGATGAGATGTTTAATGGGAATGGAACATGGAGGGATATTAAACTTTCTAAAAAAGTAGATCGGTCATAAAGTTGGCAAGCAAAGAAGATGTGGTTAAGGTCACCCACATCGTCACCACATACACAATTAGGATTGTCCACAATGTGCAGTTTAGTTAGATGAGTTCTTCTTAGTTTTAAGTTTGGCAACCAAATCGTAATTAGGACTTATTTGTGCCAGTGTCGAGTTATATTTTAGTTTCCAGACACATTAAATCAATTTCACATAATTAGTCCTCATATCAGTCAGTCACCGACCATATTACTCCATAAATCATGTTTTACTACAATGGTGGTCATTATTGTACTAAAACTCTTCACTCACGGACTTTTTGAGACAACTTGTAAAGTCACGATACACATAGTTCATTTCATTTCACTTCACTGGTGCACATGGATTGATCTTTATTGGATAAAATACCACCGATAATTATATGCAATAAAACTTATAATACACGAATTAATGAAAATAAAAACGAAAACGCAACATCACTCTGCAAGTTCCCGCCAAAAATTCCAACTCTTCTTCTTTCTAACTATCTAATTTTAACTATTAGAAAGGACAATGGCGAAATTGGCCCTAGCTGCGTATAACGACATAATATATATTAAAAAATTGCTTTATTAAATAACATAATTCAATATTTTTCAGAACTAGCAGTATGTCTAGAAAATAGAAATATACATTTATATATTTTAGGCTGTTAGTTAAGCTGATTGTGATTCGGAACGCACCCATAATCTCGTTCCATATGTTCCTTTGAACGGTATTTATCTCCACATTGTTTTTTATATTTGAAACATTTCTGTTAGTCATAATAATGATAAATAATTTTATTTTTAACAGAGTTTAGTTGAAAATGTCATTGCATTTATTAATACAAACTCTCTATGAGAAAAAAAACTTTTTAACACTCTATAACACGATGACATATTTTTTACGTCAAATGAAACGCGTACGTAGTCTATGCTATGGTCAGCGAGCCCCTTGAGTGAAGTTGATTGATCGACTTTTTGGCGAGAACTTATAATATAACTCGACACTGGCAGAAATAAGTCCTAATTTGGATTTGATTGCCAAACTTAAAACTAATAAGAAGTTGATTGATTTGTCTGACATTGTGTGACTGTCACACAATTCGAAAGGTACTTTCTTTTTGTGCGCGTTCCTACGGTTTTTGGTTGACTCCTGACTACACCACGACCCTTTGCTTTTCTACGGATACCGATTTCTTTTCTACACGTGACTACGGCATTTGAATGGACCTTAGATAATCGACAATTGGCTGTTTTATTTGGATTTGCATGAACGCAATATAAATCCACTGGCAGAATTCTTAGACAATATTATCATTGGATTTTATTTTGATGAATAAAAACCTAAATAAAAATGACCTTGTTTTATTGAAAGCCTGTGTATGTCTCGATACTTCAAAGTACCTACTACCTACCAGTAGGATATACCTACCTGGGTAAGTACCTATACTAGAAACAATTTGTTAGGTACTTAAATAGCATATTTATTCAGCATCTACAAAACTCGTGTAAAATCATAATTAATCGCTTGGCTCGCGGTTAAAAATATAACAATGACATCAATTGTTATAATAGGACGCGCGTCCCTCGCGAGAACCAACGGGTAGAACTAAATGGATTTCATCCACATTTTTAAAATGTACTTATAATAGGTATATCGAACGTTACTCATTTGATACGTCAAAATCGGCATAACCTATAAAACCTTTTAACTCAAATAAAAAAAAAATATGCAGCTTTTTTGTTAAAATATTTTTTAGAAATAGCATAATAGTTTATTAATCTAGAGGCATTCAACAGTGGTTGTCATATACGTTACAAAAAAATGTAGGTCCAAGCATGTATGGAATCTCGCCATTCTCCTTTGTATAATTTATAATTTAGACAAAGAAAATCCTGAATTTGGACTTCATCGCTGACACCATAGATAAAATGAATGCGACTGAAGGACTTTACATCCATGGTCATGAACAAATAAAAAAAAACAATTATTATTATGTCAATAAAAATATTTTAGACAAACAAGAATTTTCTGGATCGTAAAGAAATCTAAATCAGCCAATTAGTGCGTGCGTGAAATAGTGAAAAGATTTTTAATTGATAAGTCTTACATAATGGCTAACAAAGAGGACGACGATTCTTTTCAAGAAAACGTTTATATCAACCCAGAAGATGGAATGCCTAACGTTCATCCTAACATTGCAAATTTAGAACAAGAAAGCGATGGGTTAGAGGAAGTAGATGATATCGATGATTTGCCAAAATCCGTTATCGTCACAAATATCCATAGTCAAGTATTCGCCGATGAAAATTTGAAGAAAGAAATGGAAGATCTGTTCCGTACATTTTCTAATAATATTACATTTCAGTGGCTCCGTAGCTTCAAACGTTTGCGAGTTAATTATGACAGCCCACTCGCTGCAGCGAACGCGCGTGTGCAACTACATTTATACCAGTTCTATACCTCTTGCATCAACTGTTATTTTGCGCAGCCGGTTACGCCAGTTTCGCTCAAGAATCTGAGACCACCGGCGCCTGTAAAACAGTTTCTCATATCGCCACCGTCGAGTCCTCCCGTAGGATGGGAACCTCGGGAGGAAGGAGAACCACTAGTGAACCATGATCTGTTAGCTGCACTGGCCAGCTTAGCCCCTGGAGAAAGTCATGAGCTGCATGCACCAACACCCACTCAGCCTGCTATCATAGTACATACAGCTATAACAATGGAACCAAAAGATCCCCTCATCAGTAAACAGATTCCACACACTCGCTGTCCAGAATATTGATAAAAAGCCTTTCAGTGACTTTTATTCAAGTAGATGTATTAATGTTTATAGCTTATCACATATGTCAGTTTGTGTGATATGTGAGGCCAAAGAAGTTGCATTGTTAATTTAACTTGGCTGATAACTAGGAGTGAGCTTAATGAGGGCTATTGACTAATTGCAGTATTGCTTATTTTAACACATTTAAATTGGTGCTACATTTATCAAAGGGATATTTAGAATGTTGTTGCTTTTGTTACACATTTATTTATACTTGCTTTCAAATATTATTCAAATTACATTATTACTTTAATACAAACATTATTACTTTCTGGTTATTACTACTTGTTTCTTAAGGCACATTGTGTTATCGCTTCAGTGGTTGGGTGGAATAATGCTCAGCTATTGAGTATAGATCTTGGTATGTGAAAAATTTATGTAAGTAATGTGTAGAGAAATTATTGCCTACATGATGCCCAGAATGGCCATGTCTAATGTGCCTGAGACCCACTCACATTAAGTTGTGATTAGTTCAACATTTGTCATTTTGATAGGGTCTTTTCAAGTATTTAAGATTCTCCTAAATTTTAAGTGGCATTTCAGTATTTGTTCCTTAAAATATATTCGGTGACTTTGTGGCCTCTATCTGATAACCTCTGGGGAGTCATGGGTGTGAAGATATTTTTAATATAATCTTAATATATTGGCTGTCATTTTAATAAACAAAATAATTATATGGCATTTTTTATAGGTAGCACAATAAAAAGATAGCAACTAATAAAATAAATAAAAAAGTATTAGTAAACATATCAGAAATGCCTGGTTTCTGAAATGAAACCCTGTATTTCAAGGCATTGCTGTATTATTCTAAATCATTTAGTAGGTACCACATTTAGATGACCAAACGTTATACTCCACTTTGGCACTAGGCAATTGTATTAAAGTAGAAAATTTGTGTTTTTTGAAATTGTGTTGTGATTTAATATCATTGAACCTGTTCATAGATTACTATGATCAACATTTTAAGATGACTAAATGCCTACCTTTGATCACTTAATATATACCTAAATAGGACTTTTTTAGAATGTAGGCATTTATTTTATGTACAAATATTAAAGTAAATGTACATCAAGCAAATTTTATCAATTTATGCTTTGCTATGCTTTCAAAAGCAATTGAAAACAGGGTTTTAGGGTAACCTATTTGATGAGTTGTATTATTTATACCTTTTTTTTTCTGTATCAAACTGCTTTTCTCGGATACCTAAATGTTAAAAATGTGTAATATTAGTTAGTACCTAATCTTAGAGATTTTTGTGATATAATATATACCTATGTAATTGTTGGATCTGAGATTAGTAAATTATTTTTGCAACAAGCAAAATAATCGTGTAGATTAGACAAGGTGTTGAATCCATGCTGTATTTTTAAAAATTAAAAAACAAGCTATGTCAAATCATAGATGTCAAATATAATTCCTTTCTTACATTACTGAAAAGTCAAGCAAGTAATCTATTTTGCACTCCCTTGATGATGGACCTTTTGGTAGGTTTCTGTTAATACACGGATAACATGGCTCTTAGTTAAGCGGCTGATAGCATTCACATCAACTTAGAAAGTAGGTATGTACCTACGTATATACAGTGTAAGGGTTCATATTATCGTGTTTTACCTGAATATAATTAAAATTATTTTTAAATTACAATTTCTACAATGGGGCTGTATTCCTTTAATTACAACTACTGCAATGGTCTGGTTTTCAATTTCTGGAAGCTATGCCTAGTTTGGGAGAAATGGCCCAGGATATTTAATAAAATGCGTAGGTCATATATAGAAATTAATTTTGTTTGTCCGATTCAAATTGTTTCGTCATGTAAGAAGTTTTCTCGAGCTAACGAAATTAGTAATTTAACCATAACATGTAAATCCATACCATATTTTCCGTAAAAAAAAATACTTATTTTATTACTTAAATTACCTATTTAAGAACAACAAAGGCAGATTATTAGGCAGACCTAATATTGTTTTTATTTAGATATCACATGCAATAAAAAAATATATGGATAATGTTTAAATTTATAAGGAGGTACTTTACATTTATCAGTTACTTATCATTTGACAAAATGTAGGAACGAAACGAATTAATAACTTATTATCTATTTGTACCTATCATAACGATGAATTTTTCTCGAAAAAATTGTTTACTCGATAATAATATTTTATTGAATTTTTGTGACTGATTCTGCTACGATTTTTGTAAAAAAAATATTGTGATATGTGCCTATATTTACCTACATCGCAGCTTGTTTTTAATTAGTATTATAGCCCAACCAAAAAAATATACCTCAGAAGAGGGCGACACTTGCAGATTTTTAAAATAGTTTTAGGCTCAATTTACATTGCCTCGGAATGGAGTGAAAGTGAATGAAATTGTACATAGCATAATTAACTTTATGTCAATTGTATAACATACAAACTAAATACGAGCCGAAGAAGAGGTCGCGCGACTTACGCGGAATCCTCGCACATTCTGGAGAATGCATACCATGTATTAATTTGTATGTGAGATGAATTGACGTAAGGTTCATTATGCTATGTACAATTTCATTCGCTTCCGTTCCATTCCGCGGCAATGTAAACAGAGCATTAGTTCCAAATTTTTCCGCATCTTTGCGAAGTGTAACATTTTTCTGTTTGGACTTTACAGAGTTATACCTACCTATTATTTTATTTTCTACTCTTAAACTAGAAGAAATCACATAAGTTCATTTGTTGTTAAATACATAACTATTTATTGAAAGAATAAGAAATGCACTTTTATTACAAAGCCTAGTTGCTCAGTATCACCCTTAGTTAATTTAATTGTTAAATCTTAAAAATCACGTGATTTTTAACAATCTCTTATGTCAATCCCATACAAAGGTTGATCGTTTACTAACGATGACGATTGTCGATAACCATCTTGTCTAGGGGGGCTGGTGTGTATTGATATTAGTTTATAACGATGTATTGATGTAAGTGCTGACTACTTATGCTAGGTAGGTATGTATTGGTGTCCTGTATATGACGTTGACGATTAAATACACATAGCGCCTAATTCGAAGATTACGAGCAAGAGACTTGTGATAATAGGTCATACGGACGGACAGATACTAAGTGAAAGCAATAGAGCTCCGTTTTGCCCATTGGCGACGAAACCCTATATATAACCCTACGAGCCCTTATAGTCGCTCCAACTTCATGTAATAAAACCGAGGTTACCTACCTAATAGTTATCCCACATACCCCGCTGCCACGCTTCTGCGCCAATTAAGAAGCGCTAATTCAAATGTCTGTGCCAGTAAGCATTCTGTTATCTATAGATTGAGTAGCAAGCATATAGGAAAGGGTAAAAATGTGTGAAAACCGGGACTAGGATTTTGTGTAAATCCTACTGAATACTTGGATGTAGGTACCTACCTAAGTTTAACGACTTCAATTTTTTTGGACATATACTCACTCTCTCACTAGTTAGGTAGTACCCAATACCCATGTCATGAGATACCCAAACGTAATTAGTGACCCCACTTTTCTCACGGAGATGTAAGTGTTTTTGGGGTAGCAAGCAGCGTCAGTCTTGTAAATGTGAAGGAAGAATTAAAACCCCTGGTGTTACAAGTGTCCATAGGTTACGGTCACCGCTTACCATCAGGTGAGACGTATGCTTGTTTGCTACTTTAGTAGCTAGTAGAATAATAAAAAAATGCGCGATTACATGGACCACCCAACGACAAAAGGTGTTAAGTCTGGATTTGTTGGTGATCTGCATACATTTCATTCCATTTTTATTAAATTGTTAAAAATGAGCAGTTGTAACAATATCTAGCGATATATTTTGTGTCTTGCTATCACTTTCAGACACTCCGAATGTATGGAAATTGTCCCAGTCTGGATTTGTTGGTGTGATCTGCAAACAGATGGCTTTTATTCTTATACATTTTTTCATAATGACCAGTTGTAACAATAGGTATCTATCTAGCAATATTATGTATGGAAATGATGATTTTTTTCGAACCCCTTTAACAAGTCACTGAATGACGCTACAACTTTCGTGTCTTAATATAGTAAGTATAGTAATTGTTCAAAATGACTAGCGGGTTGATTATGTAACTTTGTTGCATTAAGTTTCAATCATTTTCTATAAAGCGCTTTTTTGAAAACTTTTTACGTGGTAACTGTAAATACAAACAAAGTTAGCTCTATTGGAAATGAAATTATTTTCGATTTTGTATTTCAACCGATTAAGAGATTGTTTCAATCTGAATCTGATTGCAACTAAGCTACGTAATCCACGTAGGTACCTACTGATCTAACAATATCTAAACTATGGCCATGCTAAGAAGTCATATTTGACGAGAGGTTGTCTCTCCTTGCCGCACTATGTTTGTCTCTTTTTGACACATGGATGTAGATATAGGGGCGTCACAAGTGGCCTATTAGGAAGGCCCTATTTTAGCAAAATATTCTTCAGGCCGGCACTTTCATAAAATGCCCAAAAATGTATGAAGGCTGAATGTTCTCCTTTGTATATGTTGTTGCCCAAAATCGGGGGATAGATAACTACCTAAATAATAATAATACATGTCTTATTCTGGTACCTACCTACCTAAGTGCTCTGCCCTCCTAAAAAGGAAGCTAAAGCAATATTGCTAACGCAATAATTTTGTTCGAATTTACGGCAGATCTTATGCAATTTTTAAGGCGATGATAGCTCAGTGGTAGTGACGTCGGATACCGAGACGAAGGTCCCGGGTTCGAATCCTACAATGAGCTTGAGCTTTCGGTGAAGGAAAACATCGTAAGGAAACCATAGCACGGTGGTAGGGTACTTTGTAGTACCCGCCTGGCTGGCTACTACCCTCAAGTTGAAAATCTGTCGCCAAGCACCTTTCGGTGTGTTCCGATAGCTGCACTTGAGATCCAGTTCCTTCTAAGCTTTGTGTGCTTACCGCCTTCGGCCGCATCATCACTTCATGGTGAGATTGCGGTCAAACACAGGCCTATAAATAGTAAAAAAAAAAAACATCAATTCCGAATCTTTTATTGAATTGAATTGTCTATAATGAGTGACTAGTATACGAAAAAATATTGAAATTACGTAGGATCTGCCGAGAATTCGAAAAAATGAATTGCGTTAGCAATATTGCTTTAGCTTCCTTTTCAGCCCCCCTGTATTATATTGTTAATTGTTCATGAATTGGCTTATCTTCTATTGATGTAAATCTTACTGTGATTTCGATTATTATCGTTTATTAATTATGAGAACAGAATTACCCTTTTATTCTGTAATCTGTGAGAATTACCTACCGCAATAATGGCAAGCATATTATGTTGGTTGAAATAAAGAAGGCAAAGGCATACCTACCGCATACATTGAATTATTTTTGTCAATATTTAAAATCATGTCTTGTTCAGACATTCCATGTCTGTCCGCTCTTTGTAGCTAACCACGACCAAACTGATTGTTAATAGGTACCTACTAATTGCCGTAAAAGATTAAATTATATTATTGAGTTACTAGTACCAACCTTTCACTTTCAAACACACTATCCTGCATTTTTCGCAAATACAAACCCATTCGTAGTAGCGCCAAAGGATTCTCGATTTGACAAATATCATTGGATTTGAAGAGCATAGTTAAACTAGTTAAAAATAACTGGGTAAACTAAGTAAGATAGGCATAAGCGTGACTTTACACTACTCCAAAGTGAAGCTCAGGTTAGTACCTATGTATACCCTTGTATACCTATGAAATAATACCTTCCGTTGCTAGAGACACGTCGCATCCTTAGCGTTATACCTGTGGTAATATGTACCTACATAGAGAAGAGAATGAAGTACCTAGTATCGCGACGACAAGTCGACTGCTGTTGCGCTTGCTGCTGCATTGCATGCCGTCTACTACGAATTTTTAAGGTAGGGTAGATACCTACTTACAAAGTTAATTATTTACATTCGGGCACAGAATATTCAATAAGTACCTAGTACTGACTCAGGGTAGGTACTAGAAAGTAGAAACTTCCGACAATTTGATGAGCTCTAGGAACTTGCACATGTTGGTTGTTATAAGTAACAGTTCGCTGTTTTAAGTAGTTATATAAATATCCATTTACCTACAAACTTCAAACCTTATAACAAAAGTCTCATTTTGATTCCGATTAGGTAGCACTTAGTTTACATCCAATATGATTCATTTGGTATTCGATCAATTAAAATAAGAAAAATAAAACAATCGGTAAATTGGTATACAGTTCGTCTATTCTAAGCTTTTCGGTTTTATTTTGCTAATCAATGGTTATAGATACTTTTACCGTGACAGCAGTACTATTATCTATTCTGTGACAGTAGTGTAGGTAGTACCTACTACCTTGCTACTACCTATAGATAGGCAGGTATTCCTTATTATTTATTATTTATTTATTTATTTATAATTTTTTTGGGATATAAAGTAAGTAAAAAGGGGGAATGGAGTACCGGCTATGCTTCTTTCATAATAATAGTAAACACTTGCTGAGCCATAATAAACAATTTATTAATCGTCAATTTGTATAACTGCAGCACTGGTAAATGAATCATTTATTTTGACATAGGTTCACACAATGTTACAGAACACGATACACACATAAACAAAACGAATATAGGTACCTAATAGCTATATTTGATAAAATTGTATGATGCCTTCAAGTCTTCAGCGGCGGCAATCATAAAATGTGCGAAAAATGTAAGAGAGGACTTCAGGAAGAGGATGTTGATAAAGCATTTAGCAATATCTCATACCACAAAAAATAACATAAGAATTGTACCCTGAGTGGAAAGAATTGACGTTAGTAAACGCTTACTAACGTATGGCATGCTAATGCCATAGAGTAAATAATATACTACGTACAGTAGTACCCAACTAATAAGGCGTGTCGTGGATCCTCGTTCGCACAGAAAAGAAAGTATGACCCCGAAGTTTAACGAAAGAATGCTTAAAACTTACAATCAACCTTAGATCACTACTATAAGGTTCATAATACACTGCAGCTGTTAGTTCCGTCTCACTCGCAAAAGTGACACCCGTCTGCAGGGCGCGCGCTAGCATGGCGGCAGCTGCCGACCACTGCCGACCAATACGTTTCCCGCGCTTTGAAAATGTATCGTCTGCGCAGGTACATCGGTAAGCCATATTAGTTGGGTACTACTGTACAACTAATGCGTTTACGATACTTCTCTATAGGAATTGGCACAGCGCTTCTAGCGGCGTACTCATGGTGCTAATTTCTTCCACACAAAACGCATTAGTTAGTACCTAAGCGTTTATTAATGTCAATTCTTTACACTCGGGGTACTAAAACTAAAATAAATGAGAGGTGGGTAGGTAGGTACCTACTTAATATCACGGTAAACGTTATAGATACGTTTACCTTGCTTATATCGCGTACCTAGATGAAATTAATACTTATCGCAACTATATTATCGTCAGGTACCTATTCGAAAAAATATAATTATCTAATGATTCAACGGTACGACGAAAACTTTAACAATCTAAAAAAAAAATACTTAAAATATTAAACTTTTCTATTCAGATCTTTCCAAGGAACCATCGATTCTACTATCTTATTGTCTTCAGAATAAGTTTTATTTGTTTTGTTATCAAAACAACTAGCGAAGGTAGTGTCACCCTTACCAAACTTTTCACCGTCTTCTAATGTCTGAGGTATAGGTTGATTCATAGTCTCAGGTAAGAAGAAACATAAAAATCCAGAAATTAGAGCTATAACTCCAAAAATAGTTGCAGGAATTTTGGGATTGAAGGAATCTAGTAATGTTATCAAAGGTGTCAACGCTCCAGAAAGTTTGGCGCACATGCAACCCAGCCCCATTGCGGAATTGCGTACTACTGTGGGAAACAGTTCTGCCGAATAATTGAATGTTATTGCAAATGAGCCCGCTATGAACAGTTTCCCTGCGATTACAATTGCGGTGGACAAATTTCTACCTGTCGGAATGAAAGTGGCACAAATACACGCTGCACCTCCTATTAGCATCATTGAACTTATCAACGGCCTTCGACCCCAAATATCTAAGAAATAAATAACCGCCGCATAACTCAGAAGGTCGACAAAGCCTAAAATAGCTGTGATTAAGTATGGATTCCCATTTAGTTTACCCGTGTTTAACGTAAGTCCATAATATGTAATTGAATTAGCGAACCAACAGAAACAAACGATTAATGTCTTTTTTCTCAAATTCGGAGTTCTGAATAAATCTCCGGTGCCCGCAGACGGTGCCTCCGATCCTTCAGATGCTTCAACCTTTCCTCTTGAGACCAATTCAGCCCTATCTAATATAAATTCAAATCTATTAAATTTTAAAGCTCTTTCTACTATGTCAACAGATTCTCTGGGTCTGCCCTGAGACCACAACCACCGAGGTGATTCATCCATAATCCAGATATGTGGAATAAGAAGGAGGCTGTGAAGCCCGTATATAACCTGAAGTATTACTCTATTATCGATCATCGCTCCCCATCCTGCCACTAACATGATGCCCGTACCAAATGCAGCGTGGAAAGTCACACCACAAGCTGTTCGGTTACTTGCTCCGACGAGCTCCATAGTTAATACAAATCCCGTGATAAATGAACCGGCGGATCCAAAGATTCCATACAAAAATCGTACAACGAGGAAAGACCAATACTCGGGAATGAAAGCAACTACCACACCGAAAACTAGCTGGAGAACTGCTGACCAACAAAATATTGGTTTTCGGCCTACTTTATCTGCCAATCCTCCGAGGACTACGGCTCCAATAAATACACCTAACATATAAACAGTTTGTGCTAGGGCGCCTTTCCACCTCTGGTCACAAACAAGATTCCATTCTATGGCACGCGACGATGATCTGTATGTTGTGTCGAAAACCCATTTAGAGCATGTGATCGTTTCGTTGTTTTGGTACATGAGACAATTATGAAGAAAACCATCAGGTGTTGATGGTATCGCCTCATATATTTCCGTTGAATTCCACGCCGTTACTGACTCGTTTGTGTCTACTCCATCGATCCAGCATCTGGAAATATAAATGAAGATTGATATAGTTTAAATCAATTTACTTTTACATACCTACCTTAAAATTTCAGGAATATTTGGATCGTTTCTCTCTTTACTGTATTCGTAATAAGCCACAACATAGTCTAAACAAATGTAAAACTGTAAGAGACACGGGTCGCTGTACTCATGCTGATGAGCGCGCGCCGCTACATAGACTTTTAGCAACGCTTTAATGATCTATATGGATAGTGTCTAAATAGGTATAATAGTAATGTACCAAGCAAAGCAGCAGCAAACTTGTTGGCTTTTTCAGGATTTACAGGGCGCGGCGCCTGCGTTTTGTTTTGTTTTGTCTTGGTGCGCGGTTGCTCTGCTGCTGGTTTGGATCTGTTCGGCTACTTACGTTGCCGACCACATTACACTTACTTGGATAAGCTTATGCTTTTAATTTTTTTTATTATAACTAAACAGCAGCATATAAGTACTTACGTAATCAACTATTATAAATTAATGAACGTGCGTGTGCGGTTGGCGTCGGGGATGACTGATCACTTTAGTAGTTACCGTGAAACATTACGCGATTCACAGTTCTTATTCAAACAATCAATAAAATGTAATTACTTTATTCAAAATCAAGATCAAAAAGTCGTTTATTAAGTTTAGGCCCTAGTAAGACACTTATGAACGTTAAATTTGTACATACAGTTGAATTTATAAATTATTACGAAGGGCGACCATCTACTTTTGAACATGGTTGTTGATAGATGGGCGGATAACTCTTTATTGTGTAGTACACACGGCTACACATCAAGCTATGTATTTCCAATATAAGCTGATCTCGCATTGTATAGGATTTCCGTACATTTAGAGGTCAGCTTCTATTGGAAATGTATAGCTTGATCTGTAGCCGTGTGTACAAAGTACCAAATGAAATGACAAGAAAATCAAAAAAAATATGAATTCAAATAAATGAAAAAAAAAAAGAAACTAAAAGCTCGAACCTCGGTTCGGTATATCATATCCTAATAATTACGGTAAGTAAGTAGTGGCAGTAGTAGTAAGTATTTACGGGCCGTATAGCATAGATGCACCTCAGGTGCGTCTCAGATCATCTTGGTAAATCTTAGGTTTTACAGGTAAATCTTAGGATATCCTAATGTTCGAGCTTTTACAGTAACATGAATACATGGGAATGGCTATTTACAAGCATTCATTTGATACCGAGTAATTGCTGAGTTTGAATTAAGGGGAAGGGAGAAATGGAGTAGAACATTGATGAATTGGTTCCAAAATACAATAAACGAAAGAGGGGAGGACGAACTAAAGGAAATCGCAGGAAAAACATGGACAAGGATGAAGAGATAGAGAGGGGTGGAAGAGGTTGGAGGAGGCCTTTGCCGAAAATGGGCAAACAGATATTATATGTGTCGATGTCATGTAAAAATATTGTAATAATTAAGTACTTTGGAATTATCTGTATAAAAAGGCTTAAAATAAATAATTGCCGAGTTTATTGCCGGCTCTTCTCAGCAAAAGCAACCATTAGTGCATTAGAGTATTAGTTTGACTATTCATGAGTGCCTGTGAAGGCCTATTTGAATAAATAAATTATTTTATTTCATTTCATACCCATACTGTAAAAATAATAATAAAGACATTTTATTACCACCGTCTTTTTTCAAATTCAAATTCAAAATTACATAGGGTAGTGGCACCAAAAGATGACCGACCCCCAATAGATGAACGATCGACCGAAAATTAAAAAAATATTATATAATCCCTAAATTTACATGCTTGCAATATTTTTTTCCCCATAAGGCAATATTTTTTCTTCCATATTCCTCAACAACATTGACAATTACAGCCCAGACGCGCTTGCGGTGAATTTTTATGTGTTACGTTACCCGCCAAAAATCGGTTTTATATGGAAACCTTATAACGGTAAGTCCCTCCAAATTTAAGAACATTGTCAGCGTATAGAAAGAATTAATGTCATATTAGAGCAGTTTTGGTTGGAATAAAATCTTGATATATTCTGCTTTCAATAACTTAATATATATTATTACATTATTTACCGTTTTTTAGAGAAATTTACTGTTCAAGTAATGGATTAAATTTTGTTCACTTGATCCAATAGATGAACGGCGTTCAACTAATGGAAAAAGGTCTAATTTTTATACCCATTAAAACCTATAAGTTAACGATTAAACACCAAAACAAAAATACTCAAATGAATTTTATTAAATTTATGAACTTAGTTACCAAAAGTTGAACAAATTATTTTAGAGTTTTTGATTATTTTAAATCTAACTTTCCTATAGAATCACCATTAAGATCAGTGGTTTTAATTTGAACGGTTCACATTTTATTCGTTCAACCTTTGGGTATATTTGCCTCAAGCTGAACGAATAATATTCACTTAGAATATTATTCGTTCATTTTATGGTTCATTAATCCATTAAATGAACGAACTACTATGGAACCTACTCCTATTCAAATGTTAGTTCAACTTTTGGGTACAAAACGTTCATAATTAGGGCTCAGTGTTCAACTATAGGGGTAAAACCTAAATTTTCTTACATTTTCAATTTTTAAAAAAATATATGAAGATGTAGGTTATAAATACTTTAATCCTTCAATTAATAAGGATTTAAGGTATTATTGAAAAAAACAGCAAGCGCCTATGTCATTAAATGACCGAGTTATAGCTATTTAAAGATGGAAAAAACGCTTAAACGTTAATTTATTGGTGCCTCTACCCTATTTGTTAAAATAGGTCAATAAAGATGTTAGGTACAATGTATAATTATGGTAGTCTCACTATTTTATGCTTTTATCAAGCGTACAAATTTTCATGAATAGCACAATAGTACCCATAACATACATTAATTACAATAAGGTACGATTCCCAACAGATAAAGAAATTCATTGATTAATTAAATTATCATTAAAATTAATTACAATAAGGTACGATTCCCAGCACATAAACGAATTCATTAATTAATTAACTTTATCATTAAAATTGTCTCGAATGTCATAATAATTTCTCTCTTGTAAAATATATTTTATTTTGTGCTTGAATTTATCTATATTCATTATATATTCTAATATTCGTAGATGCCATATTTAAATAATATACTATGTTATTCTCACACAGGTAAGACATTTCTATCGTGTTTATATCAAGACGTTTAGGCTGCATGCCAAAGAAATAGACTACATACATACACTCGAAAAACATCATCCCCTCACAAACATCACCCTCTTTCAGGGTCAGTCGCGTAATAAACATAAATTTCCTCTCACAAGTCACAAATAACAATGAAAGGAATAAAATAGGCCTGGTGAGAGCCGGTTCATTACTTATCATATGCGTAAACTAAAATTAATAATTATTATTTAAAACAAATATGCAATCTATAAATAGAAAATTTCCTCAAGTCTGCCGCTGCTTCCAATTAACGGCAAGGTTCCCAGAAGGCTGGCAGCGTTTCCTCTTTGGATAGCCAAGCTGACGCGTTGGCGGAAAAAGCTGCCCGCCCGCTGGTCTCCGGAGGACTCGATTAATTTTGATGACAAAGTGCGAGCAAAACGACGAGCTTCGGACCCCCACGGTCCCATGGTCTCGACCGCAAAAGGCATAAAAATATAATTGGGTCCAATCGATGCGTATTTTTAGAATTTTCCACACTGGCCGCAGCTGCCCCAGTAGCTTTATAAGTCGCCGGTAAGTGAGATGGCGCAAGTGTATCGACACAAGTGGCATCCCACACCAGCGACCTGCCGACACTCCAAGGGGTCAAAGACATACCATCCGGTCTCTTGTCATCGCCCCGCGCAATACCGACTGGTTCCAGTACGGAAGGCACGTTAGCGATAACAAGAGCCCTGCGGATAATGTCATTAAGACCATACCCTGAAAAATAAATTCCCACGTTCGCTCCGCCTACACACCCCGCCACCCCTCATGTATAAGACGCGCTGCTGTCTGTATCGCGATAGCACGACCTAGTGTCCGATAGAAATTTGCGCGATTGATGACGCGCGAGTAAGAAAATAACACAAAAAGAATGGAGTAGTTTTTAAAATAAATATTTTTCCATCGTCACGCTCATTATCCCCGAAGAAGTAGCCTCAAGAGCCGCTTTTTAATATTCATTTACTACAAAAACTCTACTAAAAAGAGTAAAAATAATAAAACTATAGGGGAGAGAGGGTCAGTGTGGTTTTTTTTTTTTAAACTGATATCATCGCGCTAGTTTCGCTTCAAAAAGGTTAGTTTTATTCTTAAAATATACGTTTAACATCTGTGTTAGAAAATCAAAGACAAAGATAGGACTTGAGAAGTTCAGTAATACAATATATACATTTAAAAAAGATGGTGACGTTATCCACTGTAACCCATGGGTGGTTAATACTGAATCAGGGATTTTTCGTACTGAGTAATTTGGTTAAAATGTTTCAGTGTCAAAAACCCACAGCTTTGGATTAACAAATTAATAAAGATAAATGGATTAAAAATAAAGATAACCTACTAAAAAATAAAGACAACATTTAGAAATGTAACACAAAATAGGAATAATTCACAGAAGATATTATTCTTAACAGCTTACCTAAGAAAAAGATTTGACTGAGTTTGCGCCTTACTGAAACAATGCTCGAATCAAACAAATCAATGTCATGCTCATGTGCAAGGCCTATTATACCTGTCGCCAGCTCGCAGGAGGAAGGCATTCTGCCTGTAACATGTAGAGGCATGCGGGACTATTATACCGCCAATTAGGCGTAGAGGATATATAACGATATGTTAGATAGTAATTCTGGACAGTCGACACTTCCAGATACTATCTTCAACAGGTAAGTAAGGTCGGCAATTTCGCAGCGCTGGTGCAGATGTAACAGGTGATGTTTCTTATCAAGATCAAGGTACATAGACGAGTCATATTTATGTTTAAAGAGGTAGCAGAGGTATTCAAGAAATATCTGTTAGATATTTTCGATTCTTGAAACAAGGTCCTTGTATCTGGGGTTCTAAACCTGCAATGCATACTCCAAGTGGCTTCAGACGTAAGTGCAATACAATATTTTTAACCATTTTACTTGAGTGAAACATTCATACGCATCACAAAATTCAAAATTCAAAATCATTTATGCAAATAGACCTTCGCAGGCACTTATGAAAAGTCTGACTGTAATACTCTAATACCGGTTCGGAAGGTTGCATTTGCTGAGAAGAGCCGGCAATAAACTCAGCAATTACTCTTTTCAAAACAAGCTTAGATTCATTACATAATATTTACATTCTAATCGCACTGACAACAATTGCGTGCCCCAGTGCGGCGGCAAAGTAGACTGAATCTATATTTAATAAGTAAATATATAAGTGGCAAACTTAGGCAGACGAGAGAAGCGCGTCAGCATCAGAAATAAAGAACATGAGAAGTCTTAATGCACCGTTTTCGTTAATTTACAAATATTATCAATAGCAAAGGCCCCAGTAATGAACCCTGGAGAATGCCACTACATATGGGAACCTAGCTTGATATGTAGTTATTGACAACAACAGCATGTCTCCGATTTTCTAGGTAAGATGAAAACCATCGACACCTCTTATGCCTATGCCTTTTAGCTTGGATAAGAGAAGACTATGGTCAATTCTGTTAAGAAACCATGTTGGCTTTGGTTGAAAGAGTTCTTTAAAGCTGCGTAAACTTGATGTTAGATAAGATATTCAAGTATTTTGGATATTATACATAATTTTGAGATAGGGCGGTAGTTGGCTACTTCTAATTTAGAACCCTTCTTGTAAATTGGTAATGAAGGCAGACTTCCAGACAGAAGGGACATAACAATCAAGAAAGGCTCTTTTGAACAGAATGGTAATTAGGAAAACAATAGTTTTAGTACAGAATTTCGGAACCTGGGCATGCAAGTCACGAGTGCCAGCAGATTTAGATGTATCAAGGATTCACTTCAAGAGAGTGGACGATGAGGACGATCCTGATGCTTTTACTGATGTTCAAGGACATTTTATTACCGCCAGTATCGCATCAGCGACGGCAACTGTACAGGTGTCAGGATCTTCTGTTGCGAAGAAGAGCTGCCTGCACGGGTACGATACGTAGTATCCACGCAAATCATCCCAGTCTGCTGACTTATAGTGCCACACACGACGACACCCGGGTGACCGGAGCAAATCGGGCCACGCACAAGGCACCTGCGTCCGGACGAGACAGTGGTCCCATGAGCCGAGTGGCGCATCCACTGTCACTGCATAGCCGTCCGGTCGCATAGTCAGCAGAAGGTCCAGTAAGGAGCTAGTATAGCTCTCAATATCTGGGATTCTCGTAGGAGAAAGAATCAGTTGCGAGAAGCCATAGGCCAGAGCAAAGTCGTGAGCAGTCTTCCCCGAAAAGTCAGTGGACCGAGAACCATGCCACTCAACTTGGTGAGCGTTGAAGCTAAAATCACTAACTCCGCGGAGAGGTACTGCTTCAGTACTTTGTCAGTCATCGATTGCAGTTGCTCAAATAACCGTTTTGTCTCGGAGTCATCGCTGTGGGACCTGTTAAGGTACGCGTAAATTTTGGTGTGGACACCGTGATCTACGCGCGCTCACAAAACTGACAGGTCCCTGTCTTCGAGGCCATGGAGACGACGACAGCAAATATCCTCCTTAACTTAAATACATACCCTAGCACGGCACACAAAGATGTGATCCTGACAGCTGAGATATTTGCTTGTGGTAGACAGGCAGGCAGACAAATAGACGGGCGGCAGTAGAGGCTTAGTAATAACACGATACACGTGTACGATATTTTTACTTGAATATAAAATTTTGTGAATAAACAACTTGAATACGAAATTTCATGCCCCTTTTCACCACTTTGGGGGTGGAATTATCAAAAACGCTGAGACACTTATCACAATCGTCAGCCCTAAACACATAATTTGAAGATTCTAACTTCAAAACTGACTGACTTTCATTGAAACTTTCATTCAATCCATAAATAATCCAATCCATAAGAAAATATCCAAAAACTCTTCCTTAGTGGATGCCTACACCGTATAAGGTATCTTTGTGCAAAATTTATAGTCTACGTCCAGCGGCTTGGGCTGTGCGTTGATATATCAACAATCAATCAGTTTACGATAAATATTTTGAATTTGAAGCGCTTGTGGTGTAGCATAATTAGCCGTTCTTAATCGATCGGCAAAGTTAAGCTACCACCATCGTGGTCGGTACCTGGATGGGTGACCGCCTAGTGGTATTTCAAATCGAGCGTTTCCGTGCTACGGAAGGCACGAAAAGCCGTTGGTCCCGGTTATCACTTAATTGTGATAGTCGTTAAGCTAGTTGGATGCCTCATAGGCGGTTTGGAAAATCTCAACAGTAGGTTGGCCACTAGCCCTAACTCCACCGATCCTTAGTGGGCACGTGTGGTGGAGTATCTGCCCATTACCTTACAACCTCATTTGTGAAAGGAGGCCTGTGCTCAGCAGTGGGACATTATAGGCTGATGATGATGATGATGATTTTGAATTTACTAGTTTTATACAACGAAACGAGAGAATATAAAAAAGGTTACAAAATAATGCCAAAAATGTAGAACTGAAGTTTATAACGTCAAATAATTTCTAATACAATCTGATATTACAATCAATAAAATAATTACAAATGTTCACATCAAAATATATAAAACTAGCTGTCCACCGCGGTTTCACCCGCGTTTTTTCCTGAATTTTCTTTGCTATAAACCTCACGGAGCCCGAGACCTTTCCAACGAATGCAAAACTGTGGAAATCGGTTCGTGCGTTCTGGAGTTATAGCGTCAGGAAGGAAAACCCGACTTATTTTTATATATTAGATTTCTTATTGAAACAAGAACGTTCGCTAAGTGAAAAAGTACATAATCCATATCTGTAAAATACAATGATTACAGACAAATCTAGGTTCTCATACTGCTACTTCTAATTTAACTATAATTCTATGTTTCTTTGGCGACTCCACTGGATCTGTTCCTTTTGTATTCTAAAATGAAACTAAACATAAACTCTGCCAACCAGGGTCATCAGTTTTTGACGTTTAAGAATACCCACGAGTTTCAATTTTAATGCTTTGTGATAAGGTTTATCTGTTAAAATCAAAGGTATGATGTTACAAAAGAATCTTACTATACAGGATTAAGATTCATTTTTCTCTATCATTTTTTACGTCAAAAAGTAATTGAACTGGTGGACAGAGTGTCTTTTGTTTACAAACATTGTCATGTCAAACAACTCGTCGAAATTGAAACAAATAAAAAAAAAAAAAAAACAAAAAAACTAAAACATCCTTTCTCCTGAGCGCACTGCGCGGTACTGAAGAACCGCTGCCTATTCATTGCTATTATAACTCGAGGGAGGACGAATACAAAGTTGAATATCGCGTGTGACGTTTGAACGTAGAATGGTCCAAAAGTAACTGACTAAAAGTTTAAAAACTAATTTCGTTTATAAAATGAGTTATATAATATCTAGGAAAATTTTGGTTTGCTATGCCCTAGTAAACTATATTTTCTTGCTGTAAGACAAATTTAAGACAGAAACCTGAAGCCGTTTACGTAGAAAATGATATTAAAGCTAAAAAAATACCATTTTTAAAACGAATAAATGATCGAATGAAAGTCTTCGAATCATGTTTTTGGCTTTTTGGGGCCCTAGATAAAGGTCTGAAATAACTTAAATTATAATTTCCTTTTTGATCAGACTTGTGATGGACTTAGAATATTAAGTCAAAAATGATGATAAATTTTGATGCCCCGTCTTAATAGCTGAGTGTCGTGATATTCGACCAGCACTTAGGGAGCACGAAAGCATGTTAAACTTAAATTAGCTCTTAGAATTAAGCTTAAAGCTATCAATTTTACGTATTTGAGCGTAAACTGAAATGCACTATACATTATCCGGATAATAATGGCCCTGATTCTGTTGTTCACAACTAAACTAATTTTAATGTCACTATGTCTCTTGCTAACAAAGAACATAAGAAAAGGATGTAAGAAATTTAGTCCTGTCAAATTACTCCAATGCTTGTTTTCAATATAATTTTAGTCGCCATCTATCGCGGTTACGCCTAAATACATGCAAAATAAGACGGCAAAGATTAATTTGACAACTTAAAATATGTTCTATCCTTTTTCAATCATGTTCGTAAGAAAGAGATGAGATGTGACTAAAATTAGTTTAGTGCGATTTACAACAGAATCAGCACCAATGTTGACCTAATCGGGATATTAAAATCGACGGATATCCGGATAATTCGGATATTCGGATAGCAAGCCCTAGATGCACCGTCAGCCATTGGCTGTTTTAAGCTGAGGCACGCGAGACAACATAAGGCTGACGTTTCGAATAACAGACCAATTGTTGTCCAGTCGCCTTTTGCGAAACTGTTCGAAAGCATACTTGTTCCATTACCTTACCAGTAATAAAACGTTTCTATATATTTTCCTAAATAACCCACATAATATCGATGTTCAAATCTCGTCTAAGTAAGCAATATCGAAACGTCGTATGACACGGCGTTAGGCACGCGCGTATTGGTTAAAAATTTGGAGCGACCAGTCAGTTCGAAATCATCTGTTACCTACACGGATCGTGACGCGTGCGCTTTTACTTCTTGAACAAAAGAAATACAAGTAAGGATCCAAGAACAATCACGAGGTGGAAACTCAACGAGTGCTGGTGGCAGTCCAAGGTACGTCAGTGCATTGTATCGATTTGCTATCACCTATAACGAAATTTGAACCAAAACGTTAATCGTCAGACTCCACGTCTGTCCCAATGTGGTAGGAAGCCACTCGCCATTTGGGTGGGTGCGTATACTACATTTTTTGGTGCCGAAACCCGGGAGTTTCTATCTATTCACTTATCGTAAATCGTCATCGTTAATTTACTTGTGGTATTTCTGGTTAAATCGAAGCTTAGAATATTTTCAATCAACCTATTGTTTTATAATAAAACGGTAGTTATCGCATTCTAAGTTATTCTATCCCATCGTAATTACCTACGAAGGTAATAATCATAGTAAATAATCACCTATCGAATTACCTTAAACTTGTTATCACCATCGAACAAGAAATCTTTTCCGTTTACAATCCGTTTAAAAACATTGCGAATCTGAATTATAGGTTTTTTGATTGGTTTAATTATTGTGAGATCAAATTTTGCAATCACTTTGTATACCTATTATCGGTGCATACTTTGGCTCAAGATAGTTAAATAATCGTTACCTATTCGCATCATTTTTATCGAAACATAACAATTTATTTCTTCCTTCATTTTGTTGAATCACCCACTAACCATAAATTTATTTATCAAAATTATCACTAGTCTTGGGGGTATGTTGGAAAACTTTCGTACGATCCACGACTGAACATAGGAGCCGGTTGGCAGGAATGACGTAGATAAAATTCTCAGTCACCGAGTATTATAGCTATCTATGTGCGTACTTGCTATTTATACTTTCATACGTATAACGACTTTTGTCTATCTTTTGTGTGTGCATTCACGGTTCGTTTTACACTTTGTTTGTAAATAAAGCTTATTTTATAATTTATAAATAATTATGTCGCTGCCAATTAAGCTTTCGTCGCGTAAGCCGAGTACCTTAAAAAAAATCCAAATCTAAATCAGTAGACGTCGAATATACTGCGCAGGATTTACCTTCATTACGTAGGAAACGGTCTATCGCTTATAAAAGGTTGACCAAGGCTTTAGAGATCGGTACATTAGCGGTGAGTGATCCGTCTCAAAGAGATTTATTCTTATCATACCACCAGGAAGTTAAGCAAGTAGCCGCGAATTTTGAGGATGCACATTTCACAATTCAGGAAATTTTGGATGATAATCCTGAAAAGGAGGATAACAAAATTCAGGAAAGTTTCGATGAAATGTATTATAAAATTTTATCAATTCATAGAAATTTGACAAAAACTGAAACGTCCTTCTACCGTTAGTTCGTCTTCAAATATTCGGTTACCAAAAATAGTGCTTCCGACGTTTAGTGGTAACATCAAGAAATGGCCCGAATATTATGACAGGTTCAATGCCTTGATACATAATTCTACTTCCATAAACGATACAGAGAAATTTCATTATCTTATGTCATCTCTTAGCGGTGATGCGTTGTCGGTGGTAAAGACGTTTCCGATGACTCATGAACATTATCATGACGCATATCAGGCACTCACTATGCGCTATAAGAGTAAACGCGACTTAGCTTTTACGTGTTGGCGGGATATTTTGAATGTTGATTTTAAATGCAATGACGCTCACGAGTTCCGGAAATCACTCGATTTATTTGAAGAAAATTTAAGTATTCTAAAAACAATTAACTTACCTATCGGTCATTGGGATTTTATTTTAGTGTACCATATTTTATCAAAATTAGACACTAGATTTCGTCGTAGCTTTGAAGAAAAATATTCAAATATTGAACTACCCTCTTACGAACAACTCAAAAATTTCTTGCAATCCAAATGCGAGGCTTTATTACGCGATACCCACTTCTCTGAGACTACCAAATCAACAAAAAATACACAAAGAATTCCTTTCACGCCACCGCAATCCAAGCGTACTACTAATGCATCATCGTCGCTAGTTGCCGCGCAGGATCTACATAATAATGCAAGTAGTTCAAATACAACTTCGTATACTAGCAAATGTTCATTTTGTGATAATTTACATTCGATTACATCATGTACCGATTTTCTTAAAAAATCTATTGATGAACGCATCCAAGTTGCCAGCGATAAGAATTGGTGCTTTAATTGCTTGAAGCCGTCTCATCAATTGAAAAATTGTAATTCTATTTTTACTTGTCGTACATGCAAACGAAAACATCACACCTTACTCCATCGCGATAAATCTAGCGAATCAAATCAAACCGAATCGTCTATGGTTTCAAGGTCACCCACTCATACGACCGTTTTGCTGGCGACTGCAATAGTGCAAGTGAAGGATGCTTCCGGTGCGATGCAATCGTTCCGAGCTTTATTTGATACGGGAAGTCAGAGCAATTTTATCACAGAATCAGCAATGAAACGCTTAAATTTAAAATCTACTCAAGCCAATGTGAACGTTAGCGGACTTGGAGACGTAGCAACTTCTATTTTAGGAGACGTTATATGTTCTGTGGGTGCGAACAATAAAATAATTTTTAACTTAAATTTGCACGTTATTGCTAAAATATGTGGCGATCAACCCATCGCAAAATTAAATACATCGGAATGGTCACATATTGATTCACTGCCGTTAGCTGATCCCGGTTTTGATATTCCTGGACCAATTGATTTATTGTTCGCTGCAGACGTTTTTGCTGACTCGCTTCTTCATCAACATATCAAGGGAAATTCCAGCCAACCCACCGCTTTTAATTCTCTCTTCGGTTGGCTTCTTTTAGGCAAAACTCGATTGGCTTCTAACGCTTTACTGCATACATCGTTAGATCTTGATAGCGAACTGAATTCGTTAGTTCAACATTTCTGGGAATTAGATTCAATTCCGAAATCAACCCTCTTAACACCGGATGAAACGCTTTGTGAACAATCGTTTTTAAACAATCACTCCCGCGATGCCTTCGGACGGTATATATTGCGATTACCATTCAAAGACAATTCAGAACCCACCTTCGATGGCTCTCGCGACGTTGCATTGCGACGATTTCATGCCATCGAACGTAGACTAGCACGTGACTCAAACTTACAAGGTCAATACGTGGATTTCATGTCAGACTACATCAATACCGGTCACATGACGATAGTTCCAGCCGATGAAATAGGTATGGGAAAATATTATATACCTCATCACTGTGTTTTGCGTCCTAGTTCAACAACCACGCGTCTCCGCGTGGTATTTGACGCATCTGCCAAGGATCGTCATTCCCGTTCCTTAAACGACACTCAACTTATCGGTCCTAAATTACAACCTAATATTTTAGAAATACTATTACGATTTAGGGAACATAACATTGTTTTCATGGCCGACGCAAAGCAGATGTACCGACAAATTTTAATATCACCGGACCATCGTGACTATCAGCGTATTTTTTGGAGAACCTCGCCAAGCGATGATCTTCAAGAATATCGTTTGAATACTGTGACGTATGGTGTAGCCTCATCTCCATTTCTTGCTTGCCGTACGTTGCGACAGCTTGCTGAAGATGATGGAGATTCATATCCCATGGCTAAGAAGATAGTCTTAACGGATGTATATATTGATGATATCGTATCCGGCTGTGATTCACTGGAAAATGCACAACAAGCCAAAGATGAACTTATCGCAATTTTCAATTTAGGCGGTTTCTCGCTCAGAAAATGGGCAAGTAACAATGCACAGTTCTTATTAGATCTTCCCAATCAAGATTGTTTAACTAGTTCAGTTTCTCTTGACGATTCGGAACAATCTATTCTAAAGGTTCTTGGCTTAAGATGGGATCCCTCTTCAGATGCCTTTCTTTTTGAAATCAAACCTTTAGAGCGGTCATGCACAAAGCGTTCCATTTTAAGTGAACTTGCTAGAGTCTTTGACCCTTTAGGATTTTTATCCCCCATCACAATTCAAGTTAAATCTCTTATCCAAAAACTTTGGATCTCCGGTGTTGGATGGGATCAAACTCCACCTAATGAAATCATCAACACATGGAACACTTACAAAGATCAACTGTCGCAGTTAAGTCAACTCCGAATCCCTCGCAAACTTATGTGTATCAGACCACAATCGTGCGAGCTGCATGGTTTTTGTGATAGTTCTGAGATAGCATATGGTGCTGTGATTTACCTACGCGTTACTGATGAAGACGGTACAGTTCATGTTTCTCTGATCTCTTCTAAGGCTCGTGTAGCTCCGTTAAAACGTACCTCGTTGCCTCGTCTTGAGCTTTGCGCGGCAGTTCTCCTAGCAGACTTATATAAATTCATACGTGAAACTTACCTCTTTCGTATTCCCATCGATGCTACCTATTTGTGGTCGGATTCTACTGTAGTTCTCTCGTGGTTACGCTCACCATCTTCTCGCTGGGCCACATTCGTAGCAAATCGGGTTAGTCTAATTCAAGACATAATATCTACTGAATGGTGGCACCATGTCTCTTCAGGAGACAATCCGGCAGATATTTGCTCACGTGGTCAATTTCCTAGTGAAATTCTTCATAATTCGTTATGGTGGGCGGGGCCATGTTGGTTATCTAAAGACCATACATTTTGGCCTTTACACTCGGACAAAATAATATCTCTTGATGACGAAGTAACGATACAAGCTGAGGAACGTAAATCGATGGTCTTGGTATCTGGGCTGGTTGATGAAGTAATGAATAACGAACCAACTATTTATGACAATTTGCTTAATCGCTTCTCTTCACTTCAGAAAATTATTAATGTAGTCACTTATATTTACCGTTTCATTAATAATTCTCGAAATTCGAATCAAGCAAACCGTAACAAGTTTCTTAATAATGTCGAACGTCATAAATCTTTGATGCGAATCGTTAAAACCGTACAAAGTAATGTTTTTCAAGATGAAATTTCTAATTTACAAACGAATAAACTTTTAGCGAAGCCATTCCGAAAACTAAACCCATTTCTAGACGATCAAGGTGTGCTCAGGGTAGGCGGCAGGATTTCTCGATCAGGATTACAATTTGCACAAAAACACCCTGCTTTTTTGCCCTCTGACCATCCACTAACTTCCTTAATCATTGACTCCATTCATCGCAATTATTTGCACCCAGGTATAAACACCACTCATTACTTAATACTTCAACAGTTTTGGATAGTTTCTGCTAAACGTACCGTTCGCCGCCGTCTTTCTAAGTGCATCCAATGCTTCCGTATGAACCCACAACCGTTACAGCCCTTTATGAGCGATCTTCCGTCCTATCGTATTAATCAAATAAAACCGTTTTCTGTAGTAGGCGTTGATCTCGGTGGACCGTTTCGAATCAAACTAGGTTCACATCGTGGTGCTAAAATAGACAAGGCTTATCTATGCTTGTTCGTCTGTTTAGCAACTAAGGCGGTCCATCTAGAAGTCGTATCGACTTTATCGACCGATGGTTTTATAGCGACGTTACGGCGGTTCGTTGGACGACGAGGGCGGAACCAATTTTATTGGTGCCAGAAATCAACTGTTGCCCGCTTCTAGTGCCGAAAAAATTGAATTTAAGTTCAATCCACCAGGCGCACCGCATTTCGGCGGTGTTTGGGAAATCCAAATAAAGGCAGCTAAATCCCATTTGTTTCGTGTAGTGGGTGATCAGGTACTAACCTTCGAAGAGCTAAGTACTCTTTTTGTCCAAATTGAAGCCATGCTTAACTCTAGACCTCTTTGCCCTATCAGTTCCGATCCCAACGATCTCTCTTGTTTAACGCCAGGTCATTTCTTGACCTTAGAGCCTTTAACATCTGTTCCCGATGAAGATCTGTCTAATATTAACATAAAAAGGCTTCCTCGGTGGCAGATGATACAAGCTTTTCAACAGAGTTTTTGGGCTAGGTGGAAAACGGAGTACTTAAATTCATTAACACAACGTGCAAAATGGACAAAGGATTCTAAGCCATTATCTATAGGTTCGATGGTGATAATTAAAGACGACAATCGTGCTCCGTTGCACTGGACTCGAGCACGGGTTATAGATCTGCAGTACGGTGGAGATGGGATAGCTCGGAGTGCAACAGTAAAAACTTCAAATAACCATCTTATTCAACGCCCATTGGTAAAACTATGTCCGATGCCAATAGAAGACTAGTTTTTATTTTAAATAACTTTAGTTAATCTTAATTAGTTAATCTTAGTTAAACATTCGTTACCGTAGTCTAATTAGTTTATTTTATGTCTTTAACCAGAAAATACCATAGGTATTTTGGTGGGCGGGATGTTCCATTACCTTACGAGTAATAAAACGTTTCTATATATTTTCCTAAATAACCCACATAATATCGATGTCCAAATCTCGTCTAAGTAAGCAATATCGAAACGTCGTATGACACGGCGTTAGGCACGCGCGTATTGGTTAAAAATTTGGAGCGACCAGTCAGTTCGAAATCATCTGTTACCTACACGGATCGTGACGCGTGCGCTTTTACTTCTTGAACAAAAGAAATACAAGTAAGGATCCAAGAACAATCACGAGGTGGAAACTCAACGAGTGCTGGTGGCAGTCCAAGGTACGTCAGTGCATTGTATCGATTTGCTATCACCTATAACGAAATTTGAACCAAAACGTTAATCGTCAGACTCCACGTCTGTCCCAATGTGGTAGGAAGCCACTCGCCATTTGGGTGGGTGCGTATACTACAATACTCTATAACGTAATTAGTGCCCAATTTTTACCAAGGATTTTGAACTCACAGTATGGTTTTTAACCCGATCGGTCGACACGGAAAACAGGTTGACGTTGCTTTTTTTGATTTCCACAAGACATTTGACCGTGTGGACAATGATGTTTTGCTGGAAATGATGGCATATGCTGGCTTCACTCCAAGACTGCTCAATCTGTTCTCCAGCTATTTCAAAAACTTAATGCAATACGTTCAGTTAAGTAAAAGCAGGTCAGAACCGTTTTTTACTAGATCAGCTATAAGTCAGGGTAGTAATAGTAATCTTGGCCCTTTGGAATTTTTGATTTTTATAAATGACCTCCGTCGTTTGTTCCTCAGTGTACTTCTGTTTGCAGACGATGTCAAACTCGTAGCATCAATTGAGTCTGAGCAAGACTGTATGCGACTTCAAGAATGTATAGACATAGTATATCGGTGGCGCATTCAGAATATACTTGGCCTAACCGTAGGGATGACCTTTTCTAGATCCCGTGGTTGTAGTTTTTAGGATCCGAACTAAAGTGATTAACAGAATCGGTAAGAGTCATATTAAAGAGGCAAGTAAAAGTCTAGGATGGGTATTGAGACAAGCGCGCGATATCAAAAACCCAAGCACAATGACTGCTATATAATGCCTTTCTGCGTAGTAGGTTAGAATTTAACGGAATCAACTGTAACCATGAGCGTAAAGTTTGCAAAGAATTAACTTAACTATTGCGTTTTTAATCCAAGTTCTCATATAAATACGTAAACGCGATAGTTACGTTAATTCCTTGCAAACGTAACACTCAAGTACTGAAGCCCAGCGGAAAGAAAGTATAATAGGTATCATGCTGGAAAAAGTATAATGATTGTTTTTAAGACATCTTTATTAAAAGACCTTGGGTTTGACTTTCCCTATCTATATCCTTCTAATTTTACATTGGGTATGACAGGCTACAACACCTTAAAATTGAGATGAAATGTTGCACTAATAATTTACGGTATGTGATCTGTCATCTGATGCAAGGGGAATTATTATATGTCGGTAGGTACCGAACAGAGGTGCTAACGTTAAGATTCATAGATTTTTTGCATTACCCTCTAGTCTGCCAGGACCAATTTAAAGCGAAATCGCCCATTTTTCGTGTGCTTTGAGAATACCTTAACTGTATGGTCAGGGAAAATATGGGGCTGGATATATTTCATTCATCGATGGCTGAAATTCGCAGTTGTGCTGTGCGTGAGGTATTTAGAGCAGTCATAGACATTTATATCATTCTGTACGCTTTGGTTATATCTATAATGTACATTTTAAAGATTAATTAATAAATAAATAACACATAAGTAAGAATTTCTTTAGTACCTAACTGAAAAGGTAGCTTTTTTTTACTGTAAATGCGAGTTTACTATATCATGTACCCCGAGTGTAAAGAATTGACGTAAGTAAACGCTTACTAATGCGTTTGCATTAACGACACTTCTCTATAGGAATTAGCACAGCACCTCTCGCGGAATACTCATGGTACTAATTTCTCCCATACAAATTTATAGTTAACGCAAACGCGTAAGTGTTTATTAACGTGAATTCTTTACACTCGGGGTACATATCATACACGATGAAACGGGAATCGGTAAGTACTTACCTACATTAAAACTCCGTCACTTATGTAGTATTGTCTACATGAGGTATACACATTTAAATATGAACCTACCTTCCTTCTTTAGGGTCTCCTACGCTGGCTTAGTATGACGTCGAACACTGCGGAGAATGTTTGACGTCATACTAAGATTGAATGTTTTATTCATGACAACAACCATAGAATCACTTGTGTTTAACCGCCTTTATAATGCAGCTCACTTGCTCGAGCAAGCGACCTCAGTCGTCTAGAAAGACAATGAAAAACTCGACATGTCTATGAGGAGCTTTCTTATGATACCTCTACCACGGTCCTCTACTATGGTCAAAATACGTGTCAAAGGTTCTAATTGGTTCGACTTATCAACACGAACAACTAGAATTTCTCATTACAAAAATGATGTTGAAAGTCCTAGGTTCGAATCCATGATATTTCAGTGAAGGAAAATATCGTGAGGAAACCATGACATAGGGTCCCATGTAGTGCCTACCTAATTGACACTGGCTACCTTCTACAAGCCCGTCGCCAAGCACCTACCGGTGAGTCCTACTTGAGAGTCAGTTACTTAATAAAAAATGGGAATGACATAATATTACCACATCTTTTTTCAATGGTTTGCCGATCGAACATTATTAATCTTAATTCAACTACTGTAGGATATAAAATCAGGTAAAAAACCATGAGGCGGGGTAAACTTTTATCTACATAATTAATATCAAGACACATTTTTAAGGTGATGATAGCTCAGTGCTACAATACCTACCTACTTGTGGTCAGCTCAGCAGTGTCTTGGATGCCGAGACGAGTCCCGGGTTCGAATTCTACAATGAGCTTGAGCTTTCGGTGTAGCAAAACATCGCGAGGAAACCATAGCACTGTGGTAGAGTACGTTGTAGTACCTGCTGGCTACCAAACTCAATTTGAAAAACTGTCGGCACGCAAATGTTTCTCTCGCGTAGGGTTCGAACCTATGACCACGATGCGTGGTAAACATGAGGACTTTTTTCAAAACAATAATCTTAAAATTAGTCTTACCTATTTAAAATTATGTTATATGCTGTCCAAATGGGCCTCAGATCTCGGCAACTTTACAACGCTTCATGGATCGGTTATCTCACACGTATCACTAACACTGACACTACTGCTACTAGGTAGGGTAGATTCTAATATACTTACAAGCTGTGCTTACAAGTGAAACCAAAATAATATAAGATTTCATATTTTTAATATCTGTTTAAATATACATTTTTACAGTCTCTAGATGGTATTTTTATTCCCTGTGTAAAATGCCCTATTACATATACATTACATATCTCTAAGAATTTACTTAATAATTTAATGGACGTAAATAAGGTAAATTTTATATTTAGTGTACAATCAAACTGTAAGGGAGAAATTTTGTTCCACGAGTATTCCGCGAGGCGCTGTGCAAAGTAAGATAGGTAGTAAGTAGATACGTCTAACGTCTTGTACACACGGCTACAGATCAAGCTATACATTTCTAGTATAAGCTGACCTTCCTTTGTATGGAAATCCTAAGCAATGCGAGATCAGCTTATACTGGAAATGTATAGCTTGATGTGTTGCCATGTGTACGTACTGTGGAAATGTGAACGCAAATGTGTGTGTGTGTAACGCGTATATACAGAATGTTTTTTTGGTCGACAACGAGCGACACAGGGGCGGTAGTACAAAAAATATATTTTCCAAAAATGGCCTTAATTCCATTAAATACTGTAAATGCATTGAGAAAAACCTTATTCAATTCGAATTAAAATTACCGCAATGTGTGGTCACTAGGTACACACGGCTACAGATCAAGCTATACATTTCCAGTATAAGCTGACCTCCCATTGTACGGAAATCCTATACAATGCGAGATCAGCTTATACTGGAAATGTATAGCTTGATCTGTAGCCGTGTGTACGTGCTCAGACTAGAGCTAGACGCAAGCCGCCGTCGCCCCACCCCTTCAATCCCTCGCACATCCGTTGAGTATTACGACTACACTTTAACTTATTACATGATTTTCCAATTAAAATTATTATTAATTTTATTATTATTAAAAAATAGAGTATTTTTTAAATATTTTTTAGCACCAGTATCATTTGTATTATCAGACCTGAGTCACTCGTTGCTGACCAAAACAACGACCTGTATATACAGTTAATATTGATTTTACAAGAAACTTCCGTCAATTTTATAACCTCTAGGAACTTACACATTTTTGAATTGGACATTTTCCGCAGAAAACGCAATTTATAAAAATATTAATTTACAAACATCAAACCATGCGACAAAAGTCACATTTAAATTCCGATGGTAGCCCTTACATCCAAAAAGATGCAATTGGTATTCGATATTTTAAAATAAGAAAAATAATACCTAAAACAATCGGTAGGTAGGTACAGTTGTACAGTTCGCCTATTCTAAACTTTTAGCTTTTATCCTGCCAATGGTTACCTATGCAGTAGCGTAGATAGGCTGAGTAATATGGCGAACTGTAAAATAAATGGAAAGTAGGTACCTACTTATATCGCCTACCTACACGAAATTAATACTTATCGCAACTATATCTTCACCTATTCGAAAAAAAATATAATTACCTAATGATTCAACAGTACAATAAAAATATATTCGCATTGAAAACTTTAACAATCTAAAAACCTAGGTACTTAAATTATATCTTTCTATTCAGATCTTCTAAAGGAACCATCGCGTCTACTGTCTTATCGTCTTCTGAATAAGTTTTATTTTTTTTGTTACCAAAACAACTAGCGAAGGTAGTGTCACCCTTACCAAACCTTTCACCGTCTGCTAATGTCTGAGGCATAGGTTGATTCATAGTCTCAGGTAAGAAGAAACATAAAAATCCAGAAATTAGAGCTATAACTCCAAAAATAGTTGCAGGAATTTTGGGATTGAAGGAATCTAGTAATGTTATCAAAGGTGTCAACGCTCCAGAAAGCCTGGCGCACATAGAGCCCAGCCCCATTGCAGAATTGCGTACTACTGTGGGAAATAGTTCTGCTGAGTAATTATATATTATTGCAAATGAGCCCGCTATGAACAGTTTCCCTGCGATTACAATTGCGGTAGACAAGTTACTACCTGTCGGAATAAAAGTGGCACAAATACACGCTGCACCTCCTATTAGCATCATTGAACTTATCAACGGCCTTCGACCCCAAATATCTAGGAAATAAATAACCGCTGCGTAACTCGGAAGTTCGACGAAGCCTAAAATAGCTGTGATTAAGTATGGATTCCCATTAAGTTTACCTGTGCTCAACGTCAGTCCATAATATGCTATTGAATTAGCGAACCAACAGAAACAAACGTTTAATGTCTTTTTTCTCAAATTCGGAGTTTTGAATAAGTCTCCTGTGCCTGCAGACGGTGCCTCCGGTCCTTTAGATGCTTCAACCTTTCCTCTTGAGACCAATTCAGCCCTATCTAATATCAATTCAGATCTATTACATTTTAAAGCTCTTTCTACTATGTCAACAGATTCTTTGGATCTACCTTGAGCCCACAACCACCGAGGTGATTCATCCATAATCCAGATATGTGGAATAAGAAGGAGGCTGTGGAGCCCGTATATAACCTGAAGTATTAGCCTATTGTCGATCATCGCTCCCCATCCTGCCACCAACATGATGCCCGCAGCGAATGCAGCTTGGAAAGTCACACCACAAGCTGTTCGCTTACTTGCTCCGACGAGTTCCATAGTTAATACAAATCCTGTTATATATGAACCGGCGGATCCAAAGATTCCATACAAAAATCGTACAACGAGGAAAGACCAATACTCGGGAACGAAGGCCACTACCACACCGAAAACTAGCTGGAGAACTGCTGACCAACAAAATATTGGTTTCCTGCCTACTTTATCTGCCAATCCTCCGAGGACTACGGCTCCAGTAAATACACCTAACATATAAACAGTTTGTGCTAGGGCGCCTTTCCACCTCTGGTCACAAACAAGGTTCCATTCTATGGCACGCGACGATGATCTGTATGTTGTGTCGAAAACCCATTTAGAGCATGTGGTCGTTTCGTTGTTTTGGTACATGAGACAATTATAAAGAGCACCATCAGGTGTTGATGGTATCGCCTCATATATTTCCGTTGAATTCCACGCCGTTATCGACTCGTTTGTGTCTACTCCATCGATCCAGCACCTGAAAATATAAATTAAGCTTGAGATAGTAAGTTATTGAGTGTAATGATAAATGCATACGCGTTTCATACGACGGCTACGTTTAACGTTTTTCAACACACTTGCGAAGAAAAAAACAGACTTTAATATATATGTATAAATTACTAATTAATGAATTATTATATTATATATTTATATGTATATATAATTTAAAGCTGTTGGTCTCAATAAAAAATAATAAATATCCTGATAAATTCCTAACACACGGCTTTCTGTTTCTAAACTAAGCAGAGCTTGTACAATGGAGACCAGACAACTGATATACAGGATTTTTTTCCAGCCAGTGAGGGCATCTTCTGAACTACAGGTGTTAGCGAAAAACAACCAAAGAAATCCCGAGCTGAATTTTGAAGAAAATAGAAATGCCATTAAAAAAAAGAAAAAAAATGTTATGACTACATTATGACTACATATGATGTTATACATTATGATACTATAAAAGGTGCAATAAATGTCACTTTACCAGCAAGTGTGTTGAAATAAATCTTTGTTGGTATTAAATAAATATTCTCTTTCCCGGTTAAATTAAGAATGCTTCGTCTATACACATATCACTTGCAGTGAGGTACAAACTTAACATAACCAGGATTATACCTATTGTAAAACTATGCGGTAATGTATTCAAGTAAAAAGTACTAGTGCGTAATTAGCTGCATTATGAAACAAAACGCGGTGCAATAAGAGTAACTTTTTCAGACAAATGTGTTGAATTAATAATAATAATAATCAGCGAGACTGACATAAAACAATCGTTGCGGGAACGCTTCTTGGGGCGCCTGAAAAAAGTACTGAATAGTCTTTTGTCAGGCGGAAACAAGGTGCGGGCCTACAACAGTTGGGTCATGCCGGTCTTGATGTACTCCTTTGGCATACTCAAGTGGACTCAGACTGAATTGGACACCCTGGATAGAAAAGGCCGTACATTGCTGACTGCACACCGTATGCATCACCCTCAATCATCAGTGATGAGGTTGTATATCCCGCGGAAATGTGGTCGAGGTTTTTTAAATGCCAAAACCCTACTTAACCGCGAGATATATAATCTCAGAGAATATTTTCTCCACAGTGACGGGGTGATGCATACGGATGTTGTCGCAGTGGACAGTGGATTGACCCCTCTATCTTTAACTAGAGAGAACTGGCGCAGGCCTGTGGTGCTCACAATAGACGATCGCAGGAAGGTGTGGCAGGGCAAGGAGTTACACGGAAGGTACTATCGGGCCCTTCATGGACCAGATGTGGACCTTACTGCCTCCGTGGCCTGGCTACAATTCAGTGATCTCTTTGGGGAAACCGAAGGTTTTGTTTGTGCAATTATGGACGAGGTTGTGATGACGAACAACTACCGGAGATTTTTCTTGAGGGATGGAACCATCGACATATGTCGGGCATGTCATCGCCCTGGTGAATCCCTCAGGCATATAATCTCCGGTTGTTCGCGTCTCGCAAACGGTGAATACTTGCACAGACACAACCAAGTAGCCAGGATAATCCACCAGCAACTTGCCCTGAGATACCACCTACTGACGTCTGAGGTGCCGTACTACAGGTATGTGCCCGAATCGGTTCTCGAAGATGGTCATAATAATATCACACTATACTGGGATCGATCTATCATTACTGACAGGACTATTGTCGCCAATAAGCTTGATAATGCGACAATCATTGCACGGCGCTCTTGGCGATCTTGGCACGGTGCAATGATTGTTGATGTTACTGTCCCCTATGACGAAGACCTTGTGAAGGCAGAGAAAGATAAAGAAAGCAAGTATCTTGATCTTGCACACGAAGTTGTCGACATTTGGGCCATTGACTGGCAACCATTGTACCAATAGTCGTTTCCGCCCATGGCCTAATAGCCAAGAGCCTCGACAAACACCTTAAGAAGCTCGCGTTGGCTGGCTGGACCACGGGCCAGATTCAGAAGGCAGTGCTCCTGGAAACGGCACGCATAGTGAGGAACTTCCTCTCTCTGGAGCCTTGACCACCGGTACTTAGGATCCTGTTCCCGATGGTGGGGTACTATTTTTTATATTTCTAAATGTATTTTTTTTTTTATATATATTTAACAATGTAAATTATAAGGTGACAAATAAATAAATGAAATAATAATAATAATAAATCTTTATTTTCAAGCATCTTGCAGCCCATAGATAAATACCTTACAAACTAACATAAATATTATAATAAAACAATGTTTGTTAGTATAAAACCATTATGCCTATGTTAGTAAAGTACTGCACTATAGGAATGCTTCGCCTACACATGGCCTACACACATACATAGATATCACTTGCGGTGAAGTACAAACTTAACATAATTTGGATTATATCATAAAACACAATTGCGGTAATGTAAAGTAAAATACACTAGTGCGTAATAAGCTGCATTTTGAATCTAAAAGCCGTGCAAAAAGTCACTTTTCGAGCAAGTGTGTCGAAAAATTAATTTACTTCTACATACCTACATAGCTACCGATCAACGTACCCGAGGATTCACACTACAGGAAATCTTCACGATGAGGAAACTTGCATTAATCGCATTTTATTCAATATGTTCTGACAACATGATAACATTTATATTGGATTGGACTATCTACCTCGAAATGTACAATAATACAATACAGTTTAAACCATCCAACTCGGATAAGCCGTTTCCGAGTAATCTGTGAACATCCATTTAAAAACATGCTTGTCGTACTTACATGCTTCTGTAATTTTTATATATAATAGCTTACTAAGAAATGAATAAACAGTATTTTTTTGGTAGTAGTCACTTCAGGGGTTGGTATAAAAAATCATCCCCCAAAAATATAATTCTTGTTTTCTCCCGTTTTATACGAGCGAAAATTCTAGAAAAAATCTATAATGTGTAATTCGTAGTCATTTATAAATAGTTTCAAACTCATTAAGATATCTCGAGTAGTTTCGAAAAAAAATGAATTTAACGTTAAGGGTTGTCACCCCCATTATTCCCTAACTTAGGGGGGTAGGAGTCTGAAATTAAGTGTGAAGATGTTTTAGATAAAGAACAATAAATACAAGCTTAAAACTCTTCATTCGACGCTGGTGCAGTTTTCATATGGATACCCCGCTATACCCTTTGGGAGTTCTGTCTCCCAAGCCTCTGGGCTTCAGGTCATTTACCTACCTATTCAACTAACTTATTTGAATCTCAATATTCTTATGCACCGTCAAGAAAAACCCTGTGGCCGTGGCTGTTCACGCGAGGCAAAACATAGGTACCTACATAAAAAGGTACCTACTACTAAAAAAGAATCAACTGAAAAGTCTGTACCTATCATACACGATGAAGCGGGAATCGGTTACCTACATTAAAAGTACGTCACTTATTGTTTACTGTCTAGAGCAGAGTCCCAAACTTTTTTCTCACTTTCAAAATTTTCTGGTTTCGATGGACCCCTTGCATACATTTCTACCATATTCCCAAAACTCGTCAAAATATTTCAAGATTAGATCTATCTAACGTAGACCCCCGTTGCGTCTCCCGTGGACCACTTTGGGAATCACTGGTCTAAAGGATATAGTCTAGAGCAGTGGAGCCCAAATGGTGGTCCGCGGAACCCTGGGGTTCCGTGGAAGGGTGACAGGGGTTCCGCGTTTCGTACGAGACTTAAAACGTCCGTAGTAAAAAATCGTAACTAAAAAATAAATGTTTTATAATACTTATAAATTATTATAAGTAGGTAATATTATTTTTTATTTATAATTTGTTCTTTCTTTTCAACAGAAACATGAAATGAATGACTTGCCGACATAATAAGCTTGCAATTTCCTCGAAGGAAATTATCTGTGGAGACCTTGCTATATTTTTTAAAACTTGAACTTTCCCTCTTGCTTAGTGCTTACCACTTTATGAGATGGAGGGAAAACGCAAGGAAAAGAAATATCCATGAGTTATTATTGCAATTAAAACCGCCCCGGTTTTACCCGCGTACCCGAGGGATCAAATTCTTCCCCGGGATAAAAGTAATCAAATTCAAATTTAGAAAATAGTATAATCAATATATGCCCGTAAGACACTTACGATGGTTGCAATGGGGCCAGAAATGGGGCCGAATTTTGCCATGCCTGATTAATTATGGCAGGCATACCGGCTTAATCGCTACCAACCACTGTTTTAGGCTTTACCGAAAAATTACCTCCTTTTTTCGGAACAAAACGGGACTGCAGAACACTTAATCTTAATCAGAAGGCTTAACCAATATTTTATTTATTTGGTTATTATCAATTATATTGGCTCTGATATTGGCGCTAAAAAATACATTTCAACGACAGTCATAGAACCGTGGCGCCAACTGGTGGCCACAGAAACGGTAACACTCATAGATTATACCTACCACCAGTTCGTAATACACTTGAATTGAGAAGACTTCAGGCAAGAAACTTTCAACGTTTCATACAAATCCTCTAAGCCGTATTGGAGCTGAGCAGTAACAAACATACACATAAACTTTCGCATTTATAATATTAGTAAGATGTTATGCTAAATTAGGTTAGTTCGTTGGTATTTTTCGTTATTCTGTGGGTAAAGAAAACAAGCAGATCCTATAAAGTCTGTGAATAAAATGAATGTCAATAAAACTTTAATTCAAACAAAAGAGGTCAAATAAATACATTGTTTCATATTTAAATAAATGGTTAAAACATAAACTTGTAGTTAAACAGTAGGTATACAGGTGGATTAATTGATCCGTAGTTAAGGCGATGGTTCAAAATTGCAATTTAGCTTTTTGCCTATCTATAAAACGCATTTCAATGAGTTATCTATTATTAAATGTATGTATAAAGTAACAAGCTTTTTTCCATACTATAGTTACATTAACTACGGATAAACAGTCATCCTAAGTATATTTTGTGTTATTACTGCCGTACTCAGAGACGTCAATAAAGTGTACGTAATGATTCGTTATTTCAAGATATGTCCCTTTCTACAGCTATTCAATAAACAAAGATAGAGACTTTAACTTACTTAAATATGTCATTAAATTCTAATCAACGTAGAGACGTTAATAACTAAGTAAGTTAATAACATCCATATTCAGAGGAGTATGGAAGTTATTACAGTAGTACCCAATTAATATGGCTTACCGATGTACCTGAGCAGAAAATACATTTTCAAAGCGCGGGAAACGCTATTGGTCGGCAGCTGCCGCCATGTTAGCGCGCGCCGTGCGGAGGGGCGTGACTTGTAAGTGAGACGGAACTAACAGCTGCAGTGTATTATGAACCTTATAGTGATCTAAGGTTGATTGTTACTTTTAAGCATTCTTTCGTTAATCTTCGGGGCCATTACTTTCTTTTCTGTGCGAACGAAGATTCACGCCGCGCCATATCAGTTGGGTAATACTGTAACTTACTACACTAATATACAAAACATGGATAAACAATTATATTTGTTGGTATTTATGAGCATGAAACTTACACTGAAAACAAATAAAATATTTTAAATTGTCATTGCTACATATTTTATAAATCTTATTATGTATATTACCATGCCTATGACCATTACCACTAATTACTTATAAAAAGAAGGTACTTATAATGCCAATATTTAATGAACACGGTTAACAAAATCAAACAATAACAAAACAAAAACAGTTATAAAATATGTTTTGGTTCTTTATTCAATAATAACAAACATAATATGTCACAGGCAATTTTCTTAAACAGAAAGGGTAACAGTACCTAGAGAGTTCATAATTTAAATGATTTCAAATGTTTTCAATCGTTACCGTTTAAAAAAAAAAATAGTATGGGAGATATTGGTTACATGAGAATTCCGCGAGAGGCGATGTACTGTTTCATATATAGAAATGTTGAGAACGCAAACGCGTTAGTAGTACCGTTTGCTAATTTATTATTTGTGAGATGTGATTATACGCAAGCGTAACACAGATAGAAAGTCGATGCGCATAATTTTAATCTGTAAAATCTGTCTAATGTAAGTAGAGACTGAAAAAGGAAGGCAAATTTAAGAATATTATCGTGGGATCTCAAAATAAGTAATGAATAACCTGGAATAACCTTATTTGATACTTTTTACATTGCCATGTAAAAAGATTGCAATTAATTAGAGCGCCTCTTTAGACAGACTCTACATGTAGTGTTGCTATAATAACAAAAATATTGTCTATCACACTAATCGTCCTAAGTTTGACTACGGAACTCTGTAATGGCGTTTTATATGGACTACTATCTGTATCATAATAAAGTACATATTAGTGATTTCATGGGTGGAACCAAGAAGTATAAAGCCCGTGGAGAGCGCGTGCGGAGATTCCGCACTCGCCAAACATATGATTTTTTACGCATATGTACATTTTCGTTAATTCTATTGATAACAGACGGAGATTTATAACAAAAAACAATGAAATTCCGAAAAATATTATAGGAGAAACGTACTCAAAGCTTTATTAATTTCAAAATCCAGTAAATATTTATAAAATTAGCTTTTAAAATCATATTACCTCTTTCTTTTTCAAAATTGAACCCATAATCTCAGCATCGCAGACCAGTCCTCTTTTACGTTTGCTGTTATTTCTAATACAATAATCAAAACCGATTACAAAACTCAAACAAATTATAAATGACCACCGGTCTCCTTTGCGCCTGCCAATCAAATCGGTTCCCCCATAGCATTCGGTGAGTTGTGTTTGAAACAAAATCGTGTCGACGCGCACTCCACGGGCTTTATACTTCTTGGGTGGAACCTACCAAAATTAATGTGTATGATAGACACCTAACCGATAACACTGGAATGAGCGACTAGTGCATAAATGCAACCAACTATGGTATACCCCTTAGTTTTTAATTCTCAAGGCAAAGAGAGCGGGTGTTATACAGGAGTCTTTGTCAGCATGTCTGTCTGTTTGTGGCAGGGTAGCTCCTCACCGGATGGACCAATTTCCGAAAGACCGTATCGATCCTCCACTATTACGGGGGAGCTTTGGGATTGAACCCAAGTTTGAATATGAATTAACATACAGACAGACCGACAAAGGCTTCATTCATTCTTATTTTTTTGCGTCGAGATTTAGCGCCTTTGCACATTATAAGAACATTTCTTGTGTCTTATCAGACATGTCTTATAAGACAATCAGTCGCACTGATTGTTATATGGGACCGTGCACATTACAAGAAATGTCGGATCAGACACGCCCATACATTTTATGTCTTGTGTGTGTATAAGATACGAAAAAAATTTCTTATAATGTGCAAAGGGCCTTAATATCACGGCGGATTCTACAATTCAGCTTCGATAACTGGGCAAGATATAAAATATGATGTATAAACACACGTAATAACCTATTACCTACTACTACCGTGATTTTTATTGGCTTTAGAGATAACGAGCATTGACCCTACAGGTACTAATCTAGTAAATAAATATTAAGAAATGGCATAGTTGCTTATTTTATTTCGAAACAAAATATAAGCATAAATCGAGATGCCTTTTTAACTGTACCAAAAACGCTTTAGTTATTTGGGATTGGACCGTAATATATGTAATGTCTTTTTATGACCCCACCAAGGTAGGTGGTATATCCGACTTGGATACCCGAATAAAAATTAATAATAAAAAATAAACGAATCCCAAATAAGATTTCGTTTAGGGTTCGGAAAGAATTAGGTACTCAAATATATAGGGTCAAATGCTCATTGCTTTTAAAAATCATGGTGCAAGTTATAACTAAACTAAAATTATAGACTGGAAGCTAACAAATTGTCCTGACTCACAAGATCATATTAACAGGGTTGAGACATCCGTATTGGCTACCTTTCTAAGCTCTTAAGGCCAGTGCCTCTACCATGAGTTTTTTACGCTAACGTAATCTACACTCGCTAGCGACTACGGTGGATATTTTGCACGACGAGCACCGCCTCTAGTGGACACTTTTGGAAGCATTTCATACAAAATGTTTCATCGTAGTCGCTAGCGACTGTAGATTACGTTAGTGTAGAAAACTCATGGTAGGCGTACTGGTCAAATAGCTGGGACCATTAAGGTCACGCCGCCGCCGCTCCTCTAGGCAAACTCAACGACATACTCAATATGGAAGTGAAGTCATCAGGTAAGTCAACGTTGTTAGCTCCCATATTATTAAGTATACTGACTGATTACTATTAATAAAACTCAGACTTAAGACTTTCCTGTAGAATTATTGAAAAACATCCAAGTTACCTAAATGTAAAAACAGTCAAGGAGAAGAACTACTTAGACATAGTTCCTAAACTAAATGAACACTTAATCAATCTTGTAAAAAATTGTAGACAAGAAATCGAGACTAGCGGTGATGCCTAATACCTAAAATAGTTTCCAACTAAGCACCAGTGGTTCAGTCACATAAAAATAGACAAGACAAGCGACATATTTGGGTGATATATTTTTGTCAAAGCTTTACATTAAGTTAACAGCAAGTAAGCAGAGATGTACAGAACTATCCGAGATTTACGGGAAGTTGCAACTTAGAGTCACAGTAACCAAAATACATAAACCTCATGTACTTTGAGTATCAGAAGCATCATACATAGTGTACTCCTTTGGATTTTTATGATAAAAAGCGTAATTTTATGCAGCAATATAAAAACATACGCTAGTAAGTAGACATAAAATAAAAATCAGATTAGTCAGATTAACAGTTGTATAATATCCAGTCGAAAAGCAACTGTTCTTCTTGAACACAAATGCTTATTCAAAACTCTTGACTAGTACTTATAATATTTTTTTAAAAGCGTTGATTAAATGTATCTATCATAATAATATCAATAAAATTTAATGTATTTTTCATACCAGTATTTTTGTCGAGCCCCAAACGTTTCTTAAGTAATATGACCTATGTGATAAAATTATCTTAATTGTTTAAACATAATTGATGATGTACATTTGTCAAATCTTCAGTACCCATTTGTAATTCTTATGATTTCTTTTCTATTGGTTCTAAAGGTACCATCGTCTCCGGGAGATCTATCGAGGTATTACTCATTCTACGGCCACTGCAATTTGTAAAGCATGTATCACCTACCCCGAAGCGTTCACCATCTTCCAAAGATTGAGGCAGATTACGACCAATCGTTTCAGGCAAAAAGAATGTTGACAATCCGGACAGTACTGCCAAAAATCCAAAAATGATAGTTGGAATTTTGGGATTAAGAGTATCGAGCAAATGGATCAAAGGTGTCAATGCTCCCGAGACACTAGCACACATACTGCCTAGACCAACGCCCGAACTGCGAACGACGGTTGGGAATAGTTCAGCTGAATATTTGTATATGATAGAATAAGAACCTGAGATGAAAAGTTTTCCTACCATTACAATGCCAGTGGTCGAAGTTGCTCCATGAGGCATTGCGACTATGACTAAGCAAGCGATACCTCCCAACAACATCATTGTACTTATGAGGGCTCTATGACCCACTCTATCTAAGAAGTATACGATCATGACGTAGCTTGGCAGTTCGACAACTCCCATTAAAAACATGATGAAATAAGGATTTCCGTTCAATTTTCCAGTATTTAGAGAGAGCCCGTAATAGACTACCGAATTAGTGAACCAACAACCGCAAATAATTAATGTCTTTTGAAGCATCTTTGGTGTTTTGAAAAGATCAGACGTTCCTGCAGAATGTTCATCCGTATATTTTGCACATGTCGCTTTACAATGAGATACCAGTAATGGAGTGTCTATAGTTTCAGTAGACCTATTAATTTTTAAAGCCTTCTCAATAATAGCGACAGATTCACGAGCACGTCCCTGCGCCCACAACCATCTCGGTGATTCATCCATCAGAAGAAAATGAGGAAGCAATATCGCTGCGTGTAATGCATAAGTGATTTGTAAATAGAATCGATTGTCAATAAGGTACCCCCAACCGGCTAAAAGCATCAAGCCTACTGCAAACATAATTTGAAACGTAACCCCGCAAATAGTTCGTTTACTCGGCCCTACTATTTCCATCGTAAGTACGAATCCGGCTATGTATGAGCCCGATCCGAATATTCCGTAAAGAAATCTCACTACGACGAATGTATAATATTCAGTGGTAAATGCAACAGCTATTCCGAATATGAGTTGAAAGATTCCCGACCAAACAAAAGCAGTTTTCCTTCCATACTTATCAGAGAGTTTGCCGAAAACTAGAGAGCCTACAACGACACCGAACATGTAGGCCGTTTGTGCAGTCGCACCCATCCATCGCCTGTTGCACACGAAATCCCACTCGATTCCACGAGATGAAGTATAAAAACGCGTGTCGTACACCCAAGACTCGCATTCGGTGGCCGTCTTGTTATCTCCGTACATCCTGCACGAGTCCAACTTTCCAAGTTCATTCAATGGAATAGAATCCAATACCAATGAAGAATTCCAAGGCTCCGAATAATTTGAACTATCCACCGATAGGGCACACCTGAAATTGAAATATAGACACATTAATTCCAGACCTATAAGATTAAATATATTTAGTGCAGAATGCAGTGCGTTACAGTAGTGAAGTGCTATTTGGGTGCAATGTAATCAGCAAGTCATAGTTTTTACCATTATACTTTAATTTTGACTTTTGTGTCATGTTTATTATAATGGTACGAGTAATTTCTGTAGCTGTAGAATGTGTGATTATTTTTTTGATTCGTAGAATTTATATTGTGTTAACTAGCACTGTAGCTACCTAAAGCATGGATGTGTCAAGCCATCGAATTTAAATCTTCTTAGTTATTCAGCATGCCGCAACCAATATTTTTTCGTAGGGAAATGCGTATTAGACTATTCCCGACAATAGGCTAGCTAAATGACTGAAAAGTTATATTGAGCCCGTCATTTACATTATCAAAAAATATTAGACACATATTTTTTCTTTTGTCAATTAAACAAAAAAATACGAAGATACCGTGTGTTGAAGTTCCGCGTGACGTCACGATATGCTACAGTTTTTATTCAAAAGTGACGTCACGAGCCCTCACTCCCGAATTTTGACGCGCTTTATCTTCATAATTTTTTTATGATTTGGTAAAGCAAAAAATACGTGTCCAATATTTTCTGTTAATGTAACTTACGAACTAATTAGATTTTTTTACCGAGGAATCATCCCTATTAATGGTACGTATAGGGTAACTAACTCGTTAATTCATGTTTAGTAATATAAAAATGAGGTTTATTCCGAAAAATGGATTTCTATACCTTCACCAGATAACACAGAAAGTTACAAAAGTTGGTACTTACTTACATTTTAACGGCACCGAAATCACTCCGTTGATGCAGGAATTTCAAGTACAGGGAAGAACGTACACCAAAGCCGTTTGAAAATCTCCCTCACCCTGGTACCCGGGTCAAGCAAATTGTACAAACTTCACAGCCGAAAGCAGATATTTATAAATGCCCATCCCCTTCAATTGCATTTTTTAACCAATATAATAATTTACCTTATCGCTACGATTACAATCTAACTCGTGAATGATATCATGCGTTTATTGTAAATTGTATATATGTATGTATGTATGTCTGTAGTGTTGAAACCTAAAGATACCTTCATTTATTCAGAAAGAATACGAAATGTTGAACTGAATGTTTTTCACCGCCCATCCATGCACATGCATTACGGAATTAAACTCAGGCGCTGCGCTATTTCTTGCTTTTTTTTATTCTCACGAGTGTCATGCTCTTATATCTAGTTTCGGTTTAATTCTGTCGAAAGACAAGCAATAATCTTTAATTTGGTCCAATGATCTTAAACAGAGAACAAACCAGGTCGCCCTTCAAGTAGACTCATTTTTAATATTTTAAGCTATTATACCTTTACCAGTTGACAACCATAACCCTCCATATTCACCCTAGGTATTATTATTAAGGTCAGGCACCCACCTATGGTCAGGTACCGCAGCGACAGTCACCAACGAGAGCATGTGCATTCCAGCTGTCATGGCGGCGAGGATATGGAGTATGAACTGGAAACACTGGTACCGCCCGAAGTCTCCTGAAAACAGTAAAAAAACTTGTTAAATGACGTGGAACCAACCAGAATGCTTTGAACAATTAGGGAAAAACCATTATTGAATCAATACTTTGGAATTGTATGCAATGGCCCTTATTTGGGATTAGGTACAAATATTGATCGGAATTAACAAAAAATGCTAAATTGAATTTATTGGTAAAATTTTGTAATCTAGCTAGAGAATGTTAGCATCGTGTTTTAAAATGTTGTTTAACTGTTCAACTTTTAAATCCTAATTAAAAGTTGAACAGTTAAACAACAAACTACCACAAGCTCTTAAAACAAGGTTAAAATAACCTTATTTGACTTTTGTCTTTCTTTGACATCCGACGTCAAAACGGGACAAAAGACAAATAAGGTTATTTTAACCTTGTTTTAAGAGCTTGTGGTAGGCCCCCAGTTATGGAATCTTGTGGTTCGCCCTCTGAACTTGGAAATAATCAAATTACGTGTCTGTACAAAATATTTTTTTTCTTGATACCAATGCTTATGATATATTTCACATAAAATGGGCATTAGAGGTATTTTAAATACAATTCATTATCATAATGACGTCTATCGCCGCGCCCGTATGTAATAGTGAGACGCTATCGCAGTTCTGACCTTTGGTGGCCTACGAACCTTACTCTTCGTAATAAATTATTGAATTTTGAATGAAGAGGAAATTTTTCTCCATATATTTCCTTTTTTTTAAAGGTCGACAGCATAATTATTGACATTCCTTTTGGTATTAGTTACTAATGTCCATAGGCTACGGTAACCGCTTAACACCAGGCGAGCCGTATGCTTGTTTGCTGACATATTTGTAAAAAAAAGGCATCCACCATCACTCACGTGTTTGTTAACAAACGTGGCTATCAATGCATTCCCATCAATACAGGTCGTTGTTTTGGTCAGTGACAAGCGACTCAGGGTCGATAATACAAATGATACTGGTCCTAAAAAAAATATAAAAAAAATACTTTATTTTTTTTTAAATAATAAAAATTAAAAAATTAAAATTTTGAAAATCATGTAATAAGCTAAAGTGTAGACATAATACTCAACGGGAGTACGAGGGAGTAAAGGGGTGGGGCGATGGCGGCTTGCGCCTAGCTCTAGTCTGTGCACGTGCCTAGTAACCATATTTTGCGGTAATTTTATTTCAAATTGAATAAGGTATTTCTCATCATATGTACAGTATGTATTGGAATTGAGTCCATTTTTGGGGAATACATATTTTGTACTACCGCTCCTGGGTCGCTTGTCGCCGACCAAAACAACACCCTGTATAATAATAGGTTCTAGGTGGAGATTTCGAGACGGGTTATTCATGCTGAACAACTTTTACTATGTTACCAATACGGAAATCTCAATTTAATTTTTCATACATTATGATCGAGCAAGGTTGACCTTTTTTTAAAAAAAAAGTATAATTATATGAGAATTCTGTGTTGGTCTCATACTCTCATAGTAAAAGTTGTTCAGCATGACTAACTCCCAACATAAGTTTCGTAAATATGCCATTACGAAATCTCTACCCTGTAAACCTACCACATGTAATGACCACATTATAATATAAAATTCACGTATTGAATTCATCCATGACTGACTAACAGACAAACTTGATTACGTACATCAGTACCTAACCTAGGCCAGCAGGCGCCTAGATTTACAATTTTAACACCAAACGGGATAAACATATAGGTACACTTATCCCCATCGAAATATAAGACTTTTATATTTAATATAAGACTTTTATATTTCGATGCTTATAATGTACATTTAATTACATAATCTTAATTAATATAATGAGACGGAAGAGTTTTTTGTTTGTTTATAGGGGCTAATCACGAGAACTACCAGTCGGATTCGAAAAATTCTTTCACTAATAGGAAGCTACATTATCCTCGAGTATTTTTATCACGGGATTCCGGGTGAAACCGCGCGAGACAACTAGTTATATAACGCTTCAATACTCAGAAAAGAACATTTAGCCAAACAAAAATACCTATATTTTATACAATCAAAATAAACTTGTCCTCATACTCCTCAATGTTAAAATTATCTCAACTGCATAAAAAGTCATACGTGACTTCAAAATTATTGTTTGGAGATAAAATATGTAAAATTTAATTGTTTTGTTGATTATACAATAGCTTTAATTATAAATATCACAGTACCTACGTTAAAATTACAACAAAAGTACCTACGCACATAGGTGTATATATAGTGTAATGGTTGCAGGGCAGACAAAAGACTGATCGAACGTAAGCAAATTATTGACACAGATGTAAACCTTTCCTTAATTTATATAATTCGTATAAATGTCATAGGATAGCTACTACCTGTTTAAAATTACCTAGGTGTAGGTACTGTTTGAGACCTTAAATAATAGCCTTGAAATAACTTGTTTAAATGATAAAAGTAGAGTTATTTAAAAAGTTGATGTTGTACACACGGCAACACATCAAGCTATACATTTCCAGTATAAGCTGATCTCGCATTGTATAGGATTACCCTGCAATGAGAGGTCAGCTTATATTGGAAATGTATAGCTTGATCTGTAGCCGTGCGTACATATCTTTTGTAAGTATCTACTATTTATGAAAATAAATGTGGTTATTTAACTATGTTTTTTTTTTACCATGAGTATTCCTCTAGAGACGCTGTGCCAATTCCTATAGAGAAGTGTCGTAAACGCAAACGCATTAGTAAGCGTTTACTAACGTAAATTCTTTACACTAGGAGTACTGATCAACATTGAATTATTACGCTCAATGCTGATCAAGTAATTCAGAGAAACGCAATCAGTTTTTCGTAGTCGCAGGCTAAGTAGATCGACAGTCAGACACATCGATGGAACCGAAACTGTAGTAAGACCACCTCCTACTGTCGTTTACGCAGGACCTTTGTTTCTGGAGTCAGAATATGTTTAGTCACTGAAGAAAATGCTAATCGCAACCTGCCAGTACGCGATGGAAAGGACTATGCTGAATATGAAGAAGTCAGACAGGTTGGAAAACCGTTTCATCAGAAACAAGACAAATATCATAGACAATAACATCTAAAATCAGAAGGCCTAAACGGCGATGGGCATGGCACATGATAAGAGGACAAGACAAATGAAGTGAAGACTTTTTGGCGGGAACTTGCAGAGTGACGTTGCTTTTGCATTTTTATTTTCATAAATTCGTGTATTATGAGTTTTATTGCATATAATCGGTGGTATTTTATCCAATAAAGATCAATACATGTGTACCAGTGAAGTGAAATGAAATGAATTATGTGTATCGTGGCTTTTCAAGTTGTCTCAAGAAGTCCGTGAAAAGTGTTAGTACAATGACCACCATTGTACTAAAACATGACTATTATGGACGGTGACTGACTGAGGACTATGTTAAAGTGATTCATTGTGACTAGAACTTATAATATTACTTGAAATTGGCAAAATACACAAGCCGTGTGACGCCAAAAATATGAAGTGAAATTGATACACGATAGTACCCTAGAGAAGGTAAAAGGAAATAAGGTAAACCGCAGAAAGGGCGGGATGACAAAATCAAACAAGTGGCAGGAGTGATCTGGAACAGAGTGGCTCGAGACATGAATGGAAAAGGTTGAATGAGGTCTTTGCCGACTGGCAAACAGATCTACAGATAATTGGACTGTTTTACAAAAACCTTAAACCGACTTCAAAGTACACTAAGAAGTAATCAAATCCTGATCTGATGACAATGGGACCAAACGGGAAGCGTACCCTTTCAAATAAAAAAAGAATTTTCCAAATCGGTTAATAAATGAAGGAGTTATGAGGTAACAAACATAAAAAAAAAAAAAAAAAAAAAAACATTCGAATTGAGAACCTCCTTCTTTTTTTGAAGTCGGTTAAAAATAAACAAAAAACAAATACAAAACTAGAATTAGTTTTAATAGTATAATTAATCGTTTATGTAATAGAACAATAAGTTGACCTGAATAAAAGGCTATATTATCTTATAGTATACAATAATATATTTTTCGAAAATCTTTACCGTATATGTGGACTGAATCTCATGTTTCCTCTCTGAAGATATATCTACCGTGGAAAAGCTATAAAGAATTTTCTTTGTTTAATTTACCAATAATACTTATCGACTAGTAAATTTTGTTCGACTTTGACCGTGAATTACGTATTTAGGAACTATTTTACAACCTACGAGTAGATCAGTAATTACACTTTATTTTCGTGTAGGTTTGTAATAATACAGTGATGCAAGCTTGGACCGTAGCGCCGAGTAAAAAAATGATTGTATTTTTTTTAAAGTAGTAGCACACAGCGTAATCCGAACATGTAATGTTGTAATCTGTTAATTCGGGTTAGGGCAGCTTATATTCGCTCTATTTTTTTTTTATACCATTAAGGTGGCATACAAGCATACGGCCCGCCTGATGGTAAGCAGTTACCGTAGCCTATGGACGCTTGCAACACCAGGGGCATCACTCGCGCGATGCCGACCCTGAAGAAATCTCTTCACGCCCTTTTTGAAGAACCCCATGCTGTACTCCGTTGGGAAAACCACGGCGGGAAGCTCATTCCACAATCTGACCGTCCGCGGAAGAAAGCTCCTTTGAGCCCGCACAGTTCGAAACAATTCTGGTTTCAAAATGTGAGGATGGACTCCCCGTCGATGGCGAGAGTTGCGATGGTAGAAGGTAGCAGTGGGCAACAAGTCGAACAATTCTTTAGAACACTCTCCGTTGTACTATTTCTAAAATTACAACACCTATATTTAATAGTTGATAAGTGACCTGACTACCAGTGCCTTATCAAAGTTATGTACCTACTTAGAGTCAATATAATAATTGTGACACTGATTTAATCGGTCATTCTTTATCAACAACGGTTGAACGTACATAGCATATGAGTACAGGCTACAACATCGAGGTATTATTTACACATAATAATTTTAGACTTTTTGGGTATTTGCTAGTCTACCTAAGTAGAGATTGCTTGTAGGTACCTACTTAATTCATAGTTTGAAGATATCAGATAGATTGATAGATAACTCTTTATTGTACACCATCAAGTATAAAACAAAAATAATAATACATTCTTAATATTAAAAAGACTGTACAATGGGCGGTCTAATCAATTTCTAATAAAAACGATGTAAATAAGTTAGACCACGCTGGATTTTTTTTACATTTCTGCATCCGAATGTACATACTAATTTCAAATTGGAGCAAGAACGACACAAACAACTACGGTTTTATGCACGTCAGATTTTCATTTATCCTAAATCTGAAAATAATGAGGTCACTGGCACAAAATTGTAAAGCCGGCTGAGTGAGACCAACTGAAAATATTTTGCCCGAGACGTTTATTTCAGAGTGTCGAAATAAGTCCACAAATATACAATAGTTTATTGAACCTTTACTATACGAGTATACTCATACGGTTTTTTAAAATGCAATTAATGATGTTTATCCACAGATCATCTTTTATTATACCAATTTCATCCGTCGCTACAAATTTCTACAGAATTATTCAAGATAGCTATCATCATCATTCGAGCTCTATTTTTCAAGGAACAGTGAGAGGTAGTATAGCAATTAAATAATAAGTAACAAACACTACTACGATACCTCTAATGTGTATCTGTTTAATTTACAAATTCTCACAAAGTACGTAAATAATAAATGAAATGTGGTTGGTATAATGTTGCATGCCACACAATCTATTGCGAGTTTAACAGTGGCGTGTAGACACAAAGCTCGGTACAAACATAATATTCAAATTTACTTTATCTACGTATGTAATTTGTATATTTAAACAGTATTGTTAGTGTTTTATATGTGCATATTTTCAGGTGTCTGCGTCTATCGCATTGCGGTTTTCGATAAGTATATTTAGTACCTACCGCTCAGAGTTGGTGATTTTAGAAAACCCCGATGTTTAATAATACCTGCAAGGAAGCTAACGTAATAAACATACCTTGTATCAGGCTTGGACCAGAGCCCGAACTGATCAGGGCCAGTAGACAAGATGGTTGCCGACAATCGTTATCGTTAGTAAACGATCAACCTTTGTATGGGATTGAAATTTCAAATCGAAATATCACGTGGTTTTTAACAATCTCTTATGTCAATGTTTTTAAGGCGATGATAGCTCAGTGGTAGTGACGTCGGATACCGAGATGTAGGTCCCGGGTTCGAATCCTACAATGAGCTTGAGCTTTCGGTGAAGGAAAAACATCGTGAGGAAACCATAGCACGGTGGTAGGGTACTTTGTAGTACCCGCCTTGAACTGTAACCCCACAGGACTATGTTCGATTTTGTCGGTAGAATGAATTAGACGGGAGGAGTTGGCGTAAGAGCCAATTCCCTCAAGGAGCCCGCTTTCTGGTCTCTTTCCAAAGCTGCTGAGGGAAACTTTTGGCAGTCGTCCTTGCCACCACTCCGTAAGCCGGACGGGAATTCAAACTCGACTTTAGATGCCGCACCGCCTCCCACCGGTGTGACAGCTCCATGTCGGAGATTCGTATAACCCAAGGTAATATTAGCTCTAATGTTTGGCAACTACATGTGTTTGCCGTTTGGTGAAGGAATATTGTTGGTGGCAACGATAGACGGTTCATCCTGCGATTTCAGATGTAGAGAATGTATCAATTTAGTTATTTTAGTGTTAATTTTCTAACTATTCAAATAGCCTATTGTTTCGGCCTTATGATTTCTAAAACAATTAGCATTTTTCATTTGCAAAAACCATTATTATTTAAATAAACAAATACTAATTGTAGTCTAGAGATAATACAATTACTTTTTGCTTTTGCTCGTATCTTATGCATATTAGTCACTGGGAGCAGGTAGGTAGTCTAAATAAACGGAAAATCGACTTTACAAATATAAATTTCATGTCACGTTGTATGTACGTATGTTCGAGTAAATAGAGACTTCCACAAAAAAATTACAGTTCTCGCTAGAGTGGTTGATTGGCAAACCTAAACGATAATTTACCGGCCACCGGTGACCTCCTTCTAACAAAATGTTCTCATCTACTTCTTGAATTACCTATGTAGGTATCTAGGTGCCTACTCGTCTTGAACGATATATCTACTAAACTAAATAAACTGCATTATCATTGTCTACGTAGGATCGCGTAATTCGTTTCTTTCGTAATCATTTATCGCGAAAACTAAAGCAAAGAAGTCTATTACTCGAATAAATCTAGTAATTTCTTGTGAAATTATTAAAATTCGAATGACTGATTTGACCACAGGTATACATCTAAATAGATGACGCGAGTGTAGTGTATGAGCTTCGCGTGTCAAAATCTGTGCAAAAAGGGAGAACAATGTTCTTCTTTTGAATCGCGCGGACAGGGAACTCGCAGAAGGCTACATCTCCATTCTCCACCAGAGATGTGTAGCGAGGGATGTGTTTAGCTGACATATAGATAAATAAATGCCAACCGAACTAAATCAATCTTGTGACATTATGATTGGTACAAAAAAGGTGACACGCTTGGTTTTCATACGTATAGGGACTTGCGTTATCTATTTAGATTTATGTCTGTGGATTTGACAATGTCGACGTATTGCAATGAAAACAGCGGAATCTATTTTGTATGGCGCTTGGAGATCGTGACGCGCCACTAGGATCGAGTGAAAATCAGAAAGCAAATAATTACAAAAGACTTAGTACAAAATATATATGTATTTAAGATAAGTTATTGCAGCATTATTCTATTTGGAAATGTAGATATACCTACATAGGTAAACTAATTAAAAATTATCTATGCCGAAAATTTTGTGAAATGTTTTTTTTATACGAACAGGTTTTTAGAAATACGACATCTGTTTTAAAATAAACATTATTTTTCCACCAAAAATGATACCGCTACAATGTGAACAGAAGTAGCTTTTTGTGATCTAGCTTCCACAACACGGTTTTCCCTCATTCCTCAAGGAATGATCTTATGTCATCATTGGATCCTATATTATATTTATGTACCAAATTTGATCCAAATCCGATTGGCTATTAGATGTATTGATTGGCAACCCTAGGAATATCATCTTAGGTCCTCACTATTTGAATGAAATAAATCATTAAATATGTGTACCAGTGAAGTACCTACATAACAGCCACATCCTACAATACAATAGAAAAAAACTCAAAAATGGATGTAATGACTATAGTAATCGTATACAATATAAGTAGGAACGAACAATACAATTGTTAGAGGAATGCAGTAAGGCAAGACAAGATAAGTAAACGTCTTTTACCTAATTGCATGAAATTATCTGTCTATGGCCAATAAAAATAAAGTACTTGACAGGTTTTTTTTAATAGTCCTGTAGGTATTTAAACACACTCACCGTGATCAGTGATGATGCGACCGAAGGTGGTAAGCATATAAAGCCTAGAGAAGGGAACTGGCTCTCAAGTTCAGCTATTGGAACACACAATTTGCCGACAAATTTTAAACTTGGTAGCGAGTACTGCATAGTACCCTCCTCACGATGATCCTTCACCGAAAGCTAAAGCTTATAGTAGGATTCGAACCCGTGACCTTCGCTTAGGTACCACTGAGCTATCATTGCTTTAGTTAGAGGCTTCGTGAATTTAATTAAAAAATTACGGGTCAATTGTTTTACGCCGATTGATTCGCCAAATTGGGTTAAATACAAAAGTGATGGCTCAGAGAAGACGCGGAGGGCCATGCAATTAACAGATTTGAATGGATATAAATACTACCTACCATTAAGCTAGCTTGAGCGAGACCACACAGTAGTCCTTGTACTAGTATTGACCTTCATTAAAAAAAAAATTGTTTCATACAATTTTTACTCCATATACTTAACGATTTTCACACCACCTGCTCGACAACGTCAAATTATATATATGTCATACAAACATAACCTAAAGCATACCTAAAGTAAGTTATTCATTATGGAACGTCAACAAAATAATTTGTATGAAAATAACGAACAAAAATATAAATAATTGTTGTTCGGAGATCGAACTCGCCACCACGAGTAGAACACAAAGAAAAAAGAATAAAGGCGCGATTATTATAAAGAATGTGAAACAAAGTCGGTGTTCAGTTGTGTCGCAGAGGGTATGAAAAGTAGAGTATTCACCTCGAGGATAAAGCCTGTCTTCGTCTTGGGCGGCTTGATCTCCTCGCTTCACTCAGGACTCTACATAACTCTAGAGCCCTCGTTGCGCTCAGATTCAATATGCCGCCCGTGACAGTTTTTTTTTTTTATCCCCTTGTTGCGTAATCTACTATTAACCATGCCAAATCTCACAATCCACCGTACAGAGGTACAAAGATATCTATTTACGTACTAGATTTAAAATAATATATGTATGTAACTTCTTCAAGAGGTAAAGATTACTTTGTAGCGCTCAGATTCAATATGCCGCCCGTGTCAGAATAAAATGAATTGTTTTTTTATCCCCTTGGTACATAATCTACTATTAACCATGCCAAATCTCACAATCCACTGTACAGAGGTACAAAGATATCTATTTACCTACTAGATTTAAAATTATATAAGTATGTAGCTTCTTCAAGAGGTAAGCATATTTAATTTGTCAAGATTGCTTTGTCTCACTCTTGGTAATTTGTCACGACATTCTCTAATAATGAAGCATTTTCAACATAATTTGTAACAATATGCTACCTATACAGTTCATGTTGTTTGGTTCTATTTTCAGCAACCACTACAAACGAACCATTATAGACTGGTAACAAGGACGCTAGCTAGTCATCGAGAGAATGCGAAATCATAAATTGTCTTAAACGCAGCTTTCATTAATGAATTCATTGATAAGGCTTGGGATTTTGCGAGTGTAAGTGGTAAACGTTATAATTCTTGGCGATAAACATTCAATTCAAACCATGACATAAACATGCTCTACGCCGTAGTAGATGTGTATGGTTATACATTATTAACTTAAGCATTTTCACCAATTCTTATTGCTTAGGTGTTTTTTTTTTTTTACTGTTTATAGGTCTGTGTTTGACCACAAACTCACCATGGTAAGTGATGATGTAGCCGAAGGTGGTAAGCCTAGAAGGAACTGGCTCTCAAGTGCAACAGTCGGAACACACCGAAAGGTGCTTGGCGACAGATTTTCAACTTGAGGGTTGTAGCCAGCCAGGCGGGTACTGCAAAGTACCCTACCACCGTGCTATGGTTTCCTCACGATGTTTTCCTTCACCGAAAGCTCAGGTGTAGGTGGCCTAAGCGATAGGGATGACGACATGCGCATTTCAATCGTTATTTTGAAAGCTTGGCCAATATTAATGACCCTATGTTTACAACGCTCAAGAAATATATCATTGCCCGAGATATTATACAATGAAGTTAAATATCGTTGAAATGCCCTAATCTGCTAAAGGGTCTTGTCTCTTACATAGGTAACTATAACGATCTTTTCAAAGTAACTCTTTCGTGAGCAAGATTCACGGCCTTGTCCGTCTGGCTATGACAGTTTACACAAACAGGTCCGGAGGGCCCTGTAGCAAATGTAATCAATGGCCCTTGGCTCAGGTTCTCTAATTTTATGATTCAGGTGTAGAACTCGCTTTCAGATTACAAGTTGCTCGCGTAGTGATATGAAAGACATTTTATATTTATAAAATTAATTACCACGCAGTTAGTTTTGTTATGTCAAGAATTTTCCTTCCCAATCATTTTAATTTTATTTCGCCACAAATAGCTTTTCATAATTATCAAGATTTTTCACGATTTCGTAAACTTTTTGCAATTCCTAATTACATTAATCCAGTGCATCATAGCGGCTCAAAATTATATAATTTATATCTTAGTTATTTAATTGATGTATTTATTTTTGTATGCGCGAACATAGAACCCCCTGAGGCGCGAGGCTCTAACACTGTTAAGTGGTTAATCCGGCACTGAGTATAGGGTTGCCAGGGGTCCGGCTTTAGCCGGATATGTTTGGCTTTTTACGGTCGCGTTCGGACTCATATTTACGCTTCCGGCCTGTGTGGCTTTTGTCTGTCTGTCTAAGACTTAATATTTTTCATACTCAATATGAATAACTGATAATCGCTTGATTTAAGTTAGATAAGCTTGTTAATAACATGATTAATGAGTAAATAATATACAATTAAATAAGTAATTGTTTTTTTTATTATGTATGAAATATTGTCCGGCTTTTAGAAAATTATATGTCCGGCTTTGAAATAGGTATTATCGGGAACTGGCAACCCGTGAAATGTTTAACCAGACTGCTTACGTAGTTTGACACACCTCCAAAATATTTACAGATTCAAAATACATACTTTTACATAAATTGAACGTTAATACTGTTTCGTTTAGCGTCTCAAGCTCAGCTGACTGTCGCGACATGACGACAGAATGACATGATTCAACGTTATTTAAAAACATTATTTTATTTTAAAAACCCATTCTTCAAATAACGTGCGACATGACATTTCAATAACATTTCAACAAGAACGTAGATAACGTTCTTGTGCTATTGTAAGCCTATGATAAAATTCAACAAATTATTCACTACCTTCTTTTTGCGTCAATCTAGAGCACATGATTTTCATTTGTTGCGTAGTACATACCTCTGCAAGCAAAAGACAACCTTGCTGACCTTGTAGTGAATTATGTAGCTGTATGAATAATTTCAGTGTTAAAACCTATTTACTTAGTGTACCTACCCAGTTCAATAAGTGCCTCATCATTTGAATTATTGAAAATCTAGTCTTAGAAGGTGCCATACAATAGAAATTTCAAATAACAACTTGCAATGTGAGTAGCATTTCAGCTGTAATAGTTTCATATTTGGTACTACCATTAAGATAAGGAAAAATAATATGGCATAATTTTCGTTATCTATTCTATTTTACAGTATCAATTGATTCGTTGCTAACATTGATGATATCTTCGATAATTACTGAACGTGTAATATCTCTAGGAGACATTGTGATAAACATAAGAAGATATGGATTTTGCCTTGCACTATCGGATGGTCAATTATGTAATAAGTAAACTGCTTTAAACACCAAAGTATTTAATAATGTCGATGCTCAAAAGGATTTTTTCTTCTATATTTCAGAATTTTATTTATTTACTTCCACACTTACTGGTACTTTTAAAGAACAATTGAAAGTCTTGACTCTACAATCTACATGACTTGATTGAAACCCTTAATAAAATTCCGGTAAATTCTTCTACGCAATGTCGTAGCTACCATGGGTGTCACCCAGGACCGAATGGTATCACCCCTTCAATTTCACCAAACAAATTGATTGCTTTGGGTGCACTTCACAACTAAAACTAGTACTCCACGGAATATTGACCGCACTGCTTTTTTACGTCTTCACTGAACATTCTGTGAAAGTTCCCTTCCTTTAACTTGTGATATCGTCTATAGGCGTGGATTGTGCAAGTGTGCACCTCGAGTTTTTATCGTGAGATGAAAAAAGTTTTTTACTCAATTATACAACCATTTTAAGTTTTTCTTTTAGACTGCAGTGACTTTTCACCTGCATTGCTTGGACCGGAAGTAGGGTACCTAAAATAGCTTTTATCTACTTCAGAGTCGATCACATAGTAAAAGGTGTATGTATATTGATATACAAACATTGAAACTATAGTTATACAAAGTATATACTCATATTATCCATATCTTCAAGTACTCGTGGTGAATAACAAATAGTACTGTATAAGAAAATCCTGGTCACTATGTCACCCCTGAGTGTGTCACCTTGTCACCCCCTGAGTGTGTGTGTCAGCTTGCGTTATGTCAATAACATCATAAATTTTAATTTTAAACAACAGAATGGAGAAATTTGCGGCAGTATGCAAAATTTGTTTGAACGGGTAAATAATGACTTCTTGAGAGACAAAAAAAACGTCAAATTCCATACAAAATTAAATTTGAAGGCTTCAAAAGAAGAATTTCAAATCAAGTCTACTGTTCGGTAGCTGCAGTCGTAGTTTCATTGTTTTAAAAATGTAAAATTTTCTTCTTTCTTTTTGGGATCGACATAGAACAGCTTTTACTATGTAAAAAGTATTTAACTAGATACGAAATCGCGAAATAGTTTTGAAGCTGTCTGGGGTGGGGACCTAAATAAGAAAATGTCTAACGAACCCAGCGTTGAATATCGCCGCGTAATTTTACGCTTCGCTTCTGTCGGTCGTCCCGCGACATCTAACATTTTTTATTTATTACTTTTTTTAGGCCAGTCTTATATAACTAGCTGTTCGTTTCCGGCGTCACCCGGGTGAAATTTATATATACAGTCTATGTTTCTCAGTGATAATTTAATCTTGGTGAAAGAATTTTAAAAATTGGGCCAGTTGATATTTTGTTTATTCATTACAAACAAAAATACAAAAATCCAAATCTTCTCTCTTTATTATTAGTGTAGATATAGATGTAGATATAGTACAGCAAACAACAAACCCAACTGTAGTTTTAAAAATATGACATCAGGGAATATTAACCCAGTCCAGTATACATAAATAATAAGAGTACCCAGTTCGTGTCGACCTACAAACTACTTTTGAGACAGTGGGTGGCGGTCAAGGCAAGCCGTAAAATGTTAAGCCGTTAGGTACTACGCTTGCCTACCAGTATTTTTGGTGTAATATTGATAAGGTTTCAAAATAAGTGGCAAGGCTTTATGTTAATTAGTGATTAATGTCACTCATTGAATTCGTTACTGTTTTAATGTATCCACTGAAACCCACTCGAGTAATAATTTATCTGAAGACGAAGCTGTACATATTTTTATTTCTTTGACTATGGAGACAGAGCGCATTGGAATAATCATAATTTAAAACTCATAGGTAACCAACACAAAGTTCAAATGGCGCGCTTTGTATCGATAAAATGGCCCTCAGTTCTTCTTCTTCTTATTTTTAAGTTTGGCAACCAAGCCCAATTTAGGGCTCATTTCTGCCAGTGTCGAGTTATATTATAGTTTCCAGTCACAATAAATCCCTTTCACATAAAGTCCTCAGTCAGTCACCGTCCATAAAAGTCATGTTTTACTACAATGGTGGTTATTGTACTAAAACTCTTCACGGACTTTTTGAGACAACTTGAAAAGTCACGATACACATAATTCATTTCATTTCACTTCACAGATGCACATGGATGATCTTTATTAGGTAAAATACCACCGAAAATACATAATAAAACTCAAAATACACGAATTTATGAAAATAAAAACGAAAATGCAACGTCACTCTGCAAGTTCCCGCCAAAAAGTCTCGGCCCTCAGTTCACCATGATGCTATGACAATCAAGGTCATTTAGATTTTTACTAAGAGATCTTTACCACACTGAAAGACATGATAATAAACTTGTACAAAATCATATAATTCGACTATCCAAAAGCCCAATTGGAGGTGGCAAACTCACCTTTAAATGGTCCTAAAAGTTACCCGTCAATGAATTGAGTTGGGCCAAATTACAAATGAAATATCATTGATGCAATGACAGGTGAACGCTGCAGGGCCTTCACGCTCTAAAACTATTCTAATGCAGGTATAACCTACAACAAACAACGAGCTAATTTAAGAAGGTCGACCAATTCTGAAATAGTAGTAGTAAATAAGATTATCATCATAACTGAACATTGATCTTGAGGTAACTAACTACTATTGTGTGCACAACAAATCAATTCTCAAGGCAACGAAAATGAAACAAAGTCATCGATCTCGCTAATAACTTGTTAAATAAAATCTTGTAGAGTTATTTGTTATATTAATTATGCGCAAGCATTGTTATTTATCAAGCCTTTTATCTTAAATCTACTCGTATATGTAGAGAACATCTGTCAGTAATTAATCTCGAATTCTCAATCACTATAAAGCCGACAAACTTAAAATTTGACAGGTAGATTCCTTATGGGGTGAAGGTATTAGCTAAGAAAATGTTCGAAGTTCAACTCCCTATGAAGGAGAAATAATATAGAGAGTAGCGTAAGAGAGGTAGAGCGTAGCATTTATTCGCTCAAAGAGCAGCTCGACTGGTGAAGTACCTCCACTGTACAGAATATCGCAGCCAAATAACTTCATGTTGTGTTTCTGAGTAAGGTCACAGTGCACCGAGTGTAAAGAAGACGTTCGGTAACGCGTGAGCAAGTGACCATAGGGCTACGGTAACCGCTTACCATCAGTCGGGTAGTACGCTTGTACCAACATAGCCGTATATTTTTTTTTGGAGCAGATAATGAATTTAGGATTTCGCGGCCGGACATTCTGATTTTTGGTAGATTGGTACTTTTAACCGACTTCATAAAAGGAGGAGGTTCTCAATTCGGTTGTTTTTTTTATATTTGTTACCTCATAACTCCGTCATTTATTAACCGACTTCGAAAATTCTTTTTTTATTTGAAAGGGTACACTTCCCGTTTGGTCCCACTGTCCAGATCAAGATTTGATTACTTCTTAATGTACTTTAAAGTCGGTTTAAGTTTTTTGTAAAACAGTTCAATTATTTATATAACGAACATAAGACACTATGCCAGAAACAAGTGTGAAACAGCAGGGGATAGCTAGTCAGATAAGATAGTACAAAATATGACATACAAAAAAATATAGAACATCTGATTCGATTTGTAATCAGGGGATTAGTCCAGATTAATAACATATTTATTATCGCTATCTGCGTAATCATCGCGTAATTAATATAAACTCATACATGTGGTATAATAGGTACAGTACAGGGTCGTTGGAGTCACGCAGAGCTTAACGACGGCATTTGACAATAATTTACATGTGTGCTCTAAACAGTATAAAAACAATGCCAAACAGTATTCAAGTACCTTGTAGTGTTGTTTATTCTATTAACATACGCTCCAGATAGCTTTGTGCTATTTTGTAAAGACAGTAATCACTGTATTATATATTTATTCCCTTAGGTCTGATTATAATAATAATTTAGGAGGTCACTGACGATGGAAGCATACGCAATGTGGATTTTATCCTACATATACAGAAATGCCTGTTTGTAATGTCAAAATAACAACATATTACTAAAAGCATATACGGTACATATACCAAAACAAACATTATTTAATTTTTTTGTCTGTTTGTTCCGTTTAATCTCCGATTTTGACGGAACTTACACTAGTAGATAGCCAATGTTATAAGGAGTAAATTAGGCTACTTATTAAGACTAAGCGCAAAATAAAAACAAAACCGTACGTTGGTGAAACCGCGTTAGCTAGTTGGGTAATAAATGGTAGTAGTGGTAATTAAATTAGCTCTACATATAGCCACTTTAACCCAAGGTATTCACAAGTTACAATAATAATATTGATTTAGGTTATTGTACACTGTACAGTTTTTATCATATGTCGCTGACATTGGAAAGGTAACACTTAGATAAATAATTCGCGTGAGAACTCTACATTTACCTAAATCCATAAGGTTGAATAACCATGCAATGTATAGAAAATCTATTCTTTACAGTATAAGAAGAATGAATTACCAATTTTTTGCATTAAATTTCACTGTAAAATTCGCCTGTTTGACGTTTATTTAGAGGCTACTTTGGAATTAAACTTTATCGAGAAAATTTCTATCAAACGTCCTTCTTTGGCATACTCAATTAAGTTCTCAAAGATCATATAATAAAAACTCGGATCCCCAACCCTTGTATTAATTAAGATACAGGCACACAAAGATATCATTTTTTCCCAATGTAGCACCTTAAGGTTGAACAAGGAATCTATGTGCAACATTTCAAGTATCTAAACTGCAGTTTGAGCGGTGCGTGCTTCTCTCAATCAGTCAATTTCTCCGTTTGTGTATATAGATATGTTTGTTCCTTTCACGTAGAGTTTGTTGTTTGCCAAAGTAATATGTATGTCTAGATCCATAAATAGGTATTTGTTTACCGTCTGGAACAAAGGCATTTGGATAATGCATACTTGTAATTCATCAAATACAATGAATTGGATATGTACCTATATCGATCAAATAAATATTGCTTCCTATAGATTTACCAAAGATATTAATAGCATTGGTATTTAGTTACTATATTTTCCTGAATAGTTCTTACATATAGTATCAACATTAAAGATTGAATATTATTCAATTAATTATTGAATAACAATAAATAAAAAAACAAACAAAATAACGTTAATAATGTGTATGGATTGTTTAATAAAATATGGATTGTTTAATAAAACTATAGATTTTTTTTATGTACCTAGAGGCCTACCGATTGCAAACATTCAAAAACCCGTAATATGTAGGTATATGTATACTTAAAGTAAACACACTGCCCAAACGAAGCCTTATTTGCCCTAAATTACATGACAATGTGATGGACCTTTTAGAACTAATTCCATTACACACAGAATAACAGGTCGGTTTCATGTTATTGAAATTATAACATCATTCCCATTATTACAGTAGGTATACTTAGCCACTGATAAAACTCCGGAACTTGTTTTGGAACTTTTGATTTTTATGTGACGCAATTTATATCTCAATGTCTACTATGAGCTCTATGAATGAATCTAAGTTTGTGTTAAAGATTAACATAAAACTGAAGTTGATGTATTAAAAACATAGAGTCGTTCATTTCATTTCACGTACTAACGTCTTATTTTAGATTATATCTTATTTCCCACGTTTACATCTGCGCTTACGACATAGATAAATCACATTTATCAGACAAGCTTGACCAGTTGCAGCAAAAACCAGGCCAATAAACGACTCTTGCACTTGTCCGTGCGTATTAAAACCAATGAAAGTACGCGCACAAAATGTAAAAGTACCTCAACGGTACAAACTAATATAAAATTCATGTTCCCATATGTCGCGGGAGCTTATTGAATCGTTTCGACACTCACCGAGCTTTCCCATCATTTCCTCCAAAGCGTGATCCTTGTCCATGGTCGATACGTTTGTTCGCGGTTGTCTTTTCCTGTTGCCGAACTTCTGTAATGTTCACAAACACCATTGATGGTAGAGTTATGTTACATATATCGCGCAATAAGCGGCGTGTGTAGTGTCGGCGTGCGGCAGGCGTGCGTGCCGGCGCGGCGGACGAGCGAATGGATGGCAATAGTCGTGTCGTGGTGGCGACCGCGGGTCGGTTACCGCAATCGCGCGAAAAAACACCTAACCTCTTATCTCCATTGGCCATACCTGCTGGCTCCGCGATCGCCGATCGCATTGCACTGTCAACTTGTCTATGGTTAGCTTTGATACCGTTACCATCGAACATCGCGGTTATGTCATCTTAGCTAGTAAAACGCTTTTGATTTAGCGGTAGCCAAATGATGGTAGCAAAAAGCTATTGGCAGATTAAAGCCCGAAACCAATAAGCAAAGCAGTTCTCATAATTAGTGCCAAAATATCAATCCACAATCACAAAATAAAGGATAGATTGCAAATTGGTTTCGGGCATTAGTTATTAAGTTTACCAGATATCAAATTAAATGTACCTACCTAGCGTGTGGCTAATGATGGACTAATGTTTTAAACATCCAGTTCATCCAATTAAACAATTCAACATAATGTTGTGTCTATAAAATAATAAGTATAAACAATATAACACCTAGGCAACCTAGGTAACTAGCTAACCTATTATAAACCGCAACTAGCACGATCATATGATTGAGATCATCTACTTAACTGCCCGGTGTTGGTTATACGATAGGTATCAGCCTATTTTTCCAAGGACTGTCACATTTAGCTTATTCGGAAATCGGAATATTGTAAACTAAACTGAAATTTTTTTTTTCCAAATTGGACCAAAACTTGCACGACTTTGCTTCACATTAATAAAATTTAGGCAGGCATAGGGTAGTGGCACCAAAAGATGACCGACCCCCAATAGATGAACAATCGACCGAAAATTAAAAAAATATAATATAATCCCTAAATTTACATGTATGCAATATTTTTTTCCCTATAAGGCAATATTTTTTCTTCCATATTCCTTAACAACATTGACAATGACAGCCCAGACGCGCTTGCGGTGAATTTTTATGTGTTACGTTACCCGCCAAAAATCGGTTTTATATGGAAACCTTATAACGGTAAGTCCCTCCAAATTTAAGAACATTGTCAGCGTATAGAAAGAATTAATGTCATATTAGAGCAGTTTTGGTTGGAATAAAATCTTGACATATTCTGCTTTCAATAACTTAATATATATTATAACATTATTTACCGTTTTTTAGAGAAATTTACTGTTCAAGTAATGGATTAAATTTTGTTCACTTGATCCAATAGATGAACGGCGTTCAACTAATGGAAAAAGGTCTAATTTTTATACCCATTAAAACCTATAAGTTAACGATTAAACACCAAAACAAAAATACTCAAATGAATTTTATAAAATTTATGAACTTAGTTACCAAAAGTTGAACAAATTATTTTAGAGTTTTTGGTTATTTTAAACCTAACTTTTCTATAGAATCACCATTAAGATCGGTGGTCGAAATTTGAACGGTTCACATTTTATTAGTTCAACCTTTGGGTATATTTGCCTCAAGCTGAACGAATAATATTCACTTAGAATATTATTCGTTCATTTTATGGTTCATTAATCCATTAAATGAACGAACTACTATGGAACCAACCCCTACTCAAATGTTAGTTCAACTATTGGGTACAAAACGTTCACAATTAGGGCTCAGTGTTCAACTATAGGGATAAAACCTAAATTTTCTTACATTATCATTTTTTTTTTTAAAATATGAAGATGTAGGATATAATTACTTTAATCCTTCAATTAATAAGGATTTAAGGTATTATTGAAAAAAACAACAAGCGCCTATGTCATGAAATGACCGAGTTATAGCTATTTAAAGATGGAAAAAACGCTTAAACGTTCATTTATTGGTGCCTCTACCCTACCTGTTTAGCATACTTACTTACCAAACTATTATTTTATACAAGTGCCAGTATTATTATCATAATGTACCTATCAAGCATTCGTCGCTTATTTTTATTACGCGACGGGTTCGATCTCCTCATTAATACAATGGAAAAATACTATACTAATGTTTTATTTGAATACAATTATCGACTTGTAATATTTAAACATAATTTTATTGTCTTGTGTCTATCTACACTTCAGTTGTTACATCCGCTCCTTGTGGTTATAACCTGATAAGACAGACGATAAGCTCAAATGGCCAACAATGGTCCATCACAGGATTGATATCAAACATATCTATCTATATTTGAATATATTTAATGATCTTATATACCTATAAGGTACCTACGTTGCGATAACACCGGATACGGAACAAGCTCACCAATTAAAATAAATTCAAACGACAATATTTTGTCAAACTTGTGGTAAAAGCATTCAGTCATGAAATACAGTCCTAACTAGGTAAAAATGATAATCTTCAAAAAGATACGCAGGCAACAAAACAAGAACAACTTTTCACTCTTGAGAAGGGATTAATAAATATATGAATAGAAGAATCAAGCTATTGCACCGGCCTTATATTGTTCATATAGACAGATATCGATGGCATATACTGTACTACACCAACACCCGCTTTTCACCGAAGATATAGGTAGGATCACAGAGGAGCTTGTCGGTAATCTTTTGGACGCATTTAATGATAAATACCGGACTACCAATGACTAACTTGTAAAAATCAAACTCAAAGCCTATACCTACATATAATTGATTGTTAATAACAAAGCATTCGCTTTCAAAAACGGAGTCAATTAACTATACTTAATTATTAAAATCCTATACTACTTTGCTGTAAAAAAATGCGTTTGAGTGTAATATGTCTCAGCCCGTAATACTCTTATACTAATACCCTGACATCGAGCTAAGATTTCCTCATGATATTTCCCTTCACCACTCAAGCTCTCCAAAATATCAAGATTGCACAAATCAACTAACTACAAAATCACTGATTAAATTAAATATTCACCTCCATAATTGCAAGTAAATCTATTACAATCATTATACACTTTGACTGAGATGTTGTCATAGTAACATTAGAAGTGATGTGCAGTTTATGTCCGTACATATCATATCAAATTATGAAGTTATTACCTACACATAAAATAACAGTGCCTAACTACTATTAATTGTATATCTAGGTATTCTCAAAGCATAAAATGCCTCGTGATTTATCGAGAGGTTCACTTAAATTTTCCTTGCGAGTTCGGATTAATTTAGAATTACGTCTAACTAAAGTAATACGAGGAATAACAAGAATCATTAATTATTATTTTACTGAGTTTACCTCTACGCGTAGAGCATTTAATAACTTGCCAAGCGCTGCATAAGGTAACAAATTAAACATCTAATGATTTCTTCATAATATTATTATCCAACATGTACGTTCAATTAATATTGTAAATGAAAACTTCACTATTAGTACTGTATCTAAAAAATCTGTAGATAAATATATCTATAGAGCCACGGCGTGTTTGAATGGTCGCTGTGGCAGGTTCATCAATATACATAAGAATCTAAATGGTTATAAAAATAATGCTATGTCAATGTAGGAAACGGGTAATTTATACTTTGAAATATAATTAAGGATATACTTATAACAGTAACTGTACCTTTGTATTTCAGAATTGGAACAATCCATGAAGACGTGACGACTGATGTAGCAGGTAAAATCGGAGCATGGCAATGGATCGTGACGTTAGTCTCCACCACTCTCATGATAACAGCAATGTTCAACCAATACGAAGATATATTCCTTCTGCAGCCATCAGAAGTAACCTGTATTCCTGCAGAACATTTAGAAGTAGTTAATTTGACTTTATGCTCCTTCACTCATAAAAGTAATAGCACAGAACACACAAAGTGTGATAAATGGCTTGTTAATTTTATGTGGATAATTTGGATAAAAAAATCAGTGAGTGTTAAGAAAATAGTTATTATATTTAAATTCGTGAACATTATTTGAATAATTGTAACTATTTCTCAGTGGCTGGTTTTTTGCGACGACAAGAAGAAGCTGTTATCGACAGCAATAATTAGCCGCTTCGGGATAATATTTGGATGTGTGATTTATGGTCTAATTTCTGACAGGTACTTACGATTACGTACTATATTTGTTAAACGTAAGTCATGGTAATCTGTGTCCCGATGCTTTTCTATTTGTCTTTGACATTGTTGCACCAAACGTTTGAACCGTTTTAAAAGCTGGTATTTGCGAGACATTTCTTTATTACGTTATGTTTGATGTAAATAAGATCAATCATACCCAGAATCACAACAGTTAATCTATGAATCTCAGCCATTAACACAGATCAAACATTCCAATGTGTGCTCAAACGTTCAATTGCCCCACTACATCAAGCTTACGCTCTAATTTTAGTATAACTACGATTATTTAGGCAATCCTTACACCTGAAACTGTAGTTTCATGATGATCAGTATGGGTCAGAGGATTTTCGGCTTTACTGTGAATGACAGTAGTAGCAAAATAGTTTAGACATGTATTATTTCAGCTTCGGAAGGAGAACAGCTATTGCAATAGCTGTATTTGCGGATCTGGGATTAGGAATGTTGATTACTTTCTGCGATTCTGAAGGATGGTTCAGGTTACTTATCTTCCTGAAGTCAGTATTTGGAAGTGCTAATTTCTACATGGCAATAATACTAAGTTAGTTACTCTTTATTTCGTATCTACCTGCCTCCCTAGACAAGATGGTTGTCGACAATCGGTATCGTTAGTAAACGATCAACATTTGTATGGGACTGACATAAGAGATTGTTAAAAACCACGTGATAGATTTGAAATGTCAATCCCATACAAAGGTTTACTAACGATAATGATTGTCGACAACAATTTTGTCTACTGGCCCAGTTGCTTAAATTCTGCTTCTATGAAAGAATCTACAGGATAATGCATTGATGACTGATAGAATAGAGATAAACGAGCTTTGAAAGTACTAACCCAAATATTGTGTGTATGTTAATGATAAAATGATAACTTTTTGCCGATTCTTGTTCATTCACAGTATGCGAAATAGCAAGTAACACGTGGCGCTCCTGCTTGAGTATGATTGTAATGTCGCCTAGATTGCTCGCTGCCTTGTGTATGGTGCCCTTTGCCAATAACGTTCCAAACTCTGAAACATACAGTTTTATTGCTTGTATATTTGGAGCTATTTGCATTGTATTACTCAGGTAAACAAAATACTATTCTACTTTAAGTAGAAGGTACAGCAGTAGCCAACTGATATAGCGCGTCGTGAATCTTCGTTCGCACAGAAAAGAAGGTATGGCCCCGAAGATTAATGAAAGAATGCTTAAAACTTACAATCAACCTTAGTTCACTACTACATATAAGGTTCATAATACACTGCAGCTGTTAGTTCCGTCTCACTCGCAAGTCACACCCCTCCGCACGGCGCGCGCTAACATGGCGGCAGCTGCCGACCAATAGCGTTTCCCGCGCTTTCAAAATGTATTTTCTGCGCAGGTACATCGGTAAGCCATATTAGTTGGGTATTACTGTACTTACATAGTTTTCTAGTACCTTTTCTAGAGGCAAATTAATCATTGCTATATCTACCAGTATGTTATATAATGTTCCTTACTTACCCTATTTATTTCAATGCAGGTAAAATGATTCTTTTGCTAAAATGAGGTCGTTTAATTATGAAGTAGCGTGATTTGTACAACATAATTGGTTGAATGCGACGAAAAAAGTAGCGTTTTTACTAGACATTAGTTTTACATTGCCGTTGCCCTGTGTCATTAGCTTTGAATTCTAACTATACTAATGACCTAGGACTGGCAGTAGGTAAACCGCGAGTATATACATATCAACTATACCTATAGCTAAGTTCACAGAATTTTTGATTTCACCGACAAAAAACCGCCTTATTAAAAAATTATATTATTGAATTGTCACTATTTTTATAAGAGAGGCATACTCCCTTACATCTGCTTATAGAAAACTATGTTCACAGATGGGTTCCTGAATCACCTCAATGGTTACTATTCAATAGAAAAATAGTTCGTGCTGAAAAATTACTATCAAACGCCGCTAACAGGAACGGTATTAAATTATGTAGTGACTTCAAAATAAGGCCCGTTAATTATCGAGTAGGTAGGTCTGTACAATTACAAAATAATATAGCTTTTACCTTTTCATTATTAAGAATCACAATTACTTGTACATTACAGGCGTACCAATGTTTAGAGGAATCCACGACTTGTCTAGGAGTCCTCACCACGCATAACATTCGAGTAACATTCATAGTGACGTCATTATTTTGGACGCTCTATAATTTTATATGGAGTTCTCTATACGTGAGAGTTTACAGTGAAGACAATTTCAATGTATTATTACAAGTGATCCTTTTCGCTGGCGTGTTTGGATGCCTGACAATAATCTCGTTGAAAAAGTTTACGCTCAGGAGATTGCTATTCATTCATGTAATTTCAACTGGCGCTTTCACGGCAGGATTTCATTATTTCTATCAAGTTAGTTATTATCTCGTTTATTGTCGTCTAATGCATATTTAGGTTCAACCAGTTCAATAACCACTTTTTAACCATCAAGGCATCTACCACCCACCATTGCACACATCATCTGCCATTCACTTTTAGGGGATATCAAAGGTCACTTTAAGCACGCTAAGTGCGGCGATGGCCATTCATAGAACTATATTGTGGCCTTAATTTTAAAATATTTACCCGTTAACTCTTTTTGTTTTAGACAAATATTCGCATACTTCTATCATCAGTGGCTTTGGCATCAGGAGTGATGGTACAAGCCTTGATCATCAACATCACAGCACGACTTTTCGCCATCAACATCCGTGCGACAGTCTTCGGTTGCTGCGAAGCCACTGGTCAACTCGGTGCAATAATCAGCTACCTTTTATTTTTATTCCACTCTAAGAGTGACGTCACCTTCATGGCTATAGATATGGGCGTCGCGTTCATATTATCTGGTTTATGCTTTTTGTTTCCTGATGTTGATGATAGAGAACTACCCGACGTTATGGAAGACATGGATTATTTTAGCGAGTAAGTAAACAAAACCAGTAGGTTACACTAGCGAACCCAAGAGAAGTTCCATTCAAAATCACAATTTTTCCAAGAAATCAATTGAATCGTTATTTTTAGATAATTCTATCTATTACATTATTCCACAGTTTATTTTATTTTAGTGCATTATTTTGGCTGCACAACAATGTTCTATTAACTTACCCCCTTACTCATAAAGCGCTATTTAATTAATATACTGTTTAAATGGTCACGTAAATAATGTCACATTATTTGACAATGATAATAGAGTGACGTTATTTACGTGACCCTTTAAACAGTATATTAGTTAAATAACGTTTTATTAGTAAGGGGGTTAGTGTACAGTATTACGTAGTATTTATATACTCTGTTGTAAGATCTTTCATATCCAGTCATTTAACTGTTGTTCTTGGTCGCGTAGCGTTTACTGCGATTTCTGTTTGATTGATAATTATTTTTATGTACGGTTACGAGTACCGAAACCTTTGCAAATTCCTGCTTATCGAGCAGTGTTTTATCCAGCAGTGATGGGACTACGGGAAGTTTCACCGCATTTGAATCGTGGAAAATCAGAGTGTGTTACTCACTAATTGATGTAGTGTGCCAGAAAAGACGCATTGAAACAGTAATATCTGGCTGAACCTCGCATTTGTATAACATAAATAAATGTTGAACGGCCATGTGCGAGTCGGACACACAAAAAATTCGCTAATATTCCATAGCGATGAGTTTAATCCTTACTCTTTTTCGTACAACAGATTGTCCAAACCACTTCGTTGGGCTACACAGAAGACAAGTTCTCCATCACGCGAGGAAGTGGAAATGAGGGTATATTCATTTGGCAGCGCAGGTCGTACCGAGTCCACGCCTAGTCATTCCGAAGACCGGATTCCCGCACAACGCATAGGCTTCATAAGAACTTGGCGAAGGCTCATTAGGAATATACAACGATAGTTCAGTTCACAATATTTTGTAAACATAATAAAGGCTTTTTTTAAATATTGACAATAATATATCGTTAATAGAATTTCTGCAACGGTTTTTGATTCTAATGAACGATGGGCACTTTCGTATTGACATTGTTACTGCGATATTCTCGTACACCGTCAGCTCGTACGAAAAGTGATCTAGAAATAGTCAGGATTTACTCAATTATGTCCCAAATGATTAAGCTGTAGGGGAAGGTTCCTATTTCCCTAAGGATGTATAGTATACAGCAGGGATGTTATGGAGCTTCGTAACCGAAAACCGAAACTATCAGATACCTATCCGAAATAAAAATCTATCCCAAACCTAATATAAATGTTTCGAATAATTTCGGTTAGGGAGTTAGGGACGAAATCTGAGACAAGTCATGACATCATGACATGTTTTTGCTATTTCTGTGATTGGAGTAGCAAATGGTTACCTATAGAAATAAAGTTAAATCGTTACATATTTGTATTTTCTTTTTTCAATTCCTTAAAACTAATATTAGTGACTGAAACTATAGGATATCCGAAATAATTTCATATCCGTAGATATGAAATTCATGGATTCTTGTTCATTCACAGTATGCGAAATAGCAAGTAACACGTGGCGCTCCTGCTTGAGTATGATTGTAATGTCGCCTAGATTGCTCGCTGCCTTGTGTATGGTGCCCTTTGCCAATAACGTTCCAAACTCTGAAACATACAGTTTTATTGCTTGTATATTTGGAGCTATTTGCATTGTATTACTCAGGTAAACAAAATACTATTCTACTTTAAGTAGAAGGTACAGCAGTAGCCAACTGATATAGCGCGTCGTGAATCTTCGTTCGCACAGAAAAGAAGGTATGGCCCCGAAGATTAATGAAAGAATGCTTAAAACTTACAATCAACCTTAGTTCACTACTACATATAAGGTTCATAATACACTGCAGCTGTTAGTTCCGTCTCACTCGCAAGTCACACCCCTCCGCACGGCGCGCGCTAACATGGCGGCAGCTGCCGACCAATAGCGTTTCCCGCGCTTTCAAAATGTATTTTCTGCGCAGGTACATCGGTAAGCCATATTAGTTGGGTATTACTGTACTTACATAGTTTTCTAGTACCTTTTCTAGAGGCAAATTAATCATTGCTATATCTACCAGTATGTTATATAATGTTCCTTACTTACCCTATTTATTTCAATGCAGGTAAAATGATTCTTTTGCTAAAATGAGGTCGTTTAATTATGAAGTAGCGTGATTTGTACAACATAATTGGTTGAATGCGACGAAAAAAGTAGCGTTTTTACTAGACATTAGTTTTACATTGCCGTTGCCCTGTGTCATTAGCTTTGAATTCTAACTATACTAATGACCTAGGACTGGCAGTAGGTAAACCGCGAGTATATACATATCAACTATACCTATAGCTAAGTTCACAGAATTTTTGATTTCACCGACAAAAAACCGCCTTATTAAAAAATTATATTATTGAATTGTCACTATTTTTATAAGAGAGGCATACTCCCTTACATCTGCTTATAGAAAACTATGTTCACAGATGGGTTCCTGAATCACCTCAATGGTTACTATTCAATAGAAAAATAGTTCGTGCTGAAAAATTACTATCAAACGCCGCTAACAGGAACGGTATTAAATTATGTAGTGACTTCAAAATAAGGCCCGTTAATTATCGAGTAGGTAGGTCTGTACAATTACAAAATAATATAGCTTTTACCTTTTCATTATTAAGAATCACAATTACTTGTACATTACAGGCGTACCAATGTTTAGAGGAATCCACGACTTGTCTAGGAGTCCTCACCACGCATAACATTCGAGTAACATTCATAGTGACGTCATTATTTTGGACGCTCTATAATTTTATATGGAGTTCTCTATACGTGAGAGTTTACAGTGAAGACAATTTCAATGTATTATTACAAGTGATCCTTTTCGCTGGCGTGTTTGGATGCCTGACAATAATCTCGTTGAAAAAGTTTACGCTCAGGAGATTGCTATTCATTCATGTAATTTCAACTGGCGCTTTCACGGCAGGATTTCATTATTTCTATCAAGTTAGTTATTATCTCGTTTATTGTCGTCTAATGCATATTTAGGTTCAACCAGTTCAATAACCACTTTTTAACCATCAAGGCATCTACCACCCACCATTGCACACATCATCTGCCATTCACTTTTAGGGGATATCAAAGGTCACTTTAAGCACGCTAAGTGCGGCGATGGCCATTCATAGAACTATATTGTGGCCTTAATTTTAAAATATTTACCCGTTAACTCTTTTTGTTTTAGACAAATATTCGCATACTTCTATCATCAGTGGCTTTGGCATCAGGAGTGATGGTACAAGCCTTGATCATCAACATCACAGCACGACTTTTCGCCATCAACATCCGTGCGACAGTCTTCGGTTGCTGCGAAGCCACTGGTCAACTCGGTGCAATAATCAGCTACCTTTTATTTTTATTCCACTCTAAGAGTGACGTCACCTTCATGGCTATAGATATGGGCGTCGCGTTCATATTATCTGGTTTATGCTTTTTGTTTCCTGATGTTGATGATAGAGAACTACCCGACGTTATGGAAGACATGGATTATTTTAGCGAGTAAGTAAACAAAACCAGTAGGTTACACTAGCGAACCCAAGAGAAGTTCCATTCAAAATCACAATTTTTCCAAGAAATCAATTGAATCGTTATTTTTAGATAATTCTATCTATTACATTATTCCACAGTTTATTTTATTTTAGTGCATTATTTTGGCTGCACAACAATGTTCTATTAACTTACCCCCTTACTCATAAAGCGCTATTTAATTAATATACTGTTTAAATGGTCACGTAAATAATGTCACATTATTTGACAATGATAATAGAGTGACGTTATTTACGTGACCCTTTAAACAGTATATTAGTTAAATAACGTTTTATTAGTAAGGGGGTTAGTGTACAGTATTACGTAGTATTTATATACTCTGTTGTAAGATCTTTCATATCCAGTCATTTAACTGTTGTTCTTGGTCGCGTAGCGTTTACTGCGATTTCTGTTTGATTGATAATTATTTTTATGTACGGTTACGAGTACCGAAACCTTTGCAAATTCCTGCTTATCGAGCAGTGTTTTATCCAGCAGTGATGGGACTACGGGAAGTTTCACCGCATTTGAATCGTGGAAAATCAGAGTGTGTTACTCACTAATTGATGTAGTGTGCCAGAAAAGACGCATTGAAACAGTAATATCTGGCTGAACCTCGCATTTGTATAACATAAATAAATGTTGAACGGCCATGTGCGAGTCGGACACACAAAAAATTCGCTAATATTCCATAGCGATGAGTTTAATCCTTACTCTTTTTCGTACAACAGATTGTCCAAACCACTTCGTTGGGCTACACAGAAGACAAGTTCTCCATCACGCGAGGAAGTGGAAATGAGGGTATATTCATTTGGCAGCGCAGGTCGTACCGAGTCCACGCCTAGTCATTCCGAAGACCGGATTCCCGCACAACGCATAGGCTTCATAAGAACTTGGCGAAGGCTCATTAGGAATATACAACGATAGTTCAGTTCACAATATTTTGTAAACATAATAAAGGCTTTTTTTAAATATTGACAATAATATATCGTTAATAGAATTTCTGCAACGGTTTTTGATTCTAATGAACGATGGGCACTTTCGTATTGACATTGTTACTGCGATATTCTCGTACACCGTCAGCTCGTACGAAAAGTGATCTAGAAATAGTCAGGATTTACTCAATTATGTCCCAAATGATTAAGCTGTAGGGGAAGGTTCCTATTTCCCTAAGGATGTATAGTATACAGCAGGGATGTTATGGAGCTTCGTAACCGAAAACCGAAACTATCAGATACCTATCCGAAATAAAAATCTATCCCAAACCTAATATAAATGTTTCGAATAATTTCGGTTAGGGAGTTAGGGACGAAATCTGAGACAAGTCATGACATCATGACATGTTTTTGCTATTTCTGTGATTGGAGTAGCAAATGGTTACCTATAGAAATAAAGTTAAATCGTTACATATTTGTATTTTCTTTTTTCAATTCCTTAAAACTAATATTAGTGACTGAAACTATAGGATATCCGAAATAATTTCATATCCGTAGATATGAAATTATTTCAGATATACTTTGGATTTCGGATGTCGTATCTGAAAACTATAGGTATTATCTAAATACATATCTAAATATTCGGATCTAGATCCAAAGTTTCCTGTTAATAACATCCCTGATATACCTACAGGTGTGATAAACATCTCCCGAAACTTGTAGGAGACGTTGATTATCTTCTAAATTTACACTAATGCTGGGTCCACACTACCGGGCTTATTGTTACCCTTTCTTCTGTTAAAACCGTTAAGAGGTTGCAATAGCGGGCTATTGCAACCTCAGCATACTTAAGAATAATTATGGCATTTTTAGTTTATTTTAAAATAGTAGTTTAATTCGACTTACCAAGCTTAATCACTTAAATCAGTTCCTGATTTTTGTTTTCATATTATGTACACACGGCTACATATCAAGCTATAATTTCCAGTATAAGCTGACCTCTCACTGTAGGTCCTTTACAATGCAAGTTATGGGTCGCGTCGCGAGTCCCATGGGCGGGGCGAGGTTTAAAATAATAAAGCCATTTCAATATTTACTGATGATATATTAACGTTATATCCACTTTTCAGACATCCTATTACATTATATGATTTGTAGATAATATTTTTTATAAATACGTACGTAAACTATTTACAAATATACAACGTAATTTATGGGATACCGATACACCCTAAAGGTGGACGCACACCTATCCGAGCCGAACGCGCCGAACGCGTCGAACGAAACGAATTTTAGAATTCTGTATATGAAATCTTATGACAGCTCGCACACTCGCCCGCGTCGAATTGTCCGAATCAGTAGATTTCCTATACAAATTCTTAAATTCGTTTCGTTCGCCGCGTTCGGCTCTGATAAATGTGCGTCCACCTTTACAAAATAACAATACTTTAATGATGTAGGATAATGCGGAAAAAACACATCGGTAAGGTAAAAAAGTAGGAATAAATGCGATTGCACAAACAATTTCACAGAATATGGAATGAGCTGATTGTAATTAAAAGCTGAATCTGATGTCGTAGCTGAATATTTGTAGGTATGTTGCTTTTTATAGAAAATATAATACATAGGTATGCATTTTAGCTGCCTGCAATGATAAATCAGAAGGATATTAATTTAAGTATCATAACTAGTACCAAATCTACAATTTCACAGTAGTATCTAACTCAGTCACGTAAATAATCAGTTCTAAAATGTGTGGCAGTTACATTGTGACAGTGGTGGTAGCAAACAGTTTAAAAAAAAAAACTATCTTACAAAACGTACAAAAGTTCTTAGAAATATTAGTATATTAGTAATATTATTATAGTTCTTGGCAAAGAAGATCTACTCCGAAAATGATAGCTCGAACTTCGAAAATCCGAATAGACTATTTTGTATCTTTTTTTTGCAGTAGACTCAGAACAGAAATATGTGAATGAAATAAGAAAACAAACAATTCTAATAGATCACATAATAATATAGCATTGGGCTACGTCAATACTGGATAATGTAGAGCAATTGCAATGAACTGAGTAGGAGAATTATTATACAGTTACTTGTACAGAATGGCACCAAGATATAGTGCAATTCTCAGCAAGTACCCATCGATATCAAGAACTTTTACTACCGATTCTGAACAGAAGCAACAAACCAACTGTTAAAAAAAAAATGTTAATATCACGTTGAAGGTAGGTAAATGCTATATAGCGAAACCTTAAAAATTTGTAGGTTCTTCTTGATACTCTTCAATCTTTGATGTTCAACCGATCTTTTTTCGTAACCTCAGTGTTGAAACAAAGTTATTCGTGTTTTGACAAACAACCGTGATTTCTTAGTTTAGTTTTACAAAATTAATACGTCTTTATTAGATAGAATACTATGCGAACATACGTTTTATTATTTTATAAAAAACATGATGTTGATCCACAATTTAAAATCTCGACGTAGGTTTATCAGAGACAGGAAATTACACATAAGTACACATTTTACTTGTTAAGTCGGATAATAGAAGGGAGTCGATAATCAAATTTATTTATGGTTTAGATTCGTATAACTATTAACTAAGGAAAGCAAGGTATATTTCATAATAAAATATTAAATATAAATATCAGGTAAATTAATAAAGTGCAGGGATATTATGGAGCTCCATACCATAACCGAAACTATCGGATATCTGAAATAAAAATCCATCTGAAACTGTAACCGAATCTGATATAAAAGTTTCGAAGTTTCTGAGACACGTTTGACAAGTTTTTTGACCGACCGAGATGAAATACTAGCCGCGCTTTCGTAAAAAACTAATATCCGTAACTTAAACTATTCGAAACTACTACGAATAATTACTATCCGTAACTGTATCTGAAACCGGTATAATAATTATTCATATATATCCGTATCCATATCCCGATCCTAAATTTCATATCCATAATATTCCTGATAAAGTGTTATAAAAAATTGGTAGCGCGGCGGAGATGTTATTTGATGATAGGCTTGGTTGAACTTGCACACACAATCTCACCATGGTATGGCATAATAAACACAAAAACGTTAGACATTCTGTAATCAATCAGATTTTGATAATAATGATTTGATGAACAAAAATATATTTTAATGCTCTACGCATATTTTATTTTTATAGTTTAATACTGTCTGTATCACGAAGGTTTATGTCTATGAATGTGTGAGTGGAAGCGTGTCGCGTGCACATGCAATTTGTTTTAGTGTGCGTAAGCGCAGGCACGCGCGTATGATTGACACTCGACACTGCATCGCGCCGCAATACAAAAACGCGCTTATCCGCTACAACTACCTACTCACTGGGCTGAGAGGACTACGTAAAATTGAACAGCCTTTACCTGGAAAAGTATATCTGAATTTTTAATTAATATACTGATCTCCGTAATAGCGTATTGAGAACATCAAAGTTGCTCCGAAGATGGGAGAACACCCGCCGAGGATGAAAGGCAACTTGTACGAGTGATAAATGCTGAATAGATAACCGGCCACGGGTGGACCGACAGACAAGGGGATTGCGGCCAACCCTAGCACATAGGCTATCCCATCACCAGCATCTGAGCTGCCGCAGAAGTCAAATGCTATTGGACAGATCAATGCAATAAACCCACCGTCAAAAAAACCCATAGCTAAGGATATTACCACCAACAGAGCATAGGAAGTTACGAATGGTAATATTATAGTCAGTGCCCCGATGGCATAAAAACATATCTGTTGTAATAAAACTGAATCCATACCCGGTTTATCAGCAATGTAACCGAATCCTAATCCACCTACGGCGGATGCAACTGCAATGCATTGTAACGGTATAAGATCATTTGCGTTGACGAAGTTACAATCGATGAATTTCTTTATATGAACGTATGGTACGAAATACCCAAAGAGAGCTACGGGCATCGTAAGAGCCCACAGTCTGTAGTTTTTAGATTGCCAGACATCGTAGTTAATTAAAGATTGTTTTATATATGCTATTAGAGACTTGCCTTGCCTGGCTGCTTTATTATCAACGATTATAGTCGGTTTGAACACAAACCCACACAGTGCTATTCCCACAGTCACAAAGGCCAGGAACCTAAACAACCAAGGTAATCCATAACTTATAACCACTAGTTCCATTATAGGTGGCATAACAATGGTGAAAATAGAGCTGCCTATAGTAGCAAAACCATTTGCTATACCTAAATACTTTTTAAAATAGTGTCCAAGGATAGCTAGAGAGGGTGTGTACGCTAAAGATGTTCCTAATCCGTACAGAAAGCCGTAGGTAATACAAATACCGAAAATGCTATGAACAAGGAATGAGGTTATAAATAGGGCAATAGCGGCAATAGAACCGCCCAGGATGGCCGTCTGCTGCAGACCCAGGATGGCCGTCATCATGCCCGACACCGGTGACAAGATGAACATCATACTAATCGCCAACGCACCCGCCAGAGCTGGAATACATAACTTATATTTCGTTACTGAAATATGCTTCATACCTACCTATTAGGGATTGCAATGAGGATCATTCACATAACAAATTATCATAGAAATAAAATATTATTTCTATGATGATAATAATATTTTATTTCTATGCAAAATATAAACTTTTTGGTTAAGTACTACCGAGGATGCACATAACATTTCTGAGTATTTTGTTTTTTACCCGATAGACCCGGAAGGAGGGTTATTTCTTGCGATTAAATTCATGACTTAGTACCTACATCTGATCATTTTGAGCGCCTATGGGTCGTAATTTTGAGAGACGTATGACGCTGAATTGTTATGTATTAAATAAGCTTCTAAAACCTACATAGCATAGCACGGTGGTAGGGTACTTTGTAGTACCCGCCTGGCTGGCTACCACCCTCAAGTTGAAAATCTGTCGCCAAGCACCTTTCGGTGTGTTCCGATAGCTGCACTTGAGAGCCAGTTCGCTCTAGGCTTTGTGTGCTTACCACCTTCGGCCGCATCATCACTTACCATGTTGAGATTGCGGTCAAACACAGGCCTATAAACAATAAATAAAAAATACCATACGTTGGTTCCTTACTCTAAGGGTAAAAAATAACAATTGTTATTTTCGGCCAAGCCACATATTTTGACTACGGTGTGTAGTTTGTGAAGTTAGGGCTTGTAGAGTAAGTGCATGTAGAGTTATAAGCTTGGCTTTACATGAGATCTGATAACTTTTTGACAGTACGAGCCATATGTCTTGGCGGCAACATTTTACATAAAAATGTTTTTGGTGGGATAGGTATTTTTTAAAGATTCAGATTTGATTAATCGCACGAGTGCATTCATTCATTCATTCGGCAATATTGCTCGAATGGCCTTTTTTGGTTCCTTGCTCGTCGTTTACTTTTCTACTGACCAAAATAAATAAAAACATTGTAGTGTAGGTACCTACCTAGGTAGTTTTAAAATAGAAATGAAATGTAACTTACCTGCGGCGCTCTCTGAACTTGTGCTTCCATCATTCTTCAGTTGTTTCTCAAGCACCTCATATATTACACTATAAGAATTGATCACTCCAAATATAAGGCCATTAGTAATAAATGATGCAACTGTCACGAAGTAAGATCTCAAGCTTCCTTCAGGTGGTTCTAGACTTGAGTCACCAATGTTTAACGCAGAGGCATGCATTGTTGCTGTTTATAAAATATTTTTACAATATAGGATCTCTTTCATTTAGCTCATGACCCTGCTCCAACCAAAATTATGGTCCTTGAAAGAACTTCCGACCTAGTATCAATTAATTGATACTGTATCGCACATTATATTTCAAATGTAGATAGCTACTTATAGTATGTTCTTTATCCTATATGCAGTATGAAGAGTATATTTTGAATTCAAAGTACAATAATTTTTATTATATTCAACTAACAGTGACATCGGGAAAATGACAAAATAAACATCATCGGGCTAGCAAATGACAATAGCCTAAAGAGAATAATTCTATGATTATAGTTCCACAAGCTTATCTGACCCGATGAGAGAGTCGCTTTTATCGCATTTGGTGGAGAAAACAACCAATGTACGTAGTGTTTATATTCTCTTTGACCAATGGCGATTGACTTTTCGAAATGCCGTCGTTAGTTCCTCTTTTGACCACCGGGTCAGATAAGTTTGTAGGACTATAGGCTCGTTATGAACAGATGATGAACAGAACCAAAGAAAGAAGTAGAGAGTATTACAATACCGACTCCCTAACTCTATATAATCCTGTGATATAATCCTCATTTTTTATGTATGTCTATGCTATGACCACCCGTTTGATGCGGCACTTCCTGGCAAGGCTACTATGGCGGATTTTAATTGAGTGATTGCAGAAAACAAATGTCACTAATTAGTCGAAAGGTACAAATTGGTTGCGAATACCGCAGCCAAATAACTTTATGTTGTGTAAAGTTGTGGTCCTGCGCGTGAGTAAGGTCGCCAGAGCTCATAAGGGCGAGGGAAAGTGATAGCAAGACAAAATATTGCTAGGTATTGTTACAACTGGTCATTATAATAATAATTAAACTTAGCCGTCTGCAGAACAGTCCAACAAATCCATACTTTTATAGTTGGGTGGTCCATCTGCACAGGATTCGATCGTCCATAGTAACCGCGCATTTTTTTAATCCTATCCTATTAAACGAGTAATATTAGTAAGTATTTATGTTTTGAGATCTCGTCACCCAATTGCCTACCACCGACAATACACTCAAATTGGCTAAGTCAAGGACACACAGTTTTAAGATGCAGTTAATGATCGGTAATGTGATTAATCAGTGCAATAATACTTACTAGTTGCGGGATTGGATTGCTCGGTATTACTACCCTAAAGGCATATTTCCTCGATTGATCTCGTAATAGACAATAACGATTTCGGTGACATTTTAAATAAAATTTACAAAGCATTTGTAGGATTGTGGCTTAAATGGCTAAGTGTGCATTATATTTTTAGATTAAAATTACACACACTTTTTAAACCAATCGTAAATTTTATCCGGTGGCCCTGCTAGAATGAAATACACGCTTACCTATCCGAAAAAACCATCTTACTCTATGGACCTGCTAGTTCAGTGTTGCAAATGAATTAACATAGGTATATGCATTGAATTATTACGCTTCAATGCATATATGTATATTAAGTAAACGAAACGTGATCACAAGGGCGAGTCAGTCATCAGCCTTAAAAAAAAATGCATTAGGAAGACCTGAAGGATACCTTTTCATCCATGTAGGGGGAACAAAAAAGCAAGATTGTTTAAAAAAAATAACCGTGAATTGTAATATTTTAATATTATTTACAGAAGATGTAATTCAACCATATTTATCTGGTAGGTACCTAAGTAAATAAAATTATAAAGCTCTACTTGTATTTCTTAATTTCATGAACCATGTTTTTTAATGATGGCATTTCATCTTTGAGTTTTTCTTCAACTTCAGACTTTTCCACTTCAGAGGCGGTAAGATATTTTGTAACCAAATCTGAGAAAAATAGAACAAAATATGAGCCAGCAGTTTGCGAAAAGTAGGACTTAACTAATATACCTACGTGACACTACGTGACATCGCTTTGCATATTGATGTTATACAAGAAAACCGTCTTGAGATCATTATGAGTGCGTATAAAGCCAGAAAAATATGGCAATGTCAGATGAAACAAACTTATGTCTAATCTTCGCGTGACATGAGACGGAGATAACGTGTTTCGCGGGACAAAAATGAACAAAGCGCTTCTTATCTAAATAACTCGTAAAGTATAGAATATTTTAAAAAATCGTTAGTAGGAGCTCTAGGTCATACGTTAGTGATATTATTTATCGAATTTTTGTCTTAATTAGATACACCATGAACGAATAAAAACGAATTTTTTTTTTTTTTTTTAGGGTCGGCTACGCGCGAGTGATACCCCTGATGTTGCAAGCGTCCATAAGCTACGGTAACTGCTTACCATCAGGCGGGCCGTATGCTTGTTTGCCACATTAGTGGTATAAAAAAAAAATTAGAGGTAACTTTGTGATTTTTTCTATCGATCAATTTTCATTCCATTATGTTTTTGCTCAGATAGAACCCTCGCGTATATATAATGAAAATGCCCATATATATTATTTTATTTAAATATTATTTACTTGGGTAAATTTCAATTCTAAGATATGTTATTTTGCTTTATACGCACTCTTAAGAGGCCAACAACTTAACTCTTGACCACACGCTTTACGCTACATACATACAACTAAATAAAACGAACGTTGCACGTTGGATGGATGGATGGATGGTATCACGAGACGCGTACGCGCCGATGAGTAGGTATAGGCACGTATTCAGTCAAACGATTGAGCGCTCTGGAGGAAAGTTACTAGCTATGTAGGTACCACCAGTTGATGGCCAGAGAAACGATCCGAATGGCACGCCGCTGAACCAAGTCAAAAGGCCTAAGCTGATATTTATTATTTAAATTATAGGATTATTTCTCTAGTTACAGTACAATTGCATCGTAAATTGAGCAGGAAATTAAACATTTTCAGAAAGGCATTTTTACATTAAGGCGGCGCAGGAAGCAAACATACGAGGTGGCAAAGTAAAAATTTGAGAAGAGCACGTCGAAATCTAAATATAAAATCACCAATTTTCAAAACTCCCGGAAAACTTTCCAGGTAAAAACCAAATGACTAGACTATAGTAGAACCTACAGGTTGGTTAACTAAAGCTGGCACGTTCAACACATTTACACGTTGCGCATGCGCATCATGAAAAGTATGTCCTTCTCTCTTGCGCGCGGTGAAGCTTATGAGAATGAAGGAGATATTTAGGCTACGTTCGCACGTTATGACTAGAACGTTATGAATATAACGAATGATTTTTCCTATACGTTCTATTCATAACATTAAAAATTACGCGCGTTGAAAGGCGTTCGTTCGTGCGAACGTAGCCTTATTATTTGCTTTTGCTACTGCTCATAAATATAGAGTGGTCTTTTTATGCATTCGTCCTTTAGAATTGACTGATTAGAAGGAGTACTGTGAACGTGCCAGTTTTCGTTAACCGACCTGTAAACGGCTATCTAACGTTAGCAGATTATTTCAAATCGTACTGGTAGGTAATTCCTTATATTACAGCGTTCAAACACACAAACTATTTAGCTTCATAATATTACTAGCTGCCCGGCGCGACTTCGTTCGCGTGGTGCTACCCTACCCTGTGGTGCTACCCTACCCTTTTTTTTTTTTTTTTTTTTATTATCGTGGGGAAATCCTCATAGGATACCCGACCGCCTTGGGGGGAGCGGCCAGGTTATGCCGGACTTTTACCGGCTAAAACCCCACGGTGGTCGCCATCTGCGCTACAGAGGGGGGCGGGCTCTCGTGCAGATCGCGTACCTGCTCGCCCCTCCATGCGCGGCGCTGTGATAGCCCGTCCCGGGGGAAGTTTGATACCTCCCCCCAGCACCCTCGCGGTGCTATCGCACGATGAATCGTGACCACAGCGACTCATCGTCCTCCTCGGGGTCGCTTCTGGGCGTTCAGGGCCCCCGCCCCGATTGCCCACGACCCCGAAGGTCCCCGTTTAGTCGCCTTTTACGACAGGCAGGGGAACACCGTAGCTGTGATTCTTAGCCCCAGCTACAGGGCAGGAGGGCCGCCACGAGGCACTGCTGCGCCTCGGCGGCGTCGTCTCCGGGCGGGATCGGCTCTCTCCCGATCCCGCTCAGCCGCCTCCTTCTGGACCATTACGGTCTCACAGAAGGAGGCCACGGCCCTCCACGCCGTATCCCCGCTCAGCATCGCCGACACGACTGCTGGCAGGGAGAGATTCCGACCGATTTGGCCGACCAGGTTCCGCCGCTCGGGTTCCCACGCGGGGCACACAGCGAGCGTGTGCGATGCGGAGTCCTGGCCGCTTCCACCACAATGGAAGCAAGCCGCCGTCGCCTCACGTCCGATCCTACACAAATAATCACCGAAGCACCCATGCCCAGTGAGTATCTGTGTAAGTCTGTAGGTGAGTCGTCCACCTTGTCGCTGCATCCAGGCCTCGAAGACCGGCAGGACTGCTTCGACAACGCGTTTGCGTGCATGCCGCTCCTCGCGGAGCCTTGCACGCCACGTTGCGAATGCGATAAGTCGCTCCTGCCGTCTGATCGCCTCTTCTGGGTCGCCTCCACCACTCTGGCGGACGATGCGGATCCGGTCATAAACCCTCGCATCCATGTCCGCCAGAATGTCTAGCGGCGGAAAGCGAGCCAGAACAGTTGCCGCCTCAAAGGATATTGTGCGATATCCCCGTACGATCCGTAGGGCCATCTTACGCTGGACGCTGTAGACTTTCGTTCTACAGCGTCGGATGGCCAGCCTCTTTGCCCATACGGGCGCCCCGTAAAGGGCTACGGATCGTATGACCCCCGCATAGAGGCGGCGAACTTCCTCTCTCGGTCCCCCGAGATTGGGCAGCAGTCTGTGCATGGCACCCGCCACCCTCTCAATCCGGGGGACTAGGCGATCAAAGTGCTCTTCGAAGCCCCAGCGACTATCGAGGGTGAGGCCTAGGTACTTCATGTACCGCCCCACCCCGACTTCCGACTCACCCACTCGGACGCACGAGTCGGGTGGTTCCCTGCTCCTAGGCAGTTTATGGAACCATAGCGCCTCGGTCTTGTGAGGCGCTATTTCTAAACCCAACTCGCGGATTTTGGCGACGACGACTTCCACCCCAAGCTCGGCGAGCTGTTTGGTCCCCTCGAAAGTATCCCCACTGGCGACCACCAACGTGTCGTCTGCATAGCAAACGACATTTACACCAGCGGGGAGATTGACACGCAGAACCGCATCGTACGCTAGGTTCCACAGCAGCGGGCCCAACACTGACCCCTGTGGAACCCCACACGTGATCTCCCTCCGGATTCTCCTACCGTCTTGGTCCATGTACAATATGTACCTGTCGCGCAAGTAGTCCCTGACTATGCCTTGCAGGTAGGAGGGCACCTGATGATATGCCAGAGCCCCCCTGATTGCGTCCCATGGCAGAGAGTTAAAGGCGTTGACGATATCGAGACTTATCGCCAACGCCACTCCACCCTGGGACACAGCCTGCTCCGACAGAGAGCGGACGCGCAAGACCGCGTCTACGGTCGAACGCCCCCGTCGGAAGCCGAACTGGCTATTAGCCAGGTCGGGACCAACGCGCGACAGATGCCCGTTGATACGAGCGGCAAGTATTCGCTCGAATAGCTTGCCCACCTCGTTCAACAGGCATATGGGACGGTAGGCAGAGGGAGAATCTGCGGGTCTGCCTTCCTTCTTCAAGAGGACCAAACTTGCCTCCTTCCAGGCCGTGGGGAACTTAGCATAACGGAGGCAGCTGTTGAACAACTGCCTCAGCCTGTCCCCCAGGGCAGCCAGACTCAATACCCACACCCGACCCGGTACACCGTCGGGTCCTGGTGCGGTGTTTCGGGCTTTCAAGCGGCCAACGGCTCGATCTAGCTCCTGTACGGTCACCCCCATCTCGTCATGCCACTCCCACGACGTCAGGGGGTGGACTGAGGGTCTTGACCGGCCCGCCGGGAAGAGAGTGTTCACCACTCTACCCAGCAGGCCTGGATCTAGGGTTTCCGTCAGAGGGGGCACCCATGGCCTGAGTTTACCCAGGACCATCTTATATGGGCGCCCCCACGGATCCTCGTTTAGTCCCTCCATCTCCTCCTCTCTCAGGAGCTCATCCCAGCACCGTTTTTTGGCGTCTGAGATGGCGATCTGCATCGCAACTGTAGCCGCTCGATATTCCCTATAGAGACTGGCTGTCTCCTCGGCAGGAGTTCGCCTTCGCCTCCGGGCTCTGGTGTAGAGGCGGCGGCTCCGCAAGCAAACCGCGCGAATTTGCGCGATTTCTGCCGACCACCAGTACACCGCCCGGTGCTTGGGGCGACTGGACCGCGGCATTGATGCATCGCAAATTTGCGTCATCGTGCCGCGGAACCAGTTCGCTTCTCTTTCCGGATCGGAAGGAATCTCTTAAGATAAAGATAAAGATAAAATGGTATTTATTAGACACACAGAATCACACACAACAATAAGAATAAAAAAGAAACAAATAGTAACATAAAAAAAATATAAGAAAAAACAACACAACAAACTAAAAGAATAATAAATATAATGCAATAATTTGCGTGTGATATCGTGGGTCTAAATGGCCCCAGCTCAGCATGTGCTGCAGATCACTACAGCGCTGATTTTCGGCTGAAGCCACGTGAGAATCACGGACATTTGGGCGGTGCATATTTATAATATAATATATGCATAGTTAAAAATAGATAGCTTAAATTAAATAAACACATCAGGGTCATCAAAGCAAAAAAATAATAATAATAATTACATAATAAATATATTATTACTTTAAATCATAAAAAACAGATATTAAATAGTGATAAATAGTATTATAGTTTTAGATAGATAAGTATTCATAAATTTCATAAAGGTTACTAATTAAATCAATCATAGGAAAAAAAAATATATATATAAATAAATTCTCTTCGTATAGTATTAAGTATTTACCTAAGTGCTGGATTTTTGAATGCCGATGAGCATACTTTTAAGTTTTGACCTAAAGGTTGGAATGCTGGTCAGCCTACGTAATGGTGGAGGTATGTTGTTCCAGCACTTAGTGGCACTATACTTAAAACTGCCTCGGAAAGCTGTGGACCTATGACGCGGAATACTTAGAACACAAGCTGAGATACGTGAGGCATATTTACAATTCTGACTTGGCCAAATAAGCTTAGAGTACAAGTACTCTGGTTTTTTTGTATAAATAACCCCAAACAGTAGAGTAGCCAAATGTAAGTCCCTTCTGTATTTCATTTTGAGTATGTCAGCATTATTAAAATAGGGAGTGACATGGCTTCTTGGTGGAACATCAAAGCAGAAACGTGCACATGCGTTTTGCACCCGTTGAATAAGGCCTGCCGTTCTGGCTAACAGTCTCGGGCCATAGACCGAATCTAGGTAATTAAACTTTGATAAAACCAATGAGTCAACCAGTTGTACACGAATGTCGACACTAAGATGCTTACGTATCTGATATAGCACCTTTAAACGGTAGAAGCAGTTCCTGACTACATCCGAGATATGACGCTCAAAACGTAACTCTTCGTCCATTATCAGACCCAGATTACGAGCCTCCTGCACACGCTCAATAGGTGAATTCCCAATATTAATCAGCGGATTCAAAAGTTTGATTTTACTGATCTGTTGCCTTGTTCCCAGTATCATATATTTCGTTTTACCTGCATTGAGAACTAGAGAATTACGCTGAGCCCAATCTGAAATACGGCTTAAATCTTCATTGATTTTATTAACGGCTTCGTTAAGTTCACTAGGTTTGAACGAAAAATATATCTGAACATCATCGGCGTAGATGTGATACTTACAATATCTTATAATGTTGATTATGTCCGCGCTGAATAATATAAATAAAAGTGGACCCAAAATAGACCCTTGTGGAACTCCTCTACTCAGAGATGCTACATCCGATTGCGATATTGTTCCGTCGATATTGTGGGTATTAACAATTTGTGCTCGGTTGCTCAAATAAGAATGGAACCATCTTATCGTACTATTATCGAACCCATAGTATGCTAATTTGGACAATAACAAAGAAATATTTAATGAGTCAAAAGCCCTCGAGAAATCTAGCAAAACCAGTATAGTACCCTTGCCCTCGTCCAATGCTGACAAGACATTGTCTGTGACATCCAGGAGTGCAGTTGTAGTTCCTCTATTCCTCCTAAAACCTGATTGTAATTCTGGTAAAATGCCGTTAGTCTCCAAATATTGCGTGCTCTTCGGCGTTTTCTGGCCATGCCGCGACATTGGCGGCGGCTTCGACCATGTCTCGATCTAGCCGCTTGAGACACCAACGTCGCGGAGGGCTTCCTTCATGGCGGCTGGTATTGCCAACGGGACGGCGGAATGCCACATCCATGAGGATGTGGCGGTGGTCAGATAGAGTTACCACCTCTTCTGCAACTCGCCATCCCGACAGCATGTGCATGGCAGCAGGAGTCGCCCATGTTAAGTCCACGATCGACTCCCCCTGCCAACGCACGCATGTGCTCACGGACCCCCGATTAACTAAACGGAGGTCCAGACCAGCCGCCCACTCCTGTACGGTCTCTCCCCTCGGACTATCTCTGGGGTTCCCCCACGCCCTTGCGTGGGCATTGAAGTCCCCCAGAACAATCAATGGACGAGATGGGCATCTGCGGACGCAGTCAGCCACCTCATCCAGGTACTCCTCGTAGTCGGCGAGGGACCTATTGGGAGAGACGTAGCAGCCCACTATGGCCAGGGTGCCCCATTGCACTGCAACGAAGCCCTGTCCTCTACTCAATAGAGCACAGGGTGGAGCACCCTCTCCGCCCCCCCAGTATATGGCGACAGAACCCAAGTCATCACCAAACCAGCGAGGATGGTCAGGGACGCTGTGGGGCTCTGCTACTACTGTCAGGGCAATCTGCCGCTCCACAATAGTCTGCATAAGCAGATGCTGAGCATTGCGGCAGTGGTTCAGATTGCCCTGGAGGATTTTGTGTGGGGGCGGGAATGCTAGGCCTCGGCGACCTCCATTTCCGGGCCAGAACCCGGCTCTGCGGAAGGTACCGCGACCGTCTCTTTGATGGGAGCCTGCTTGCTCTTCTTCTTCTTGGGTGAGGGACACCTTTTTCCCAGGCGATGATCTGAGGGAAGCCCCAGATCAGCGCACAAGGGACACTTGAGTGACTTTGCGGTGCAGTCGCGGGCTCTATGGCCCACCTCGCTACAGGCGTAGCAACGATTGCTTCTATCTACGCCTGTGCTGCACCTGCATCCTACGTGTCCCTTTTCGAGGCATCGGAAGCAGTGTAAGGGCCTGGCTTCTAATGCCTCGACCCTCGCTGTCCCCCATCCTACTTGAATGCCCCTACAAGCAGTCAGTTTCCGAACTACTGCCAAGGGGCAACGCACCCAGCAAGTTCCCATCGTAGTGGGTGATCGACGGACTTCGCCAACCTTTACGTCGTCCGTCGCACATCCACCTGCCTCCGCAACCGCTGCTGCCACTTCTGGAGGAGGGATGGCATCATCGAGGTCCCGTAGTCTCATCTCACCCGTCTTTACAGGACGGGCGATACGCACCCCAAGGTCTACGAGGACCTCCCTTAATTTCGCGGCTAAGGCGTCAGCCTTAGTACCGCAATCAGGGCCATCCACCTCCATGAGAATGCCCCCGGTAACCGAACGCTTCAAGCGGACACCAGGGATGTCAAGGTCCTTGAGCTTGATCCTGGCTTTGGCATTCTGTGTCACTTGATCATACGTCACCGAGGAGCCCTCGGGTATTGTCACAGTGACAGCAGCGGTTGTTGGGACCCTAGGCACCTTCTTTTTGTTTCTACCTTTTTCCCTCGCCAGCCCAGTTGCAGGGGGAGGTTGCATCGCAGCTGGATTGCTTAGGTTCCCAGTCTTTTTTCGGCGTCCTACCATCGTTGACCAACTTACACCTTGTTGAGTGGTCTGCGACTCTGGAGTCACCAGTGGCTGGACGGGAGGTAGTTCCTCCACTGGGTGTTGGAAAGGGCGACTCTTCTTTTTGGAACGTTTCTTTTTTTGTTCCGTTCCGGTCTGCGGCTGCGGACGTTCGCTTGGCTGCGCCTGCGGCTGGGGCTGCAACTGTGGTTGAGGCTGGCTTTCGTGCACCTTTCTCCCCAGTGGGGGCCTAATAGCCCTTTCGGGGAAGATTTCTGCCCTGAAGCTGGCCAGCCTGGCATCCACAACCGCTGCAATCTGCTCAAGGAGCCGTCCCTCGCTACCATCCAATATTGATATCGGTATCGGAGTCAGCCGAGTGGTTTGAGTGGGCGGACTGGGCCGAGAGGTCAGAGCGGGCCGAGTGGGTGGAGCTGGCTGATCAGTCAAGGTAGGCCGATTGGTCAGGCCACCCACGCCAGCAGCTTTAGGTCTACGGAGGAGGTTTAATTCCTCCGTAAGCCCGTCCACTTTAGTGGCCAGACTGGAGAGTTGAGAACGCAAGTCCGCATTCTCTCTCTCCAACCTGGACACGTTTTCGTCGATGGCAGTCCTGCTTGCCAGCTCCATAGCCGCAGCCTTCACTGTCCGCACTGCCACTCTAATCGACCGGACATATGTCGTTTTGAGATTTCCCGAATAGTCCGCAACTTTCTCCAGATTCAACAAGTGTTGATCTATGCACTCGCCAAGCACGGCATCAGCCTGCGACCGCATCCCCTGCGCCAAACTCTCGATGCTTGGGAGGTCCTTTTTCGCCCTCGTATTTTTTGGTTTCACAGAGGGATTAAGGACGTCATCCTCGGTGTCGCCATCTTCGATGATGTCCTCTTCCGTTTGTGAGCCCGAAACTGCCCTCACCTTAGGCCCACGCGCTGCGTCCGACAGATTATATAAATAGTGAGCAGATGATAGCTCAGTGGTAGTGACGTCGGATGCCGAGACGAGGGTCCCGGGTTCAAATCCTACAATGAGCTTGAAATTTCTATGAAGGAAAACATCGTGAAATTCGTGAAGAAACTATAGCACGGAGTAGGGTACTTTGTAGTACCCACCTGGCTGGCTACGACCATCATGTTGAAAATCTGTCGCCAAGCACCTATCTGTGTGTTCCGAAAGCTGCACTTGAGAGAGCCAGTTCCTTCTATGCTTTGTGTGATTACCACCTTCGGCCACATCGTCACTTACCATGGTGAGATTGCGGTCAAACACAGGACTATACTAAGAAAGAAAATAAACAGATATTACCATGGAATGATTGAAGCCTCTCATAGTCTTCTTCTTTGAGTTGAGTCTTCAAATGTGACATTATTATAGGTACTTGTCTTCCAGATGCATGCAGCATATTTTGAGATAGTATAGTGAATATAGCCAACACAGCAATGTGTAAAAACAGGGCAGGATCATCACAGTTCTCCAATTCAGAAATAAGCTTCTCCCTGTGATTTTGTATTAAGAGCCTGTAAGAGATTTTGGAATTGTTATTGTTTCTGAATTAACCTAACAATTTATGAAAAGCGGCCGGCTACACGAGACTAATAACATTTTACATAGATTGACGACTTACTTGTCTTTCTTCTTATCAACCTTCTTGAGTATCATGCCAAATCCTGACAAACACACATCAATCGCTTGATAAAATAACTCCATATTTTGTTCAGATAATGTGGCATTCAATGCAATTATAGGCTTTTTGAACTCATCCGTTAAGTCATTTATAATTTTATTCCTTTGATCAACCGATAGGATTTCAGCTTGTACCGAAATATTGCATTGATTTGCTGCATATTTACAGAATTCGGACAGAATATCACTACCTAAAGATTTCAGAAGATATTTGATAAACTGTGGTTGTAGATCTGTAGAAAAGGACTTCAATCCCTTTTCATATAGTTTTATATCATTGACAAGAATATTGACTTTATCTTGAGCAGAGGTATGGGTCTGTTTCCTAGATTGGCTGGCATCTTGAAGTAGTTTATCAGCATTTTCTTTGGCTATAGCCAATGCTGCCTGGTTCAGACCTCTAAAAAAATAATAATTAAATAATTTTGTTTGTGGACTTTTTGGAACTAGATATGGCTCAATTTTCATTGCCGCGGAATAGAATGGAAGCGCATTTTTGCAACGAAAAAAAGAGGCCGCGCTTCTTCCGGGGAATCCGCGCGCATTCTTGAGAATTCCTCGCTTCTTGGCTCGTATTAAGTTTGTATGTTATACAATGTACAATTTCGTTGCAAAAATTCGCTTCCATTCCGCGGCAATGTAAATTGAGCCTTAAGAATAACTCACCCTTGGAGATATTCAGCAATTTTAGTCAACAAGTCCTCAAGTCCTTCGTTTTCCAATGTTTCCTTTATTTTACTTTCTATGTCTTCAACAGTTATAATTACTAAATGTGCTTGTGATTTTTTAATAACACTGGATCCATCATCAGAATCAGAATCCTGTGCAGCCTGTTTAGATCGTGCATGTTTCTTTACCGCCTTGGTTTTAGTTTCTCTACCTTGAGTACCACCGCCACCTTTTCCTGAAGCAGCTTTTCTTCTTCTCTCATCACGCCTCTCAGCTTTATGGTCTACATGACTTGCCTGACCATTGTCAGCACCCTTACTCAACTGTTTCTCTAAATAAAACTGTTGATACTTCCCAGACTTTACAACTGCTTCCGACTTGCTTATTAACATGGGCTTGCAATCTTGCCTTAAATTTTCGATGTAATGGTTGCTGAAAACTGTTTAATTACGGTGAATAATCATAATTTGCAAGTAAAATAAAATCTTCTTGCATTTTACATAAGTTTACCTTCGGTCTAGCATGCTTACTTACCGCCATTTTAAAATTTCGTAAAATTGTAGCTAATGATCGAACCTTACTTAATCAATAGAGGACTTCCATAGAAACAAAAAATGCCAGATCGGTAAACGGACACTTTTAGTTTTTCTTCAAGTCCTCTATCGATTTAGTAAAGTTAGTTCATTGCCTACTATCTACCGCTATTTCGGATGCCAGTGTCCATGATAAAATTAAAATGTTAACACTTTCATGTATAACCCCAGCCATCATTGTATTCATGATATGATGAATATTTGCTAGTTTATGGATTACATTTTTTATAAGTGATAATATGGCCAAAGGTGGTAAGCACACAGAGCCTAGAACAATCTTCCACCAATAATTGCCTTAAAATATATAATCATTGAGAAAAATATTATCCTACCTGTATTATCAAACAAAATGGTGGACTTTGAATTATTTTTCAACAGTGTATCAAGAACACTTTCAATATCTGTATCTGATAAAATAGATGGCAGCAATGACACTATGTCTAAGTAAGTTTTAGATGATATGCACTCCTCCAGTGCAACTTCTAGTTGTTGTTTGATTTGTGAACCAATCACACAACTACTAAGAAATGTCAGGTCTTCATTTGGAAGTGTTCGTTTTACATAACCTTTGGGATCAGACAATCCTAAACGTGTCAAAGCATCATATTCTAGATAATTGTTCTGTTTGAAGAAACTCATGACCCATTCATTCTGAGATTTTGTATATGAAGATGGCACATACTGGGCTCCAGCTTGACGCCCAGTTAAGAGTCCAGGGGCATTCAATTGATCAAAGAGTGACATGAACAAACGCTCAGACATATTGCAGTGATTAATTATAACAACAGCAGGGGTTGGCTTCAATAATCCCATTAGTGCTCCGTGTATCTTAGCTTTAGTCCTAGTGATGTATTCTTCAGTGTAAAATGTACGTGGTTCAGAGGGATCTTGTCTGCCTAAAATTATTTTACCAAGATACTTCTCAAGTATACTGTGTTGTAATAATTCTGCTGGTAGATCATACTGTAATGTTAGTTCCCCCACTGTTATATATCCCTGTAGCTGAAGTTTCTCATTTATCTCCCGAGCAACTTTTTCTAAATAATAATGAGCTATTAAATACCCTGAAACAAGTTGCACTTCCTTTCCTTTGATAATATCACCAACACAGTTATTTATCTGATTTAGATCAACATTAAGGTCTTTAGCCAGATCAACAGTGTTAATGCGTCCACCATGTACAAATAATTCTTCTTTTATTTCCTTTATAAGCTGCTGGTTAGTTAAGTATTCTTTCCCATCGGTAGTAAAAATAACATCAATTAATTTGAGCTCTATTAATTTTGTTACAAGCTCAATACAGTTTCTCTCTGATAATCTGCAAATAAATAATTAAGTATTAACTTATTTATGTTCATCAATCAACAAATTATTATAAATTTACAAGTTCTAAAATTAATTTTATTATTCACCCGGATACCCGAGTGATATCGTACCCTACCCTAACATTAAGTTTTCTTAAATTTTCCATGCAACTTTCGTAATTATTTTTTCCGTAAGAATCTTATCCAGAGTATTAGAAAACTTTAAAAAAAAGATGTATTAAATTGGTAAAGTGGTTCTCAAGTTATGGCGTGACCAAGGGAAAAAGGGATTAATTTTTATATATAGAGATTATTGCTTTTCTTAAATTGAGAAGTGACTTCTGCTTCTCCATTTAAATGAGATAATAAATAAAATCTTTAATTCTCAAAAGCTTATACATTTTGATGTGTGGGAAACGAAACCCCTCCAATCCTGCCCTCTCATAACCCTGATTCTAAAGCGATAGATATTTTGATTTGTTCTATTGGAATTGGAAGTGGTTTTTTGGATCATATTTTTTGGCAGAAACAATTTGCCTATGAGAAATGTTGTCCTCCTTATACTAATGTTCTGTCTTCGTTGGAAATCAAACCTATGACCTCGACGTCGTGGCAGACAGATACACCAAATATTTTACTTCGAAATCAAAGAAATTATATATTTTAAGTACCTCTGAGCAGTTGAACTAAGTTGAGCTTTTTGAAAATCAGCTGCTAGGCGTTTTATCTCATCCCAATCAGATGATGGTGCCATTTTTATAATTATGTGAATAAAGACAACGATTCAACGATAGCAAAACAACCACACACACAAGCTAAATCAAGTTGACATACATAAACAGTGTTGCCAGTGGCCGATAGTCGAAAGTAACATAAGACAGCTCAAAAAGTAACATTTTCTTAATTTACGTAGAAAACGACACAAATCCTAACAGGTATTTACACGTATCATAAGAAAACTAGATAATAGAGCACGCACATCCCATGATTTCCATGATCCCATCCATACGATTTCATGTAATTTAAATACTAGATTTTCGACCCGCGGTTTCACCGGTGTTCCTGAGGGAACTTATGCTTGCCCAGTATATAAAGTATCACATAGGCATAGACTTATAAAAAAATTAAGACCGAGTGTCGCCTAATAAACGAGTGAAGCATCAAAAGGAAGCCGGACTTCTTGTAAATACATGGCCTAACGCACACATATACACCATAGGAAGCCGATCGATTGTCATTCCGCATTGAGACGTTGACAGTGACAATAAGGCTCAGTATCATTTGTGCCTGCTTGGGTACTGATTTTAGTCACGCATACGTAGGAAATATTTATATTTATATATTAAGGTGACACTCCCGTCTAGGGCATGAATCTCGGATCTTTTTTCCGATATTACAATATCGGAATTGAGTGATCCAATATCGTAATATCGGAATCAGATACTTTTGTCTATTTAAGTTTTTAAATAAAGCATTTAAGCGCGCCACAAGGTATGGTCGCCTAGAGCTATAAAATTAACGTATCGTACTTCAATGTTGTCTACCAGTGTTCAAAATGAGCGTATTTTTTCAACAAAATACGAAGTACATTGTCCATAAAAACGCTTGACGCTTTGTTTTTAGGAAAATATTAGCAAGAAAAACGAGCATTTAAAAAACAAACATACAATGGTGCTGATTCTGTTGTTTACAACAAAACTAATTTAGTCTTACTATATCTCTTTCTTCTGGCGCGCAAGCCACTTCGTCAGAGTGGTCAGACCTGAACAAGCAGATTGCGAAGATGGTACGTCATGCGTGACCTTCTCAGCTCCAATACGCGCCAAATTGAACAGGCAATGGAGCGAAACCGAGGGTCCAAAGTATTCACTCAGCAGCTTGGAAGGAGCCACCTGACGAAGCTGACGACGCATCATGGCAATATACCGCATTTTCAAAGCCGGAGATTTTCGCTGAGATTGAAGACTTCTATAGCCAGCTGTACGCTTCACATGGCCCTCAGACGCAGCGTGACATTCACGATTCCAGAGCCACCCTGACTCGACAATATACCGACGAACTACCAGACATCAGCCAGGACGAGATTGTGTTAGCACTAAAACAGCTTAAAAATGGAAAAGCCCCGGCTGAAGACGGAGTTACTTCAGAAATTCTGAAGGCAGGAGGAATTCCTGTACTGAAGAAGAAGAAGAAGAACTACAGAGCCTCTTTAACTCGGTTATTAACTGCGGGACACTCCAAAGGCGTGCAACGGGAGTATTGTGGTTCTGTTTTTTAAGAAGGGAGATAAAACCCTTCTTAAAAATTATAGGCCCATCTCACTCCTGAGCCACGTCTACAAGCTGTTTTCTAGAGTCATCACGAACCGTCTTGCCAGAAGACTCGACGAATTTCAGCCACCGGAGCAGGCCGGGTTTCGAGGAAGATTTGGTACCATAGACCACATCCACACAGTGAGGCAGATTATACAGAAGTCTTAGGAGTATAATCGGCCCCTGTGTCTAGTCTTTGTGGACTATGAGAAGGCCTATGACTTCGTCGAAACCTGGGCTGTTTTGGAATCATTGCAGCGATGTCAAGTAGACTATCATTATATCGAAGTGCTGAGATGTCTTTATGATGCCGCAACCATGAGTGCCCAAGTACAGGACCAGCAGTCTAAACCCATCCAACTACGCAGAGGAGTGAGACAGGGGGATGTCATATCCCCGAAATTGTTCACAAACGTATTGGAGGATATGTTTAAGACGCTGGACTGGAAAAGGATGTGCATAAACATAAACAGCGAATACATCTCACACTTACGATTTGCAGATGACATAGTCTTAATGGCGGAGTCGCTGCAGGAGCTACAACAGATGCTGGATGGCCTAGAATCAGCCTCGCGACGGCATGAACTTGGATAAAACCAAAGTCATGATTAAGATCACATTGATCCGGGATCAATCGTCGTAAATGGCCACCATCTCGAAGTTGTTCAGGAATATACCTACCTCGGGCAGATTCTGCAATTAGGTAGAAACAACTTTGAGAGGGAAGCTAAGAGAAGGATCCAGCTGGGCTGGGCAGAGTTTGGGAAACTTCGTAGGGTCTTCTCGTCACCCAAACTTTATAACGAACTAGTTGTCCCCCGAGTTAGCATCCCCGAGGAAGCTACTTTATCCCCGATACTGGGATATAGATACGGGGATAAAGTAGCTTCCTATAAGTGAAAAAGAAAACGAATCCGACCAGTAGTTCCACAGATTAGCCAGTTTAACCAAACAAAAAACTCTTCCACTTTATAATATTAGTATAGATATATAATTAGTGCAGTTTATAAGGAATATGTGCAATCTCATCTCACTAATATTATAAATGCGAAAGTTTGGATGTTTGTGAGTTTGTGAGTTTGTGTGTTTGGATGTTTGTACCACAATCACGCCTCAACATCTGAACGGATTTGGATGAAATTTGGCATACAGATAGAATATGTCCTGGATTAACACATAGGATACTTTTTATCTCGGTAATGTGTTCCTGTGGGATGATTTTCAATGTTTATCTATTTTAAGAACTATAACTATATAGGTATATATATCCTATTGTGAAATTTGGATGGATAGATTTTGTTACTCAATCACGCCAGAACGACTCTGTATGAAATTAGATACAGAGATAGATTATAGTCTGGAATAACACATAGATTACTTTTAAAAAATCGCACGGTTCTTATGTGATAGCGTAACAATTATATCCCACAGGAACCGTGTAAAAGGAGTTTCGTTGAAGTTCGTGAAATAGAGTTGTAGCGCAATTTCCTCAAGAAGGCTTGACCAATTTACACAGTAACAAAAAAGTCTCTGAAGAGGTTAAAATAAAAACAAAAAAATATTTTGGATAAACCCACGACTGTATAATTAAAAAAGGATATGCTGAAAAAAAATTAAAATCCCCAGATTTGTAGTCACTTTCTATACGACAAAATTCTCAGATTTGTAGTCACTTTCTAAAGGATTCCGAGAATATTATAAATACGGGATATTTGTGAGTTTGGATGTTTGTATCGCAATCACGCTTCAACATCTGAACGGATTCGGATGAAATTTGGCATATCTACAGAATTTAATTTATTTGAATAACTATAACTAAATATATAAATATTTATATATATATATATCTGGGAAAGTTTGGATGGATGGATGTGTGTTACTCAATCACGCCAGAACAGCTGAACGGCTCTGTCCCGGTCTTTTGATCCCGGAAAAATGCACGGTTCTTATGTAATAGAGTAACAATCTCACTAATATTATAAATGCGAAAGTTTGGATGTTTGTGAGTTTGTGTGTTTGGATGTTTGTACCACAATCACGCCTCAACATCTGAACGGATTTGGATGAAATTTGGCATACAGATAGAATATGTCCTGGATTAACACATAGGATACTTTTTATCTCGGTAATGTGTTCCTGTGGGATGATTTTCAATGTTTATCTATTTTAAGAACTATAACTATATAGGTATATATATCCTATTGTGAAATTTGGATGGATAGATTTTGTTACTCAATCACGCCAGAACGACTCTGTATGAAATTAGATACAGAGATAGATTATAGTCTGGAATAACACATAGATTACTTTTAAAAAATCGTACGGTTCTTATGTGATAGCGTAACAATTATATCCCACAGGAACCGTGTAAAAGGAGTTTCGTTGAAGTTCGTGAAATAGAGTTGTAGCGCAATTTCCTCAAGAAGGCTTGACCAATTTACACAGTAACAAAAAAGTCTCTGAAGAGGTTAAAATAAAAACAAAAAAATATTTTGGATAAACCCACGACTGTATAATTAAAAAAGGATATGCTGAAAAAAAATTAAAATCCCCAGATTTGTAGTCACTTTCTATACGACAAAATTCTCAGATTTGTAGTCACTTTCTAAAGGATTCCGAGAATATTATAAATACGGGATATTTGTGAGTTTGGATGTTTGTATCGCAATCACGCTTCAACATCTGAACGGATTTGGATGAAATTTGGCATATCTACAGAATTTAATTTATTTGAATAACTATAACTAAATATATAAATATTTATATATATATATATATCTGGGAAAGTTTGGATGGATGGATGTGTGTTACTCAATCACGCCAGAACAGCTGAACGGCTCTGTCCCGGTCTTTTGATCCCGGAAAAATGCACGGTTCTTATGTAATAGAGTAACAATTGTAACATAAAGTTCTGTTCTCCAAATAGTTTAAAATTAAAAAAAATATCTTAAAAAACCCAGGACGTTGCAATTGAAAAAGGATATGTGAAAATAATTTAAAATCCCCCGACTTAAAGTAGTAACTTTTTTATGATTCCGATAAAGTTTGTCAAAAGGTAAAAAGGTAAGGTAAGGTAAGGTGAGTATTAAGTTCTGTAAATCTTGCTATTAAGATTTTCTTGCGAAGAATGACATAGTATCCTAAATAATAATGTTATAAATGCAAATGTGAGTTGTTTGTTACGATTACACGCATTAACTACCCATGAGATTGTCATAAAATTTTGCACCTTACACCTTCAGCGGTACAAAAAATATATAGGAGATAGGGTACCCAGAAAAAAGGTAATATTCCCTGAGGGATAGAAACATAAATAAAAAGTTTGGCGGTCCTGTTGACTAATTAAGTATGTATGTATGTACAAACAAAAATTATTACATCAGTTATCCGGTTTCCATAGCTCTACTTCGTTTGGGAATTTGGGATCAGATAGGCTGTGTGTAAAAAAAAACGAGGTCGTCCGGCATAACAACATGATTATATCAGAAATACAGTTTTGCCATTCATCTTACTCCTTACACCATACACCTTACTCCGTATACCTTACTCCTTACACCTATCACCTTACTGCTTACACCTCACACCTCACACCTCACACCTCACACCTCACACCTCACACCTCACATCTTACACCTTACACCTCACACCTTACACCTTACACCTTACACTTTACTCCTTACACCTTACTCCTTACACCTAACACTTTACTCCATACACCTTACTCCGTACACATATCACCTATCACCTTACTCCTTACACCTAACACTTTACTCCTTCCTTACACCTTACTCCTTACACCTAACACTTTACTCCTTACTCCTTACACTTTACTCCTTAAGCCTTACTCCTTAAACCTATCACCTTACTCCTTACTCCTTACACCTTACACTTTACACCTTACACCTCACATGTTACACCTTACACTTTACTCCTTACACCTTACTCCTTACACCTAACACTTTACTCCATACACCTTACTCCGTACACATATCACCTATCACCTATCACCTTACTCCTTACACCTAACACTTTACTCCTTACACCTTACTCCTTACACCTAACACTTTACTCCTTACTCCTTACACTTTACTCCTTAAGCCTTACTCCTTAAACCTATCACCTTACTCCTTACTCCTTACACCTTACACTTTACACCTTACACCTCACATATTACACCTTACACCTTACACTTTACTCCTTACACCTTACTCCTAACACTTTACTCCATACACCTTACTCCGTACACATATCACCTATCACCTTACTCCTTACACCTTACAGCTTACTCCTTACACCTAACACTTTACTGCTTACATCTAACACTTTACTCCTTACACCTTACTCTTTACACCTGTCACCTTACTCCTTACACCTTACTCCTTACACCTTACTCCTTACACTTTACTCCTTACACCTTACTCCTTACACCTTACTCCTTACACCTAACACTTAACTCCATACACCTGACTCCGTACACATATCACCTATCACCTATCACCTTACTCCTTACACCTTACAGCTTACTCCTTACACCTAACACTACTCCTTACACCTAACACTTTACTCCTTACACCTTACTCCTTATGCCTTACTCCTTACACCTATCACCTTACTCCTTACACCTTACACTTTACACCTTTCACCTCACATGTTACACCTTACACCTTACACTTTACTCCTTACACCTTACACCTTACATCTAACACTTTACTCCATACACCTTACTCCGTACACATATCACCTATCACCTTACTCCTAACTCCTTACACCTTACTCCTTACACCTAACACTTTACTCCTTCCACCTTACTCCTAACTCCTTACACCTAACACTTTACTCCTTACACCTTACTCCTTACACTTTACTCCTTACACATTAATCCTTACATCTAACACTTTACTCCTTACACCTTAATCCTTACATCTAACACTTTACTCCTTACTCCTTACACCTATCACCTTACTCCTTACACCTTACAGCTTACTCCTTACACCTAACACTTTACTCCTTACACCTTACAGCTTACTCCTTACATCTAACACTTTACTCCTTACACCTAACACTTTACTCCTTACACCCTACTCCTTACACCTATCACCTTACTCCTTACACCTTACACCTTACACCTCACACCTCACACCTCACACCTCACACCTCACACCTCACACCTCACACCTCACACCTCACACCTCACACCTCACACCTCACACCTCACACCTCACACCTCACACCTCACACCTCACACCTTACACTTTACTCTTTACACTTTACACTTTACTCCTCACACCTCAAACCTTACACTTTACTCCTTACACCTAACACTTTACTCCTTATACCTTACTCCTTGCACCTCACACCTTACACCTTACTCCTTACACCTTACTCCTTACACCTAACACTTTACTCCATACACCTTACTCATTACACCTTACTCCTTACTCCTTACACCTATCACCTATCACCTTACTCCTTACACCTTACACCTTACACTTTACACCTCACACCTTACACTTTACTCCTTAAACCTTACACTTCTCAAACCTTACACTTTACTCCTTACACCTTACACTTTACTCCTTACTCCTTACACCTAACACTTTACTCCTTATACCTTACTCCTCACACCTCACACCTTACTCCTTACACCTTACACTTTACTCCTTACACCTTACACCTTCAGCGGTACAAAAATGGAGATAGGGTACCCAAAAAAAAGGTAATGTTCCCTGAGGGATAGAAAAATAACTAAAAAATGTTTGGCGGTCCTGTTGATTAATTAAGTGTGTATGTACAAACAAAAAGGTATAAAATTATATCAGTTATCCGGTTTCCATAGTACAAGCTCTACTTCGTTTGGGAATTTGGGATCAGATAGGCTGTGTGTACCCCCTTACCCTAACTACTTCTAACTAATTTTACTTGGATGGATGTTTCTCAATCACGCTTCAACATAATAATAATAATAATCATTTTATTTAAAAATACACAAGATAGTAAGGATGTACATCTATATGGATTTGGATGAAATTTGGCACACAAATAGAATATGTTCCTGATACCTTACACATCCATACATTTTACCCATTTTATGTGTTCCTGTGTGATTATTTTCAAGGTTCATCACCTATCACCTATCACTATTTGAAGAACAATAACTATGAAAAGAGTTTGTTTGTTTGTTTGTTCCGCCTCAACTACTCAACGGATCATAATGAAAGGCATGCAGATAGTCTATGGTATGGAGAAGGACATAGTCTACCGCGGGTGAAACCGCGGAGGACAGCTAGTTTATAATAAAAAAGTCTAATTCCGATATTAATATCGGAATTCCGATATTGAGATCCAATATCGGAAATCAATATCGGAATTGAAAAACCTTCCGATATTACATGCCCTACTCCCGTCTTAATTTTTTTATACGTATAGACGTATAAAAATACCTTTAGGTATATTATTTCAAGGTGTGATCTACCTGCGTGCCTTATTACGAACATATTAGCAGGATAAAGTAAGATATGCATATCCTTGGTCAGTGACACATATTTGAGAAGTACCTATTGAAAGATCACAAGGTAAAACTACAAAGTAAATTTTCAGTAAAAAAAATATATAATAACGATGTAGGAACTTTAATCTGTGTTGTATTCTTGATATTGCTGAATTTTGAACTATAACTGACTTGAAAAAAGTTTTTTTTTTATTTATTTTTTCCGCCGGTTGCTAGAAAGCAAAATTATCGAAAAATTACGTAACATGCTGTCAATCTCCAGTCAATCGTGTTTTGGGTTGCTGAAAGAGGCAAATAACAATCTGTCAACAGTTTGTTATTCCAAGTGTCAAATCTCCAATTATTCGTCAATTATCGCATTTTTGGGTTTCTGAAAGCTAATTCTCATGTCAACGCCTTGTCACATTGTCAGTAAGCTAATTGGAGATAATGGACCAATTATTCGAGAATTAAAGTGTTTGTTGTGATAAATAATAGGTTTTAAAGCAGTTCAATATAAAAACTGAATATAAAATTAATTTTAAACCTTAAATTAAGTACTTTTTTGCATGAAAAGCTATTTTAAAATGAAATAAACGACCTATTGAACTTGCCAGGGTCATCTTGGTTGATATGAAATAAAATGGCTGGAACAACCAACATGACACTGGCTGCTTTGTAAGCCATAATATGTGTATGGTTATATTGTCAAAATAAGATAAAGATTTTTTTGAATTTGATGAATAATTGAAAATAAGACTAGGCTGTATGGCTTTTAACTTTATGACCTTTGCCAGCCCTTTGGCGAATATCATAAACAACAACAACGATAATGAAAGGGACAGTGCTACGCGAGAGACAGAAACAAAACACAAAGGAGTGAATGAAAGTGAATGAAATAAATAAATCATCCGTTGACAATCAATTAGATAATTTATCTTTGTTTTTCTTTTCAGCAACTCAAAGGCTGTCAACAGATTGCTAATTATGACGGTTTGTCACCTGATTTGACATTTCATACACGTTCTAGCAACCCGCGGTTAGGTAGCAAACAAGCATACGGCCCGCCTGATGGTAAGCGGCTACCGCAGCCTATGGACGCTTGCAACACCAGGGGTGTCACTCACGCGTTGCCGACCCTGCAGAAATCTCTTCAGACCCTTTTTGAAGAACCCCATGCTGTACTCCATTGTTACGAAATTTATTACGAACATGCTCCAAAAAATGCTAACTTTTAACTTTTCGTACCCATCTGACAATGCTACTAGTAGTTGTTTATTTAGTTCACCAAATGGCAGGCAAAGGTGCGAAGCCATACAGCCTTATCTTAAGAGTGCGTATAAAGCAAAATAACAATCTTAGAATTGTTTACCCTAGTAAATAGTATTTAAATGAAAAATTATATTTTCATTATATACGCGAGGGTTCTATCTGAACAAAAACATAATGCAATGAAAATTCCTCGAAAAAAATCACAAAGATACCTCTAATAATAATGAATTTTCGTTTTTATTCGTTCATGTTGTATCTAATTAAGACAAAAATTCGATAAATAATATCACTAACATATCACCTTGGGCTGATACTAACGATTTATTAAAATATTCTATACTTTACGAGTTATTTAGATAAGAAGCGCTTAGTTAATTTTTGTTCCGCGAAACACGCTATCTTCGTCTCATACCACGCGAAGATTAGACATAAGTTTGTTTCATCTGACATTGGTGCCGATTCTGTTGTAAATCGCACTGAACTAATTTTAGTTACATCTCATCTCTTTCTTACGAACATGATTGAAAAAGGATAGAACATATTTTAAGTTGTCAATTTAATCTTTGCCGTCTTATTTTGCGTGTATTTAGGCATAACCGCGATAGATGGCGACTAAATTTATATTGAAAACAGGCATTGAACTAATTTGACAGGACTAAATTTCTTATATCCTTTTCTTATGTTCTTTGTTAGAAAGAGACATAGTGAGATTAAAATTAGTTTAGTTGTGAACAACAGAATCAGGGCCATTGCCATGTTTTTCTGGCGTTATACGCACTCTTAATCATTATGGGCCCTCCACACGCTTGCCAAGCCTCGGCAAGCCTCCGCAAATTCAAACGTGTGGACGAGGCATTAGCACACACTACTCGAAAATCAGATTTTTACTAGCCGATTTCTGCCAGTGAAGAAAAAATCCAATAGCTAGACAGATCAACTATTTCTTGAAGACATTTCGAATCGATCGCAATCATGACAATACATTTGAACTAGATTCAGTACCTACCCACAATTGGCAGTTTGCTAGAATTTATCTTTCAGCACTGTCATGTATTCAGCACCTTAGTATAAATACCTAGTAGGGTTATTTTCATACAATAAATAACAGCCAGTGTTCTGTTAAAAGTACTGGTTAATGAGCATTTATTACTTGTACATTAGATAACATAGGTATAAATAAATCAAATTAATAAGTATTTTATGGTACGAGCAGTTCCGTCTTTTCCATAAGGACACGTTGGGCACAAGGCCGGGGACCCGGCTCGATAGATGCACTAAACAAAAGTAGGACTACATACTGACGGATGTTTTTATTAGTTTTTAGATTTCTAAAAGAGCCCCTAACTGTGTGCCTTTGAATGACCCTAAATGGCTCAAGTTACGAGTTAGTACTTACTTTAAGCATAGATATCATAGTTTTGAATAGTTACCTGTAATTTTAATATGTAGGTATTATTAGTACCTACCCTACTTACCTACACATTGTTAAATTATGTTAAATCAAATAAAAAGCGGTCAGGATAGTATGCCTTGGACGGCCAGCGCAGACGTGTAAAGGTGAGAGTTTTTTAAACTTAAACTTCTCTTTTTCCTCAGAACGAATTGGTTCTTTTCTCGTTGATAAATAGAGGCGATCAGGCCCAATTTTAGAGAACGATAATACGATCACAGTCTATAAAACCATACAGTCGTCCGACGCCTTTGATCTCGTAGAAAATGCCGACAACGTTAATAATGAATGCTGTGTCCCGAACTACCAACATCGTTTTGTTCGCAGCTCGGGCTCGGCTTTCCCGCGTCTCGCCCTCACACACCGCACGATTGGCCTGTCTAGACGTCTTCGTCTGACGACTGTATAGTTTTATAGACAGACGGTGAGAATATTATGATTTTCCTGCGGCCAAAGTTGTTTAATTTCGATTTTCGATTCGAATTTCCTGTGGCCTGCAAACAGTCTTGGTGAAAGCGAACTTAAGCACTTTTATAATATAAAATGTTTGACGTCTCTGCTGCAAAATTCCCATCATTCTTTCTTTCCTACCAAACCTACAAAAGTAAAAGATAAACTTAATAATCAATCTCCAAACTAATATAGGTACTGTAGTAATGTTTATGTACAGTATTACCCAACTAATAAGGCGCGTCGTGAATCTTCGTTCGCACAGAAAAGAAAGTATGGCCCGAACATTAACGAACGAATGCTTAAAATTTACAATCAACCTTAGATCACTAGTATAAGGTTCATAATACAGTGCAACTGTTAGTTCCGTCTCACTCGCAAGTCACGCCCCTCCGCACAGCGCGCGCTAACATGGCGGCAACTGCCGACCAATAGCATTTCCCGCGCTTTGAAAATGTATCTTCTGCACAGATACATCGGTAAGCCATATCAGTTGGGTACTACTGTACCTTTATAACGTGTCGTCATTCGAATCCTGACTGCTTATTAAAATATTATAATTATCAAAGTTTGTGTGTGTGTATTTTTGTCACCAGCTACCACCGAGTTCCATAATGGATTTTCATGGGTATAGCTATATATAGTTACTTTATAATATTACAATAGATTACTTATTATCCGTTGACGCAGACCTTTCATCATTAGTACTACAATAAAACAATGTTGTTTAAATACTTAAGAATTTTCTGAATTAAATTAAAATTAAGTATTTATAAGTATTGTCTCTATAATAAAACAAAGCTATGTGACAGGTGGTTAGTACAGGAAAAATACGCTACAGGCTATAATGAGATATGATAAATAAATAGAATACATTAAAATAGTGCCTGCAGTTCAATTAACATTACTCACCTACCGTAAATGGTGTGTACAGTTCTACCGCCCAATTATATTAATTCTATTTCATGAAGTCTGTTTATGTATGAATGGGTGAGAACATGCAATTTTCCAAATTTGTGATAAAGTAAGTTTGGGAGAGCTGTCACCAATAACCACACTACATGGCACCTTTAAACAGGCACATTTATATGTACACGTAGAACTGGAGTTCATGAGATAGAGCAACTATAATTGTTCTAAGATTACATCTGTCTGTAAGAATGATTATGGTCAGTACAATCGGTTGTCTCATATACAGCAATTTTTATTTTATATGTTTCAATGTGTATTATATCTGGTAGGTAGTATGTTGATACTAATATGTGACCTTATATTAGATTCTCAATGAAAGCATAGCAAAAAATATTTGAGTGCATAATAACTCTGATAATTATGTAACTAATTTGCTAGATGCTTTGGCAGCTTTGGATGCTTGACGTTTCTTCACATCCCAGTTGTAAACTCTCGCCATATTTACTTCAGTTGTAGTGCATTGGTCTCTGAAAAATGTAAAAGATGCCATTGTTTACAGGTTGAGCTACCTTTGCAGACTTTTTTCAATTAGGGTTGAATTTGATCACAAATTCAATCAGTGATGTATGGATACAAGCACACAGAGCTTTTACCCACGTTTTGTTGATACAATGTATTTGAATAGATTCATTCCGTTTACGTCGCGCTTACCTCTACGTCGCGTTCCTTCTACGGTGATTCCGCCTACGTCGAGTCTTGCTACGGTGCGTGTCAAATCGCGATTTGACATAAAAGTACAGTTATCTCTAAAAAATAATATTAAAAATGGAAAAAAGGGTATTTTATTTTAATTTGTAAAACATATCATCATTATGTAGGTTCCTACTTATATTTTTTTTATATTGGGCCTGCGAGAGAGTAAGCCGGGGCTAATCCAGCTATATATTTTTCATCTAATAATGGTTTGGGATATCAAAACCTTTGAGAGGTATCTTATATAATATTTAGATTCTCAGTTGGACCCGGTAGATGGCGCTGCAATCGGATTATAGGATTTTGATGATCTTTTTGTAAGATTTTGAGTAGATTGATAGTTTAGATTCACATTTGGTCCCGGTAGGTGGCGCTACAATCGAATTATCGTTTTTTTTTGTGTGAATTTGAGTATAGGTCGCTTGATGATTTGGATTCACAATTGGACCCGGTAGGTGGCGCTGTATTTTTTGTAAGACTTCGAGTCCCTTGATGGTTTAGATTCATAATTGGTCCCGGTTGGTGGCACTGCAATTCATGTATTTCCAGTTACAATTATCATAACAGCCAGACACCGCTTATCTGGTCGTTAATTTAAATAGAACATTATATAAAAACGTCAATGTGTCGTAAACACATAGAATTTTTTGCGCTTTCATTGCTAACGCCGACTAAACCTTACTTGATCAAAATCAAAAAGTCATTTATTCGGTTTAGACCCTGATAAGGCGTTAAGAGGACTCAATTCGTCATACTTTTCAAACAAAACCCCTGTACTTATTATGGCGTTGTTAAACATTTTTCGTTAGATGTTTTGAACAAATTAGTATCTTGTGTATTAGTATCTAGCCTTGTATCTTGGCGTAATTTAAAAAAAGTGTGAAACAAATTCAGTCAAAGCCTCCGAAAAACAGCGTTTTTGCCTGAACTTTGGCCATATCTAATGTACCTATAAATTGTAAAAGTAAAGAAAACATTTAGATACCAGGCTTGCAAATGTATTGGAGATTCTAAATAACTAACCTTTTTTTCACAAACTTGTAAGATTTTTTCACAAGAAGTATACTCCTAGAACAAGTTTTATGAATGCGAAATCATGAATGACGACCTAGCGAAGCGGCCGCAAGTGATCAGCGGAATTTGCCGACTGATATCCGATGGCTCTGATGCTATTTCTCTTTATTCGCAGTCAAACATTACGTTGGATGAAACAACAAGCTTTTAGACTATGCTTGCGTTGAAGTTGCGCCGGCCACAGAGGGCCGCCTTAATGAACGTTAAGTTGTAAATACAGTTTAATTTACCACCGGTTCCGAGATATATCAAAATGATAAACTACGGAATTGTGTTACTTAAAAATATCTACAAAAAGTCCGTGATGATATATGTCTATATCCTATGGATATCTCCACCCACAGTAACCAATTTTAAGTGATTGAGTTGAAATTCGCGATAGCGACCGGGCCTAATACGATAATCCTAAGTATGGGATAGATAGACTATTAAGTATTAAGTTACCTAATCATTTGAATAGCAGTTCCTAGTTTTATTTTTCATAGGTTGCGTGTCCTATCTGCTAGCCAACGAAGGTTCAATAATGCGCGAGAATCCGCAAGCATTTCTTCACTTGTGTGTGAATATAACCTGGTTTAAAAAAAAATTTGCATGGGGATGTAAGTACTGTGTTCACATTCCTAAAATGTTGCTTCATAATTGTAGGCACAGATTAACAAAATAAAAGGCAGATGAAGCGCGTGGAACACGAAAGTGAAGCCTACAAATTAGATACCAGCAGGGTTATTTTTTTAAAAGCTATCGGAATATTTTCGATGATTTGGATTGATATTTCCGTCGAGAAACGACTAACTATTCGAATTCGGAAATTAAAATATCAATGGGCGCTAATACCTATCATGCAGAATATAGTTTAGGTATTAGTTGTAACACTTAAATTATACTATTATCATATTATCTCACAGACATATTATATGTCTGTGTACTATCTATACTCATATAATAAAGCGGAAGAGTTTTTTGTTTGTTTGTTTCAACGGGCTAATCTCTGGAACTATCAGTCGGACTTTATATACCGGGAACGCGAGTGAAACCGCGAGGAACAGCTGGTGTTAGAAGAATATTGATGTTCTTATAGTTTTGATTGTTTTTTAATGTTCAAATATACATTTTTATTTTGTTATTACGGAAACTCGTCTCGGAAGTTTCCGATTCCGTTCAGATGACGAATCCGACCATTTTAAAATAACCCTGCTAGTATTCGTTTTCCAATTTGTATTTGCTTTGTTTAATAAACTTTATTCAACAAAAAACACTTCTTTATTAATAAACTGTGGTTAAACAAAGCAAATACAAACTGCAAAACGAATACCAGATATCTGATTTTGTATTTGCTTTTTACCCGATTTACCCAGAAGGAGGGTTATGTTTTTCGAATGTATGTATGTCTATTTCTTTGGCACGCAATGCAGCCTAAACGGCTTGATGGATTTAAGCATATGAGGTGTTGTTAGATTTGTCTTAACTGTGGGAGTGACATAGGGTATATTATTTTTATATGGCATCTACGAATAAAAAAAGAGGGAGGGTTATTAAAAATAAAAATTTCGTTATTATAATAATATGGATATCAAATGAAAAAAGCCCATTCCATATATGTATATATTGTAATACTTTTGTGCTACCATTTTGACGTAAACTGCAAAAAACCACGTTAAATGCAAGGACATTGGGTAGGAACTGAGCGGTTACCGTACGTAACTCACAGAGTTGCGACGGTTGTTACTTTACAGAACCACTTATTTACTTACTAATACATACAACTCATTCATTAATAAAACTAAAAAGTCTGAAATAAATTAAATTATTAAAAGAAACAAAAAACCCGACTGCTTAAAACAAATAACAATACTTAAAAAAATACATACTTAGGTTATTGGTTTGTCCCCTTCAATACCTTATAAAACTCAAGTTAAATTCAAAATTCTATAGATTAAAGAGCTTGTTTTTCTCTTTTCAGTTATTTTTTGTTTTACGCAGTCGGGTTTTTGTTTCTTTTAATAATTTAATTTATTTCAGACTTTTTAGTTTTATTAATGAATGAGTTGTATGTATTAGTAAATAATTGAATTTTTTGGCTACACTTTTGTGTTCCGCGCGCTCCATCTGCCTTTTATTCTGTAATCTGTGATTTTAGGATTTTAGCCTAGGATATCATACGATCGAAGGAGTAAAAACTAAAAAGTTTGTTACACCCACCGAATCAATGTTAATACTGGCACCTGGCTAGCAGATACATAGAAAAAATAATATATGAAACGTCACTTTCTTTTCTAAGGGCCTATATACACGGCGATTTGTTCACGCACCATAGACACGTGTAATACAACAAAACCGCGTTGAAAACGTAAAGCTATCATCCTGTAACGAAATACACGTTCATGAAATAAGTCTTGCGTTTGTATCACTACTGACGCGCAGTTACAGGCGCGCTTTAGCAGCCTGGCCTGTAAATACAGAATGAAGAGTGTGATAGTGTGGGCTTACTATGGTAACACAATCGATACTCGCTAGCGATTACTGATTATATTTTTGATTGCGGTATACCGGACGGCTAACCGCATTCCGGCTAGCCGCATATTGCGTATATGGCATTCTAAGATTTGCAGCGCAAGCAATGCGCGTCAAAGACCGCCAGCACCCCCCACGGCAGTTTAATTTCACAGTGTGTATACACCCTAAAGTCAGACGTAGATTTTTTTTCCGTTGTTACCTAGTTGTTACTTTATAACGACTTCTTAGACTATTATAATTACTATTATTGCTTGTCGCAAGCAGCAAATATGGCATGATAAGTGAGTGTGTTAAATATAAATATGTTCGTTCGTTGTGTTCGCTATTCTTACCTATAAATAATACCTACGGTGCACCGACCTTATTCAAACTATCATGAAGGTTTGTGAACTTACTAAAAAGTTTTAATATGCTGGCCATCAATAAATAAACTATTGGTCGTGTTGACACATAATTCTTTATAGTGACATTTTAGTGAATTCATCTGATAAGAAAATTCAGAAAATAATTTATGTTTTTATTATAGGTACCTACTATTACTACAGATCGAGAACATTGTAAGTAGGTTACTAATATTCAAAACATTCACGATCTAAATAATAGGAACTGCACTGATGATGACAAAAATAACAAAACATAGGTAACTATCCACTGGAAAATGTTTGATTCATTTTATTATAAGAATATCAGGATGGAGCATCGCCTTATAAGAAAGTGAAACACAATATTTCTAAATATCTTTTTCAAGCAAACGATATCGCAGAATTTAACGGACAGTGTATATAAGTGAAACAAGACTTAAGTACCGCAAGCGCGCCCGCAATATTTCACAATTTCAAAAAATATTTTAAAAAATCAACCTAGACAAAACTGGCCAAGTGTAAGTCGGACCCACCCGCACACGAAGTGTTCCGACAAGACGTTTCTTGTATTTCATTTTTATTATTTTATTATTTGTTGTTTTAGCGGCAATAGAAATACTAGTTCTGTGAAAATATCAATCTTACGAGACCTTACCTTTACCTTCATGAGATACAGCCAACACGCAACTGACAGATGGACTGATGGACAGCGGAGGCTTAGTAATACGGTCCCGTTGGCATCCTTTGGGTTTGAAACCCTAAAAATGAATGTATTACTAGATTCTGTCACGCGGTTTCGCACATGTTTTTTTTTAGACCACTAAGGTGGCATACAAGCACCGAGGGATTAATGTTTTCCCGGTATAAAAAGTATCCTGTGTGTTAATCCAGAATATACTGTATAAGTGGTTCAATTTTCATACAAATTTCTGCCATATTCGTGATAACGTCATATTTCAGACACCTACTTATAAGTTTTTTTTTTTCTAAGTTATAATTTAATAAGTATTGTTCTGAGGATAATGTTAGCGTGGTTGTTTGTGTTCTAGGACAAACGTGACTGTGCTCTCAAACTTCTGCGGACCACTTCGAAGATAATGAGTTTGAAGATATTCATATTTTTATAAATACATAAATGAGTAAACTTTATTAAAACACGTTTTTAGGTACTAATTACCTTCTAGAAGTAATAATAATTTTCAACTATTACCCACCTACAGTGTGGCTGCCGAGATGATGCGTTTTTTACACTGATTTTTGACCAAGTCACGAAAACGGCTAATTTGATTATGATGGGACTCGCTTGGCCAAAATTAACAGGTGTCAGAAACGTATTCTCTCGGCGGCCGCACTGTAGTATGTTTTTGGAACTATATTGACAGAACTTACCTACCTGTTATCCCTTGCTCCAACGATTTTTTGCTCAGCTGTACCACTCCGCCTCATAGCTATGTTTACAAGTAACACCAGAATAATAATGTAATAATAACTAGTTTATTTTATTAATCCACAAATTTCCGCCCCGCAGTTTTATATTATGTTCTGTATCTTATAACGATCCATACTTATGTGCCATGTTCTATCTAAATCCGTTCAGCTAGAGTAAGACGTATTTGAATAACATAAAAGCTATTGTATAAATAATATACCTAAGCAGAATGTCTATATATGTTACGACCTCATGTTTAACTCCTATCCACCAAGAACGTAATAGGCGTGCAAGGACAAGGACAATTATTCGGTCGAATTTCTGATATCCTCGATTATACATTCGAGTCTCCAATGCAGTAATTTTAGGTACTTAAATTGTACGTAAGTATGTATGTATAAATAAATATCCTGGGATTTTATTCACACGCGGCTATCTGATCCCAAGCTAAGCAGAGCTTGTGCTATGGAAACCAAATAATTGATAATATACCTAATACTTTACGTTTGTATACACACTTACTACATAATTACTCAGGACAAGAAGACAAATGCATTGTGGTGGTGCCTGGGTGTGGGAATCGAACCCACGACCAGCGGCCTGGTATATGTATCTGAATATGATTTATTAACACAAATTGTATAGGGTCTACTGCGTAAGTACCTATTTGAAAACGATTTATGGCATTGTTACCTAGGCCTTCATAGTTCAGATACCTTCTCAGTGAATTTTGGGTTGAATCTTCGTGCATTTGTGGTATGGCAAGCAAACGCACTGTAAACTAATCTCGAATCTAACAAAATTCACCCTTCCAAACATCTGCTATTCCAGTAAATATTTATGAACCCTAGTGGTTGCTACAAACGAATTTCGAATCAAATTACGGTTTTCGTAAGAATAATAATTAATTATCACATGGCCGTGTATGAAGAAGTCCTAAAAAAAACATTTTCTTGAATAAAACTGAAAAATACGATGTTTCGTAGGCTTACTGTACACAATGACGTCATAAGCGAGCAGACGCACCGTAGCAAGACTCGACGTAGGCGGAATCACCGTAGACGGAACGCGACGTAGAGGTAAGCGCGACGTAAACGGAATGAACCTTTGAATATCCTAATTTTAATCAGAAAGTTTAGAAGGACCTACCAAATGTTAAATTTAAGAATTTGAAGAAATGGCTGTATTAAAATGTTTTTTATAATTTGAATGAATTTTTGAAAACTAAATAATTTACATGTATAGTAAATTGACATTAATTTAATCATTTAATTTTCATCTGTAAAATGTTATTCTATTGGTAATTTATCCTAGTGTGTGCCCGACATAATCAGACACTTTACCTATTTGCTGTATACAACAGAGTTCTATTCTATTCTAAATATTTATCTAGTTTAGTAGTACTATAGCAAACGGCTTTCTTTTGAATTGATAATGTTAGTAAGGATAATTACTATAGCCACCAGCTATGTCTACTGCCTACTTAGTATAAAAAGTAATGGAATAAAAGTATTTTCAGGCTAAGGACCTAAAAATGTCATATTACTTGCACATTATTGCATTATTAAGTTATCATATAAAATTAGTATTTACCTTAAGAAATCTAAATCATGTTCTACGCATGATAAATTTTTCTTAGCTGTTGCCATATTTGATGTGAGTAAAGTTTCTGCATCTTGTAATGTATATTCCAACATAACATTGGCACCAAGCCACAAAAACACAATTTTTGTTGGTGGTACATTAGCCTGAAAAATCAGAATAAATTTATATTATTTAACCTGCCGCGCGTCTTAAACAGACCGTTTGTGTTTAACGGGAACCATGGCCATTGTGCACGAAATGCCACTGTGACGTATAAGACACAAGGTTTAATATTAACTGTCATTTAGTAACTGTTCCATATAAATTTGAACCCTGGCAGGTCTCTCTTGTTTGGTTATCGCGCCTGACGAGTTAAGCTTGTCACTCGTCAATCCCTAGGATCTTAACTCCTATGGGATTTAAGTTAGGAAATACCAAACTGGATTAAATTCTATTTGAATACTATTATGAAGGAATGATTCTCAAAAATCAACACAAAACTTTCACATTCATAATAAATTAGTACTAATGCTAGTTTCTTAGGATATGTTAAAACAAAACATTTTTTTATGTAATTCACCTTTACAAAAACTTGATCACTGAGAAGAAATTTTGTTTCCATATCATCGTTTTGACTTTTTAATTTTTCAATCATTTCTAATGATCTTGCTAGGTCTGGTATTTGTTGACGCAATCGTTTCCGTTTTGTTGTCAATGTTAATTCCATGAACTTGTACTTTCGGTGTTGCTCATCTAGTTTCCTTAATACTTTGTCCACTCCTTCAGAATTATCAGGTAAATTCATAAATTCGTCAACATTATCCTAATGAAAAATTATAAAAGTATCAATACACACTGAAACCTGTTTCAGTAAATATTAATGTAAGTATACATATATATATATATATATACATAGTTAATGGTGGTACTAATAAAACATGATTTTTTGTATAAGATCATGTCTGATGGCCTACAATAATGTCTTACTTGGTCAGAGAGGAGCCTACTTACGTACTATTTTATTACTAATATGTTACTATTTGATACTTAAGCTGTTGGTAAAAACCTGTTTTAACTTTCATAATTAAAACATACGCTGAAATAGGAATATTTGTCTATCAGATGTACGAGTAACAAAAGGTACATAACCTAAAACTGACCGACAGTAAGTTTCTTTTACAGACACGTAACAAATAGAAGAACATATAATAAATTTTACATTATCTCAATAATAGTATGTGGTTTGGTAATCAATACTTACAACAAATACAGCTTCAGGTATTCCTGAAAATGATTTTGAGTTAGAAGTATCCACCCCGTCGCCCTCCATTTTCGTAAATATTTTAGGTACTAACCAACCACAGAGTAGAGAGAGAGTGCTTTACATCAAGGTTGGATTCAGACCCCCAGAAAATTATTGTCTATGGAAAATAAAATTATATAGTCTGGCATACGAAAGTAGAACCTGAAAAAGCGCGGCAAATTTAAAAAAACTAGATGTGGTATCACTCAGTATAGTAGGAATAAATTGTTTTGATACTTTACAAAAAAATTATATAAATATTAAGTTATGTTTGATTTTCCGTAGTCATATTTGCATGTAAATGAGTTAAAATTTTACATACACTCGTTATATTTTATTTTTATATAGAATGCTTTTAAATAAATAAATAAATATCCTGGGATATTCCTCACAAACGGTTATCTGATCCCAAACTAAGCGTATATATAGGTATATTCAAATTCAAAAATTTTGGAAATTTTAGTTTTTTCTAGTTTATATTTTTTTTACCTTCGTAGAACAATATGGATAGATGTTTCAGTGATTAGCAACCGTAGAAGTTCATTTAGCATATTGTAGAACATTAAGGTGATCGAAAGAATGAGAAGGTGGACACTATAACACTGATTTATCTATAAAGCCATTATAAATAAAGGGTTAGTATCAAAACTGGTTGTGGTAAACTAGTTGACACTGTTTATGCCGGGTGACGAAGGTGACATCAATAGAATGTTGCCATGTAAAGAGTTTCAGTTACAGCCAGGCTCAACTTTCGTTTGCCAGACTCTACTACTTGTCGAAAATAATACTACGTTTCGCGTTTTTCGTCCAGTTAGTTATGAATTTAAATAAAAATGCATTTGGAAGGAAATTTTAGTTTTATTGTTATTGTACAAATCAACCAAATTTAGGCAAGTAGATGTTTATTTCAGCCAATTCGTCAATCGGAACTTCGTCTTTGGCATTGACACGACATAGCATGTCCTCAGGTGGAATAAATTCAATACACATTAGGTACATTTACTTTCTTTCACAGCATCGCATGAAAGTATCTGGAGTCAATAGAGCGATTTACTACAACTACAACAACGATTACAACTTTATTTCGTAATTAAAGTAATATTTTTTAATTTATTTCAACCAATAACAGTAGCAATCGGCCTAAAGGTAAAATTATGGTATTTTCGCGTAGTATACAACAAATATTATATATATATTACAAAATTATGGTACAAATAGTATAATTATACTACGAAATCCAACACTGCTTTACATATACTTCTTATTTTTTAGTTTGGCAACCAAATTGAAATTAAGCATTATTTCTGCCAGTTTCGACTTATATTATACCGATAGACCGCACCGCCTCGAGCGAGACGGGCAAAAAGTCCAGCGCACAACCCTTTGTTTTCATCAAAGAACTTGTTTTCATACAGACTTTTTGTGTGCCGCATGACAGAAAGAAAGAAACTTATTTATTTGACGAACACATTTTATTTTTTTTAGTCAGAATTAACTATTCATACAATGTTTTCACCCAATCTCACTTTCTTTTACATTTATAATAAGTATTTAGCTTCAGTGCCTATACCCTCTGACTCCACCATTAGACCATATATGCCCAAAATGCACACTAATACGATTCAAATACGTCCAAACACGGCTAGGATACGTTGCTCTGCTATGGAGTTCCAGTGTTTACTCTCCTAATCCATCATCAGACCCTGAAAACTATACATGGTCAAAGTTCATCTCACGACAATTCCAACAACCCCAAACACGGCTAAGCTACGATGATCCACTATGGAGTTCCAGTGTTTACCCTCCTACTCCATCGTCAGACTCTGAAAACCATATATGGTCAAAGTTCATCTTATGACAATTCCAACAAGCCCAAACACGGGGAGAAAATGTTGCTCCATTATGGAGTTCCAGTACCTACCCTCCTACTCCATCATCAGAACCTGACAACCATATATGGTCAAAATGCATCTCAAAACGATTCCAACAAGTCTAAACACGGCTAACATAAGTTATTCCGTTATGAAGTTCCAGTGACTACCTTCCGGATCCATCATCAGATCAGCTCGATGGTACCAAATTATTGTATTGTCATCGGTACTTGATAAGTGTGCAAAGTTTCAGTTTAATCCGACGCGTAGAAGTCGATGAAAATTAAGTTTGAAGATTGATGGTACCAAATTATTGTATTGTCATATCGGTACTTGAGTGTGTAAAGTTTCAGTTTCATCCGACGCCTGGAAGTCGATGAAAATTACGTTTGAAGATTCCATTACATGCATATATACATACATACAGGTGAAGCTAATAAAAGCGTGTTAAAGACAGGTAATTATTATTTTACGCAGTCAGATTTTTTGTTTCTTTTAATAATTTAATTGATATTTTACATTAGGCTGATTTTGATAGGAGATTCATTATGATTGTGATATAAATAAAAGTTTGGATTTGATTGTTAATTGCATTCTCTTCATTTTCATCGCCAGTGGTTAGTCATTTTTATCTTCTTCGATTTGAAAATTACGTATGTACTTGGTACACACGGCTACAGATAAAGCTATACATTTCTATTATAAGCTGACCTCCCATTGTACGGAAATCCTATACAATGCGAGATCAGCTTATACTGGAAATAGCTTGATCTGTAGTCGTGTGTACTAATTACACAAGATTTAAGAAATTCTGAAAATTATCCGCATTATCCGGATAGTTAAGATTTTTAATATTCGTTTTATCCGGATACTAAAAACTTACGGATAATGCAAGCCCTAATAGTGATCTGTGGTGAGTGAGTAGTAGTAGCATGATACACGATACACATGCACTTCACTGGTGCACATGTACCTATGAACTTTATTGGATAAAATACCACCGATAATTATTTAATAAAACCCACAATACACGAATTTATGAAATTTTAAATGAAAACGCAACGTCACTCTGCAAGTTCCCGCCAAAAAGTCTGATCTGTGGTGAGTAGTAGTAGTATATTCATCCATAAAAAACCATACAGCCATTTCATACGTGTAATTTTATATAATATCATTTTAGTACAATGGTGGTCATTGTACTAAAGCTTTTCACGGACTCTTTGAGACAACTTGAAAAGACACGATACACATAATTCATTTCATTTCACTTCACTGGTGCACATAAATGATCTTTATTGAATAAAATACCACCGATAATATGCAATAAAACCCAAAATACACGAATTTATGAAATTTAAAATGAAAACACAACGTCACTCTGCAAGTTCCCGCCAAAAAGTCCTGATCTATGGTGAATGAAACAGTGTAAAACTGTCATTGTCATCCAACCCAACTCTTTAGTCGTTGGTTAAAAGGAAACAATAGTAAAATTGGTAAAAATTGAGGATTACATTTACATATTTACGTAAATTTTATTTTTCCAAGGCTCTCGTGAGTATCAAATTACATTTGTGGATGATAATTTAGTAATAATAATTTGTTTTATGTATGTAAATTTTCATTTTACGAACTATGATTTCAGGACAGTCAATATAGCAAGGCTACGCCCTGTTTCGGATTCCCCAAGGTGTTTAATTTTGCGTTCAACATAGGCCTATCAGATACTGCCGTTATGGATATGATGGTGTCAACATTGCAGCAGCAACGGGCTGTAACCGAACAGCTAAGGCGGGAAGCTGCTATAAAGCGAATTCCAGTGTCTGTAGCGGTGGCAGACATAGTCAAATATATAAATGAGCATGAGCAGGAAGACTGCTTGCTTGTTGGCTTTTCTAGTCAAAAAGTCAACCCTTTCCGTGAAAAAAGCTCCTGCACTGTTTTGTAAGCCTATAAATATCTATTTAAAGTCTAAACAATGTTCCATGAATGTACCTACCTATAAGGAATTGCTTCAATGTCTAACACTATATGTAAAACAGCAACTATTTGAAAGTATAATGCAATAGATTGAAAGTGAAAATACTGTACGTTATTGCAAGGCTCTGTGATTAATTTAATTACTATCATACACTGTCAAAGGTTTCTTTAATATGAAAATAAATAAAATTTCTAACTATCTATTTAATTTTTATTGGTGCACTGTAAAAACAAAGTTACATGTATCAATTCCACTAGTTAGGGATTATTCAGAATACCAACAATTCCAAAGATTAAGACATGTATTATCTCAGTAAATAAATAACAATGGGTGTATTATTATAATCTTGAGGTCCAGTGGCATCAAAACATCATTAAAGTTGAACTTATTTCAGATTTTTTGTTAGGCGTTGTGATATATAATGTTGTTCTCTTACTCTGCTGAATCCAAGGGTCTCATGGTCAGGACAATAACTTCAGGATAGCCACACTATTCATAAGTAGTCCTCATAAGTACCTGCTGCATATTGAAGGGTCTGATTATGATGATCTTGAATGTCTGCTCATTTCATAGGCAGCCCTGCCCAAAGTAAGCCTAAACTCAAAATGAATGCGTTTTTTGTTAATTTAACTGCAACCATTTTGGACCAATGTTATAATATTGGTTATTGTTAAAAATATCACTGCAAGAGGGTAAACATTACATAATGGGAATCGCTGAAATAATGTTTCTTTCAATTGGACATTCACAATTATCTACTAAGACCTAAGGGAGGTAGATAATGATAATGATTAAATAATGTACCTAGTAGTAGCACAGTAGTCAGTAGCAGGTACCTCACATACATACATAGTAGGTACATTACACAGAATAAATTATAAGATAATTATGTATGTAATTTAAGTAGGTATTCTAACTAGATCACATTGTACCCTTGGTGAGACTTGATTCTGTACTTTCGGCACACAGCTGTTTTTCTTAAGAATTGCTTCAGAAATGGCAGACAGTTGAGAACATGCTTGGCCGCTTATTTTTATGGTAAACAAATATGTCGTTTTTAGGGTACGGAACAGGACCCTATTACTAAGCCTACACTGTTGGTATAGGTGGATAGATCTCAGTAGACAAGAAGAGTATAGTAGTAGAGACTGTCTGTCAGGGGGCTGTATCTCGTGAACCGTAATAGACAGTTGAAATTTTCATACAATGTGTACTTCTATTGCCGGTATACAAATACATACTTAAAATTAAAGGTGTCCCCATACAAGAAACGTCTTTACAGAAACTGTCCATGTGCGAGTCCCACTCGCACTTGGCATTGGACTAATGGAAATGGAATTTGAAATTGGCAAGTAACTACTTAGGTGTCGTATACAATGTTTGCAACCACAAACCTAAATAAAATAAAAAAATAATTAAGTAAATACATAACTATGTATACCTACCTATTTTTATTATTTTACGTGATTTAAGTACCTATACTTAGTTTTTTGAATTACAGTCTAATTGATTGACGCTTTCTGAATTTAGCTACTCAAAAAAATAATTCAGATACACATAGAAGATTTTAAATTTAAATGTTTCTGAAAATTTAAAATGATACGGAACCCCCCGTGCTCAAGTCCAACTCGTACTTGCCCGACTTTTAAATTGTATTTTTTAGAAACCTATTAACTAATTTAGAATGTGTCGGTAGGTAGATACCTTATTATTGTTATTTTTATGTTATCCTATGTTACGTTACAAAATAAAATAACTATTTATTTTATGCATGTAGCTGGTTAATACATAGGTAGGTACAGTAGACTATAATAATATATAAAATGTGTAAAATGTGCAATAGAAGTTTAGTTTCCTACATGGAGTAGCTATTATAATAATACAATTGGTGCACTATTTTAACTATAATTTATATTATATTACATCTAGCACAGCAATTCAGTATTCTAACACAAACACGAGTTTGTGATCTAAACATCCTCCACATTAAATATTTTTATACAGAGGCATAAGAGAGTTACCAAATAAGAACAAAATAGGTATTTGTAATAAATACTGATCTACATTTTCATCATTACAAGTACCGAATTTTGGATGAAAGCTATTTTTAATATTCATTGAGTAGTTAGGCATCTATTCCATAGTAAGTCTATTTATAACGAAGCACAATTCCAGAGATTCAAATTGATATTGTTTCATAGCAGATAAAAATATTTCAACAAATATGGCATTAAAAATAAACATACTTAATAAAAGTTATTCAATATAAGTGTTTATAAATTGTTTTGAGCAAATTTGGAATTAAATGAATAAATCTTACTCTAGGGATAAAACTATATAAAAAAAAATTACCAACTATCAGTCTTTTAAATTGATGTTGAGTATCAACCTTGTGGCAATTTGTTTCTCAAAAGTTTACAAAAGTAGGAAAATTAAAGTAAAATACATTGTACATCAGAAAAGCTTATATTAACATACCTATTGTCGGATCCATTATTATAAATACTTATTTTGGAATGTACTTACTTGTTTATTACTTTATTATTTTAATTATTTGTTAGCATCTGTCCAGAATTATAGGGAATAACTTTTGGTACCAATAAAAGTGTCATGCATGATACCTTACCAAGTTATGATATTATTTCATGACAATAACTGGCCAATCACATTTTTAACTAATTATGTACATAAAACATCTAAATACAGTTTACTTACACATTAATTTACATTAATAACTATCATTCGTTTACAGCTCATATTCATAAGATTAGCATTTCATAACTCCTACACTTTATTATGTACCAAAGTTTTTTAATCATCTAAGAAACTCAAATGACATAAGTTAATACAAAATAAGTCAAATATTTATAAAGTAAACTAATAATGAAGATTCTGTTCCAACTAATTACATACTATAAAATTTATGAGAACTCACAAATGTATAGCTTTTGAATGTCTGTAATCTTATTCTTGAAAGATAAATTATATCCATATACATATTTAATACATAATACAATATCTCATAATGACCAAAACAAGCTTAACAAGGCCTCAACATTGGTGTTGTAAAACTGTCTGTAGACATATTTATCTGCTATTTCAACTGTTACAATAAATCACTTTTTCTAAAAAAGAATCATAATTGTCTCAAATTTTACATTACATACATATTTTTAGAAAATATATTTTTTGTAAACTTTTGAGATGAACCATCCCTTAAAAATAAATGAGGGTTACATCAGTAGGTTACCATTGAAAATAATCTATGGCCAAAGCCCTAAACCCTCTCCTGTTTTGGTGGTGACACTTCATCAGTCCCATTGGCCACACTTTGATGATAGAGTTTTAATAGTTCCATTGCATCCTGAGCTTGACGTTTTTCAAGTAGTATTCTGTAAATTGATAATATTTATTTATTTATTTATTAGTTTTGCAGCTTAACAGCATTATAAAACAGCCAAAACGCTACAAGAACAAAAAAAACATTATCATTAAAATATATATAGCATTAAAATATAATGCAAGTTATAAAAAAAATATGTAAAAAATAACATAATAACTACCTAGGAATGCAGAAGAGGAAAATATTTCTACATACCGTCCAGAGGCTTCTTTGATGTGTTCCAAGATTATTCTATTATCTCTGTCAGTAACAATATCAGCAAGACTGTCTGGGTCCATATCTGAGAGAAGTTCCAAATCTTGACCTCCTAGGAGAGAAATGTGGCAAAGGTTATGTTGCAGGCGACCCACAAGATTTGCCACTTGTCCTCTGTCTCCAAGTTCAACGTCATCAGTCTGATCCAGCGATACTTGACATTTTGGCATGTTTGGTGACCATTTCTCGTTACCATGTAAAATCATAAGAGAAGTGTCAGGGTCTAGGGTCGAGAAGTATTCTTCGTCGTCCACTTCAGTGCCATCAGACTCCAATACGACCGTTAGATGTTCAGAAGGTAGCCCTAATTTATCAGGTACTCTGGCAAGTAAATCCTCCAAAGATGATGCTACTACACCTTTTTTTTTGTCCCGATTTACATCACAAATTTTATACGGCTTATTGAGATCGTTTTCCATCGTTTCGGGTGAAAACAATTCACTCTTAAAATATGCACTATTTACGATTTTGAAGGCCACACAAAACCCAAATACACTACGAGGTCTCGTCCCGTCTCACTGCCTGCTCGCTACCCGTTGCTGCCGTCAGTGTTGCCAACAGTACTGGGCCTAATGTCGCCATTTTTCACAGCTTAAGTAGCCTAAAATAGCCGAATTTCAGAGCAGGTAGCCTAAAATAGCCCAAAAGCCACAATAAAGCTATGAATAAAATTATGATTTTGTTATTAATTAATTTATATACAGGATGTATTTTTTTCCCTAGCCAGTATGGGCAAATTCTGGACTACTGAGAAAAAAAAACGCTGAAAGGAACCATGAGCTGAATATTGAAGAAACTAAAAAGGGCATTAAAATATTGTGTTTTCGTAGATATCAAATTTTTTCGATATTCTGCTTCTACGTCACAATACGAACAAAATTATTAATCACAAGTTGCTAAAAGTTATCAAAATTAACTTCTAATTGCTTGTCAGAATACTAGGAGCTGATTCTTTATTATTAAACATAGTAAGTTCCCTGCAAGATCTGCTCCACCTCGTAATTTTTTTACTGAAAATTCCAAATGTAGCTTAAAAATACAATAAAGTATAGTGTTCGCTACGTTAGGCGTGTACCGGCGCCGAGTGTGGGCTTGTTAGTTTCTTCAAATCAGTATACATACATACGTGGCATTTGGAGAAAAATACACTCGCGTGAGCACCCGTGCGCGTTTTTCACTGCATGTAGCAGATACAGTATGAGGCACGAGTGGTGAGCACAGATAGGTAGTAGTGGGGGCAAGCTCACGCAAATACACTTTTGGCCAAATCACAGGCGTAACAAACAAAAATGTTTGTTTGTTACGCCTTTACACCTCAACTTCTCAACGGATAATCATGAAACTTGGCATGCAGATAGCGTATAGCATGGAGGACATATGCTACTTTTTATCCCGGGAACGCGGGTGAAACCGCGGGGGACAGGTATATTTCTTACGATTTAGCTCATAAATTGTGATTTGACTTATATTATTACCATGTCGTTGAGGTAGCCTAAAAGGCGACCAGTCGCCATCCCGAATTTATCGTCGCCAATTTTTGTCCTGAGTAGCCTAAATGGCGATAAATCGCCTACGTTGGCAACACTGGCTGCCGTTGACGGAAGACCAGTGTTGCCAACTACTAGTATAGAATACTGCTAGCTTCTAAAAGCAGTGTTGCCAGATCAGATTTTCTTTAAATACGTAGATCGACGCTCAAAAATCCGTAGAAATCCGTAAAATGTCTCTACAAAAATCCGTAGATCTACAGACATTTTATAAAGCTACATTTTGACTAAAGAAATGTTATTGAAATTGTGAACTAAAAGAAATCAGCTGGAATCATGGGCGTACCCAGCTTCTGGCCAAGGGGAGGACATAAATTTTTTTTTAAGCCGGTTTCGCCGCTCTTGTTTTGCCTTACACGACACGGGGACACACACCATACGAGACTGTCCCGTTTACAGGCTATCTGTCTCGCTGTCACCAGTGAGGGCCAAAAATGTCCCGCTTTCGCAAATAGAACAAATGATAACTTAATTTGCGGTACACGTCGAAAGAGATTTTTTTCTGTTATGAATGAAATATGGACGAGAGAAAAATCGCAGCAAGTTTTGCAGTTCTGACCCTTTTTGATTATCAATAGCAACATACCAAATCTTGTTATAAGCTCCATTTCTACTTAAAAACAAGACCCGATAATTGAAACTGATTTGTTCCGCCGACAAATTGGAAACAACTACCTACACATTAGAAGTCATGTCACTAAAGTTTTAGTAACTCAGCTAACCGCTCTGTTTGACCGCAATCTAACCATGGCAAGTGATGATGTGGCCGAAAGTGGTAAGCACACAAAACCTACAAGGAACTGGCTCTCTTGTGCAGCTGTCGATGAGTGCTTGGCGACAGATTTTCAACCCGATAGCCAGCCAGGTGTGTATTACAAAGTACCTTACCACCGTGCTAGTTATGGTTTCCTCATGATGTTATCCTTCACCGGAAGCTTAAACTCATTGTAGGATTCAAACCCGGGATCTTCGTCTCGGCATCCGACGTTACTACCACTGAGCTATCATCGCCTTAAAAATCATGTAGTAATGAGGTCCATTTCTACTTTACTTGAAAACTAGACTCAATAACTTGAAACTGATTTGTTCTGCATATTATTACGAAACAACTGCTCAGACGTTATGCCTCGTCCACTATTTTCCAACCCTTAGGGTAGGTATTTTATGCCAAAAAAATATGGGACCAACTTCGAGGTATTATCCAATAAAAAAAGAATTATTCAAGTCGGACTACACAGTACAGGGGACGCATATTACACGGGCCGTGCAAACATCCGTCGTTCCGAGGTGGAGGAAAGCCGCAAACGGCTGGTGTCTGAAATCGAGAGTACTAACTAGTGTCTCCGATTGGGGTCGACTAAACTTAGTCCATTTCAACCCCATTAAGACACAAGCCTGCGCGTTCACGGCTAAGAAAACCCCATTTGCTGTGGCTCCACAATTCCAGAACACGTCTTTGAACATCAGTAAATGCATTGGGATCCTTGGCGTCGATATTTCTAGCGACGTTTTGTTCCGTAGTCATTTCGAAGACAAGGTTAAGCTAGCATCCAAAGCGAAGCAGTACTTCACATCGGAGCAAAGGCTGCAACTTTATAAGTCCGGCCTCATATGGAGTACTACTGTCATCTGTGGGCGGGGGCACCTGGATACCAGCTTGGGCCTTTAGACTCGGTTCAGCGACGTGCGTCGACGATCCCGAGCTCATAAGTGGTTTAGAGCCCCTCAGTCTGAGGAGAGACTTTGCCTCCTTATGTGTGTTCTACTGCTTGTACAACGGACAGTGTTCTGAAGAATTGGTTAAGATGATGCCCACGGCTACCTTCTACCACCGCAACTCTCGCCATCGACGGGCAGTCCATCCTGACATATTGAAACCAGAATTGTTTCGAACTGTGCGGTCTCAAAGGAGCTTCCTTCCGCGGACTCTCAGATTGTGGAATGAGCTCCCCACCGTGGTTTTCCCAATGGAGTACAGCATGGGGTTCTTCAAAAAGGGTGTGAAGAGATTTCTGCAGGGTCGGCAACGCGTGAGTAACACCCCTGGTGTTGCAAGTGTCCATAGGCTACGGTAACCGCTCACCATCAGGCGGGCCGTATGCTTGTTTGCTACCTAAGTAGTCCAAAAAAAAAACATAAAAAGAAAAATATACGCGTCGACTTGTAAACCTCTTAGAAATTCCTCTTCTCTTAGAAATTGTAAAATTACTGGATAGACCATTAACTCATTTGTTTTTTACGCAGCAGGTTTATTTTTAGGCATTGAATAGTTTAAACAGTACGCAGGCACACGTCTGTTCGCAAACGTGTGGATGGATCGCAAGCGCTTGCCGCAAACATTAAGACTCGCAGCGTTTTTTCAAAAGTTTATGCATAATATATTGTCAAGTAAGAACTTTCATCGACAACAGACAATATCTACAAGACAAAGGAAAAAGCAATAAAAGTATTATCTTTTCTTAATTTTAATCGAATAAAAAAAAGGGATATTATCAATTCGATACGTATGGACCTATGTAATATTATTGGAACTGCAATATATTCACATTTATGATAATCTATTAGGGCTTCCAAACAAATATACAACATTTCATTTGTATGTATGTTTGTCCACGCAAACTAGAAGGTAAATAAACTAAACCTGCGCAATAGTTATTTTAGTTTTACGCTAATCGTAATCATAATATCCTGTGAACTTATGACAGTACGGTACACGTCGAAAGGTATGACAGGTATTGTCTGCAAACAAAATATCAAAACGATTTGAGAACGAAACGCTGACTATATTTTCTATGGAGTAAAGTTTCGTTATTCGCAAAAAAATATTTAATTTTATACAGAACAAAAATCCGTAGATGTACCACTAAAATCGGTATGTCCGTAGACAAGACCTAAAATCCGTAGATCTACGGACAAATCCGTAGGTCTGGCAACGCTGGCTAGAGGTGGGAAATTCTCTAATCTCTGAGTGGGAATAATGGCATTTACAAGTGTATCCTTTTTTAAATAGCTTTTTTTGTAGTAGCTTCTCTCTGCACTTGCATGCATCCCTCTGGCTAAGTGACAATTGTATGAATAAGCATAATAATAATAATATATATATTGTATAAGTATTTCGAAAAAATCTCGTCTCGCGAGATCTCGGCCTTTTTAACCGAGATTGGTCTCGGTCGAAAAATGGGCGAAATCTCGCGAGTTTAACGAGATTGCATTTCCTAGTTACGGCGTCTGTTTCCCGAATCCTAGGACTTTAGGACTAATGATATTGCTGAATTTGATGATGACTGTTACGATAATGAACCGCTTTCATCTCTCTCTGAGATACCCAAGAGTGATAACTTCAGGAAAAATTGACTGCTACGTTCAAAGAACCTAGAGACAGAAAACTGGATTTCGCTGGAGTCATTAATCAAAAAGAAAAGTTTATACGAGTCCGAATTTCTTCAGTTCGCAAATGACTCCTGTCCTGAGATCTGTGGTTCCAACTATCGTTGAATCTGAAAGGGCCTTCTCAGCTGGAGGGGCTTTAGCAGACGATTCTTTGGACATTTTGTGCTTCATAACGAGCTACTTTCAAAATAATTCGTAATAATCGTATGTGATGTGAACGGAAGAAGCCTTTCATTGGTTTCTTTTTGATTGATTTGTTATATTTTGTTAATTAATCTCTAATTTCTAATAGATCTCTGCGTAGGCATAGTTTTCTTTAATTGATAATAATATCTCAGTTTAATGGTCATCTCAACTTAGTTAATGAGTTTCAATTTAGTTTTTGACTCCTTGTTGTTTTGTTATTTGTATGTATGTATGTATGTAAACGTTTATTAGTTAAACTTTTCAAAATAATTACATAGTTACATCTGCCAAACTGCATAATTTATTCATTTATTTATAAAATAACTGTTTTATTATTAAAAGACTTCTGATATTAGAAGAGAAGACTGGCTGTTTATTCATTTTCTTATTTGATTAGATACGTCAAAGTTTACAACATAAAAGTTATTAAAAAAAATTATAGATAAATACGTCAAACAATGTTAAATACATAAAAGTATATTGAAAAATTCGTGAAAATTAATGTATATTTCATAATACTAATAATTCTTGTTATTTCTTTCCAAATTTCTTCAAATATTGTGATTATTTACAAGAATAAACACACAAAACTGCCAATCTCGCGAGATCTCGAAATTGTCGAGATCTCGCGGTATTGTTATTCATAAACTCGCAAGATCTCGCTTGAGCCTCAATCTCGCGAGATTGCATTTCCTAGTTATTATTATTTCGTTTATTTATTTTACTCAATCTTCTCACAATGCGGGCCGTATCGAGGAGTACTGCCTTCTGAATCAGGCTCTTTATCCAACCGCCTAACGAGAGCCTCGAGAGATGTTGGTCGAGGCTCTCGGCCATCAGGCCATTGGCCGTTACGACAATCGGCACAATGATAGTACGCGCAAGTAGGCGCGGGGCAGTGTGATAATCGCCTTACCCGATTATAATGTGCTTTATCGGCTACAGTAAGGCGTTTGAGCTTGGAGTACCACAACATGGTCTCACTTCTGCAAGCTCTGTACAACTACAACAATGGAGTCGTAAGAGAAAACAGGGTACACTCCAAGTCGTTTAAGTTCCAAAAAGGTGTTAGACAGGGATCTTTTCTCCCATTCTTTTCATGGTGATTTCATCATGAGGCGGACTTGCGAGAACTGGGAAGAAGGCATCACCATTGGTGGTACAAAAATCACGAATCTGCGATATGCTGACGATATTATTCGCTGCCAACGATGCCGAAATGGCTATACTCTTCGAGAAGATAGAGCGTATACTTGGTGAACTTGGATTGTCCATAAATAGATCGAAGACTAAAGTCATGGTGGTGGATTGAAATGGCACACTCGATTTCACTGGTGCGTTAAATCTGGAAATAATTGACAGCTTCACGTACCTTGGCGGAACCATAACCAACAACGGCTCACGTGAAAATCGGAATGGGCAAGAATGCCATGACACAACTGCAAGGTGTATGGGCAGATAGGAACATCTCGCGTAGAACCAAACGCAGCTTGGTGACATCCTTGGTGTTCTCCATATTCTTGTGCGGCTCCGAGACATGGACAGAGATCCAGATCGATCCAGATGGCGAGCAAAGTACGCGATAAAGTAACCCACAAACGTCAGGTCACACAGCAATGAGGCATACGATACAAGGAGGAGGATTCATAAAACAAGCTTTATCCGAAATATAACGCAAACGTGATGAGTGATGTTATCAATCATTTTATTGTTTGTAGTTTTGGGAGCAACGAACTTGTTTTGTGGGTATTATGTTTCGTGGTAATCCTTTCTATCATTAGGTAGTCAACAAACGGTTCTTTGTTGTAGTTACCACCACATAAAAGTTGTCTTTGTCGTCAAATTCATTTTAAGTTAAATTCCACAGTAGGTCTATCTGAGGTCAATCTGTTTTATTGATGTGGTTTACCATGACAGTGCCATGCCGTTATGATAGATAAACAATCATAAAGAGTAAGTACCTACCTAATTGTCATTGCGGGGCGAAGCCCAGGTACACAAGGGCACTTTTGGGGTCACGGTCGGTCAGACCGCGGCGCGACGGGTAAGGATCAATAGTCCCCCCTACTCTTTATAAGTACCTCCTTTTCTGCCTATTCTAGAATGCAATTTTCAACTTACGTGCAGTTCCCCTGTTCTATCTACGAGTTTATCTATCTACTTACATTATTGAGTATCTAGATAAAGATTAAATAAGTATCTTCCCCGATTGTAAAGAATTGACGCTAGTAAACGTCGTTTGCGTTTACGATATTTCCAGTCTCTGCCCATGGTCCGCCTATATAGTTCACCTGGATGTACCAGGAGCAACTTTTTCATCCCGTGGTCCACCTCAACATAACCAGGAGTACCTGGGGTTTTTATTTATTTCCGTGGTCCACCTTAGTTCACCTGGCTGTACCAGGGGTAATTTTTTCATCCCATGATCCACCTGTATTACGGTTATATATACAGACTATTTATTTACTTTTATTTTCCTTTTTAGGGTTCCGTACCTCAAAAGGTAAATTCTCTATCGAATTGGCATAGCGCCTCCAGCGGAATACCTACTCATGGTACCTATTAATTTCACCTATAAGTAGGTAAGGTACCAACTAATTTATTGTTCAAACGCGATATGTGCGGTTTGCTAAAGGTATATCATGGGTAAAAGAACTTGTCTCACGTTATTTTTGACGCACACGTCTAATGGGTTGAATAACTATCTACTTTGAGGTGCGATCTTTTCGCAACCTAAGTTCTGAGCAAAGTATATTCAATTCACCATAGGACAACATTTTATGTAGGTACCGTCGCTTCACGTCTATTGGGTTGGGTATTCCTCAACACACAATTTGTTTTTACTTAAGTATTCTATCTAGTCAGAAAGAGTAATAGAAATTATGTAACAATCGAATCAAATATTTGCAACAGAGTTAATTTATAATCGAATCTTATGAGCACATGGAAAACAATAAATTGATGACTTGACGTGATGGCCTAGTTGGCTCGGCCTCCAGCCCAGCCGTGCAGTAGGTGCCTAAGTATCGAATGAGAGTAGATCATTTATTTTAGATATGGCTATATTTATAGATATCATGTTTTAGTTTCTATTTTTTCTGTGAAATATGTAGGCTGTTGACATTTTTAATAGCGACATTTGCAATCGAAAAAATAGACATCTGATAAATTATCTAGCAGACTGATTGTCCGATTGTGGCTTGCGGTGCGGCTGAATCCGAATATAAAATCAAAACATAAGTCAAGATTGCATCAACGAAATATAATATTTCTGTATCATTGGTGGTATTTAGGTAGACAGTTAGCAGGAATTATTTATTTCTAATAGGCAACGGTTATTTTGAGTGATACATTATTGCATGACTATGAATTAAATAAGTAATTGAATTTTCTTTATGTACCCGTGTCCCGCTTTATAAAAGGTATTTACGACCAAATTAAGCGCCCAGTATTTGTGTTTTTTTTTTAAAACATAATTACTTATCTAAGACGCTGGAGAGCCGCCATCAAGTTTCTGCCCCGGTTCGAAAAAGTCGTGGGCTGGGTCTGCAACCGTGCTTCACGCCACGTGTGCTCGGCTTGTGCTCGGTTCGCGTAGCGTGGAACATAGAATAAGGATTTGTCTGTAGTATTTTTTTTAACGACTTCTATATAATTTCAAAACCGGTCAAGTGCGAGTCGGACCAACACACGAAGGGTTCCGTAAAGTCGTTTCGAACGACGACACCACTTCAAAACAGTGTCAGACTAGAGTTCCTATGGTGCGTCGATGCTACGCGAACTGAGCATGAGCCGAGCCACGAACGAACAGAATTCGTTTGTTGCTCGGTTCGCGTAGCATGAACATTATGTTGTTATATCATACTTTATAGTGTAATCCCACTTATTTTTTTTTTATAAAAAGATTTTTTACATAATTATTTGGAACAAAATACTTGAATTACATTGAAATAACAATAATTATTTGTATTTTGAGACTTTTGTATAAATTATAATTATTTAACAGATAAAAAAGTGGCTATGTGATTTAAGATCCCGATAAAACTGCCTCAAATCAGAGTAAAATTTTTAAAAACCGGTTTATGGTAGTCATCCTTAGTCAAAGGATACATAACATAGTGATATAATCCTGTACCCACGAAAACGTGGAAACGAACGTGAAAATTTAATAAATACGTTGGGGGTATGTGTTTTAGTATCGGAAAAAGAACGAAATATCACATAGTATGGTGGTGGTGGTGGTGATAAACCTACATGATTGGTTCGTGTCCAGTCGCCCGTCGCCCTTTAACCTTCGTTCAATACGTCAATCGGTAATCTGGGGGCACGAGAGTGCCTCCCGATAGACGAGCCAAGCGAAGCGCAAGGGCACTACACTACTACTAAACGGCCAAGCCACATGTTTTGACTACGGTGTAGGGAGTTTGTGAAGTTAGGGCTTGTAGAGTTAGGGCGTGTAGAGTTATAAGCTTGGCTCTACATGAGATCTGATAACTTTTTGACAGTGTGAGCCATATGTCTCGTGTTGGCAACATTTTACATGAAAATGTTTTTGGTGGGATTAGGCTTTACAAGCAGATATAATCTGAATGGAAAATATAATCAGGTACCAATAAAATTCTTCTTGTTCATATACCTACATACAACCATCATACAACATTTCATAGTAGGCTCACTGTAGATATATGATTTGAAATTCAGGAAGCATTCCCATTTGCAAATTGGTCCGTTTTGCTGATAAATTATGAAAGCTTCTCTCACTCTCGGTGCATGATCCCGATGCTAAGTATATGTAGACATTTTAGAAGCCTTGACAAGTTCTTGCAGCAAAACATGTAAAAAAAACGAAATGTTATGTATGTTCTGTAGTGCAGGACCCGTAGATATCTCTTAGGTCTCCACACTTCAAACTTACCTCTTGATCAGAAGGATACGGTATGAAAGAATTTATGATAGGTTATGAAAGTATTTAACACGAAAGACGAAGAATGAATATTATTATTATGTAGATAGAAAGATGGATTTAATGAAGAATGAAATAAGCACTAATACATGAAATGAGAGAAAGGAATATAAATGAATAACAGCAATAATGTAAACAGCAAGTAATGAGTGAAGCTATGCGCGCGAGTAGTGAAAAACGGAGTGAAGTTAGGTGCATACGCGTCGGCCGGCACTCGTCGCTCGCTGTTCGGATTGTAAGGTGTTGGCCCAAGTTTATTTTTCTTATGAGCGGAGCGGTAAGCGGAGCGATAATTCTTGTTGTGGTGCAAGAAAGATGTCCGCAGTCCGCCACATCTTCCCCCTGGCCAGACCGTAACTACGGTCGATAGAAATCGGGAAAGCGCACTCTTCTGCCGCTTCTTGTTCTCTTCTCTTCTGCGAAGGTTTCAGTCGTAGATGGAAGAGTTGATTGAGCAGGTTGCGAAATTTGGGGTTCTTTTATTAGATACGCCGGCTTCAGCCTATCAACAGTGATGTTAGTCTTCTTTCCTTTAACATCTATTGTGAAGAATTTAGGCTGTCTATGTAGAACTTTGAAGGGGCCGACGTATGGTGCTTCTAAGGGTTTTCTTACACGATCTAGCCGCAGGAACACGTGGGATGAAGTCGATAAGTCTCGTGGTATATAAAAAGGTGATGATGAATGCCATGACGTTGGTCGCGGTGTTATCTTAGCCATATGAGAGCGAAGACGGTTGGAGTACTCTGTAACATCAGCTGTAGTGTAGTCATCAATGGGAGATAGAAATTGTCCTGGTAGATGAAGTGGTTCACCATAGACAAGTTCCGCAGGTGAGGTCTGAAGGTCTTCCTTCCAGGAGCTGCGCATACCAAGGAGAACTAAGGGCAGAGCTTCAGTCCACTGCGAGGAGGTATGGCACATTATCGCCGCCTTTAGCTGGCGATGTAGTCGCTCGACGATCCCATTGGCTGCTGGATGGTAGGCGGTGGTGCGGAAGTGGCGCGCACCGACCAAGGCCGTGAGAGCTTTGAAGAGATTGCTCTCGAACTGGCGACCTCGGTCTGTTGTCACTTGTCACCCGAGCAGGACAGCCGAAGCGGGATATCCAACCAGACACCAGGGCTGCCGCGCAAGTCTCTGCCGTGATATCCTTGAGAGGAAATGCCTCAGGCCATCGGGTAAATCGGTCGATGACGGTGAGGCAATATCTGTAATCACACGAAAGGGTTAACGGGCCTACAATGTCGAGGTGGATGTGTGAAAAACGTGAGGAAGGAGTAAGGAAGGTGGCAGGAGGGGAGATTGTATGGCGGGAAATCTTGCTTTGTTGACATTTTAAGCAATGTCGTGCCCACTCTCTACAATGTTTACGAATCCCTGGCCACACAAATCTTTGAGTGACCAGTCGTACAGTAGCTGCTCTTCCTGGGTGATGTAAATTGTGAATCATGTCAAACACTTGTCTTCTTAGCTCTGGAGTTATGTAAGGTCGAGGTGGTTGAGTGGACATGTCACAATAAATAGGTGATTTACATTGTTCGACATTGATGTTTTTGAGCTGTAGAGAAGTACCATGGGATAGCAGGTCTCGCAGTTCTGGATCGTTCTCCTGATATCTTGCGAGGTCCTGATAATCGATGCATGCTGAGATTTCTTCAACTCGAGAGAGGGCATCTGCAACGACGTTCTCGTGACCAGGTATGTATCTCACATCAGTGGTAAATTGTGCGATGAAATCGAGATATCGAAACTGTCTTGGCGAATTGTTTTCCCTGTTAGTTGTGAACGCAAAAGTTAGTGGTTTATGATCAGTAAATACGGCAAATATTTTAGCTTCTATCATGTATCTGAAGTATTTGATCGCCTCGTACACAGCCAAGAGTTCTCTGTCGTACGGGCTATACTTTTTTTGAGACGTGGAGAGCTTGTGAGAGAAAAATGCTAGTGGTTGCCAGTTGTCATCTACATGTTGCTGGAGGACAGCTCCGATTGCCACATCTGAGGCATCAGTAACAATAGCTAGTTCCGCTGATGGATCTGGATGGGCCAGTAATGTAGCTTCAGAGAGAGAGGTTTTGCATTCTCTGAATGCTTGAAGCAATTCTGGTGTCATTTCTACCGGCTGTGAACCTTTGACCTTTGGACCAGCTAATACAGCGTGCAAGGGTGCCTGAAATCGAGCTGCGTTTGGAATGAAACGACGATAGAAGTTAAGCATTCCTAGGAAGCGTCGTAGCTCTTTGACAGTTTTTGGAACAGGAAACTCCTCAATAGCCTGAATCTTCGTTGACAGTGGTTTCGTTCCAGTTGCTGATACATTATATCCAAGAAAAGTAACACTTTCTTGTCCAAGTGTGCATTTGGATGTATTGACAAGGATGCCAAACTGCTTGAGGCGTTCAAAGAGCTGCCGCAGATGTATCAGGTGTTCCATTTTCCCTCTAGAGAAGACCAAGATATCGTCAATATACCCATAACAGAAGTCTAGACCAAGAAGAACCTCATCAATGAACCTTTGAAAGGTTTGGGCTGCGTTTCGAAGACCAAAAGTCATGTAAGTGAATTCGTACAGTCCAAAAGGCGTAGTGATAGCAGTTTTGGGAATGTCACTAGGATTTACAGCAATCTGATTGTAAGCTTTCACGAGGTCGATTGTTGAAAAGACTGAACATCCTGAAAGCTGATGAGAAAAATCGTGTATGTGACGTATAGGGTATCGATCGGGTATAGTTCTTGCGTTGAGTGCACGATAATCACCACATGGTCTCCATCCATCATCCTTCTTCTTCACCAAGTGGAGAGCAGAAGACCATGGGCTTTCAGAGCGTCTGGTTATTCCACTTGCTATCATGTCCTCGAACTCTTTTTTAGCTGCCTGTAATCGAATTGGATCGAGACGACGAGGCTTACATGAGACTGGTGGTCCGGGAGTAGTCCTTATGTGGTGAAGTGTCTTGTGTTTAGGCGGAGAGAACACACCTGCTGGACGGGTAATTTCTGGAAATTCCCGCAGAAGTTGGTGGTAGTCAGATTCTCCAGTAACGGCTTTAATGGATGTGATGTCATCAGATGAATCCGAAGTAGTTGCGTTTACAGACATGGATGTCACACCATCTATCAAGCGCTGTCTTCTACAGTCTACGAGCAAGTTATAGAAGGAAAGTAAGTCTACACCAATGATGGGCTTCGTAACGTCTGCTATGGTAAAGCTCCAGACAAAATCTCGTCTAAGACCAAAGTCAAGATGGAGTCGTGTAGGACCATAAGTGTGTATGACTGAATTGTTAGCAGCTACAAGGTCATATTTAGATTTAGTACAGGGCGTCTTAACTGCTGACCGAGGAAAAACACACAGGTCTGAGCCAGTGTCCACGAGGAACTGCATTTTGGATGTCCGGTCAGTTACAAATAGACGGCCTGTTGGTGAAGGGCAGTCGTTGGCCGCTACTTGCGACCGCCCTGAGAGTTTTCCGCTGGAAAGGTGCAAGGCTGCTTACAATTTCTTGCCTTTGTACCATATGTAAAGTGGTAAAAACAATGAGGGTGATCTGATGGAGGTTGCTGTGGGCGAGAACGGCTGCGTGAGCGTGAGCGATTGTTATATCGGTTCTTTGGCCTTGAATTCCTTCCACTAGCCACCTGTGATGTTAGTAATGCCACCTGTTTAGTCAGTTCACTTACTTGTCTGGCTAGGTCATTGTACAGTGGAGCAGGGTGTGATGCCGTTGATGTACTAGCCACCTGTGGCGTCGAAGGGGCTATCTCATGTACCTTATCTGCTAAGTCCGCTAAGTTGTCCAGAGGTAAATTGGTCTGTGAAGCAATGACGGTTTGGATGTTAGATGGTAACCGACTAGACCAAATGGTTCTCAAAAAATCCGTAGGTATTGATGGACCAGCCAGGCTCTGCATGTGGCGCAGGAACTGCGACGGTTTCCTATCACCAAGCTCCTCATGCATGAGCAACTGCTTCACACGCTTCTCTTGAGATGCTGAAAGTCGTTTGATAAGTTCAGTTTTTAATTTATCGTACTTATTAATTGAAGGTGGGTTGGCGATGATGTCTCTAACCTCAGCCGCATATTGATGCTCCAGTTGTGCTACCAAATAACAGAATTTCGTGTCATCGGAAGTGATTTTGGAAAGCGTGAACTGACTTTCTACTTGGTAAAACCATAATCTTGGTTCTTCTGGCCAAAATGCGGGTAGTCTTACGCCAACTCTTACAACTTCAGAAGGCACATCAATTTCCACATCTTTAAAATCGTCATTCGTATTCGGGTTGGACATAGTGGAATAAAAAATCGCTCACCTCTTATGACTTGGGCCAGATCCTTACAAGTTGTACTTTGGACCCAAGTCGAGATTGTTCCTTTATGAATCCAAACAAGGCGTAATCCAAATATCGGTGGTCACCAATGTAGTGCAGGACCCGTAGATATCTCTTAGGTCTCCACACTTCAAACTTACCTCTTGATCAGAAGGATACGGTATGAAAGAATTTATGATAGGTTATGAAAGTATTTAACACGAAAGACGAAGAATGAATATTATTATTATGTAGATAGAAAGATGGATTTAATGAAGAATGAAATAAGCACTAATACATGAAATGAGAGAAAGGAATATAAATGAATAACAGCAATAATGTAAACAGCAAGTAATGAGTGAAGCTATGCGCGCGAGTAGTGAAAAACGGAGTGAAGTTAGGTGCATACGCGTCGGCCGGCACTCGTCGCTCGCTGTTCGGATTGTAAGGTGTTGGCCCAAGTTTATTTTTCTTATGAGCGGAGCGGTAAGCGGAGCGATAATTCTTGTTGTGGTGCAAGAAAGATGTCCGCAGTCCGCCACAGTTCTATGGAAACCAAACAACTGTTAATTATAGGCCAGTATACGACCACAATCTGACCGTGGTAAGGTATGATGTGGCCAAAGGTGGTAAGCACATAAAGCTAAAAAGGGAACTTGCTCCGGAACACACTGATGGTGCTTGGCGACAGATTTTCAACTTGAAGGTGGTACCCGTAAGGTAAAATGGGGCTGATCCTCATTTTAAATGTTTTCCGTTTGACTGTGGATACTAAAGCTAGCTTATCCCTGTACCGAATTTCACCTCTCTAGGTATGCGGGAGGTACTAGTTCTATTTTGATGATCTTAAGATCAATGAGAGAGTTTCAAATTAGCAGAACTTTTTTTTTTATACCACTAAGTTAGCAAACAAGCATACGGCCCGCCTGATGGTAAGCGGTTACCGTAGCCTATGGACGATGCAACATCAATCTTATCTTTGAAAACATCTTAGTTATACATTAGTCATGAGTTTGAACATGAGCTGAATTAGATAATCTATGTGATGTTGTATTTATACGCTCTAATTTATTTATAGGTATTCAAAACACCCTTTTTTAATGCCTTTTATTAACGTCTGTTACATTAAAAAAAGGCAAAATGTCCTTGTATTAAGTTCTAATTCTCGAAGACCTAAAAAGGACCCGAAGTATGATGAATATCTCTAGAAAAATATGCTAGTGGAAATATGCTTGCGTATTGTATTTTATTTTGTAAAATAAAACAAAATGTTTTGAATAAAATTGCCTTTGACTTTGACTCTGACTTTGACATTAACATTGACTGAAATAGGTATTCGCAGGTAGAAAATGGAGGTAGTTTTTTCCAGGGTTAGTAGGGTAAATTATGTAGCTGGGTAAGGACGGGTGGTCTCTGCGGCGTGATTTAAACTTCGCCGGACACAATACTTGCATCAACGTAACATTTTGCCATATGCGACAAGTAGGTACCTATGTAGGTATCTATTACATAGTCACAGTATAGTAGGTCAATATGCTTGCAGAGTTTGAACGTGAGCTGAATTAGAAAGGACCAAATTGAGTACCTACTAACACTATAAATTGGAAAAGAGAAGAAACTTCCTTATACCATAGAGTAAATAATATACTACGTACAACTTATACTTTCGGCTTTCACTCATAAAACGCTATCTAATAGTATCTGGTTTAAGAAAAAGATGCGACCGGATTGGGAATCGAACCCACAGGAACTGTGCTAATTGGCTAAAGTAGGTAAATTTTTTTTTTTTTTTTTTTTTTTTTTTTATACTACTAAATCGGTAAACAAGCATACGGCCGCCTGATGGTAAGCGGTTACCGTAGCCATATGAACGCTTGCAACACAAGAAGTATCGCTCACGCGTTACCGACCTTTCCCCCCTCCCCTATGAGCTCTGGCGACCTTACTCACGCGCAGGAACACAACTTAAAGTTATTTGGCTGCGGTATTCTGTAAGGTGGAGGTACTTCCCCAGTCGAGCTGCTCTTTGAGCGAATAAACGCTATGCTCTACCTCTCCCAAAAAAAATATAATTTTTGTAATCTAATCTTGTTCCTAGGACAAAAGGTATCCTTTATTATTCCATGGTTTAATCTATCCTCTACAGCTCTGTGATCCTGTCTGAAGTTATATTCAAATGAGTAACAAATACCCACCTACAGACAAAATATACAGGTATCCTGTAATTAGTGGTCCAAACTAGAAAGCTGATGTTGTTCATGGTTTTAGAAATATTTGTGATTGAGATTTTATGAATGGTTGATTTTTAAGCTATATCCAAAATTGAAGAAAATTTTACGATTTTTTTCATATTTTTTTTTTCTCATAGGGCATAATTTCAGCTTTCGAGGGTAATCATTTAGACTATTAATTACAGGACACCCTCCCTGTATATAGATACAAACATACACACAAGCTTTCACATTCATTATTAGTAGGAAATATTGTAATAGAAGACGAAGTAACTGTAAAGCTGAGCTCAGGGAAAGCCATAAATCAGTAACTATTAAATTACCGCGAGAGTTGCATTTCTTGTTATAAGTTCGTCCCGTGTGGTCGGGCCTTTGTGTTGCAGGCCACATGACCTTTGTAGCACGGTATTCAGGTCGAGGTCGCCCATCTGTTTCCGGATTCCCACGGGTATATTATTGCCAAAGGTAGAGTAACAAAATTTGCGCTTACACCACATAAGCTCAGCTTTTGCATTGAATCTACATGGCTTGATCAATTAAGAGCCATTTCATGTCAAATTTCTTTTTAGGGTTTTGAACCAAAATAATAAAAAGGATGGTGCTATTCCTTCCGCCTGGCAATCTGTCACAGCAGTAAATTTCAGCACCACTGGTGCTATTGATTTGAAATTTGGAATCGTTATAAATCGTTCGAAAATATTGCATAGGTAACCAACGTTATTACAATATAAAATACTTTTATTTTCTTTGCAAAACGGCTGAAATGGGGAACCGAAATATAAAAGTAAGGCTATGGAAAGGTATAGCAAGGTAAGGTAGGGCTGGCACGCAGGGAGCATATTATTATGGTATAGGGAGAAACATAAGCGTTTTTTACTATCCTGGGAACGTACACACGCAGATTATGTGAAAACAGACGAACTGGCATAATGAAACTATAAGCATTTTTCATTTTATACCATTAGTCTAGGGAACAACAATGACTCTTAATTCTCAATTTTTAGATTGCTTCCTAAAATGTTAAATCTATTTTTCAAAGACAAAATCATCTTACTACCGAACTGGGTCAACAAGCATCTATCAAACAAAGTTAGTCGATACAGCCGCTTTCAAGAACTTTAGTTTGCCTCGGCGAAATTATATTCTAGGAAAATGTCTCTTTATGTACCCGTTTTAGAACACACAAGACTTTCTTACAACATATAATAATGTATGAATTATGACAATTTGGATGTAGCGCTCGCTCTTTCTTTCTTTCTTTATCTATGTATAATTGCTGTGTTTTTCGCCGATCCTTTTCAGCAAGCTGAAGCATGCTGAAGAAAATAAAACAACAAGATAATTTATTATTTACCTTTTTATTAAAAAATTACATTTTTCAAAGATCATATCACACAGTGTATAAATAATTATTAAAATCGTATAAATCGCCAAACAGATAAATAAATACATGGTAGATACATACATAAATCAATTTAAAAGATTGTATGTTAACTTCCATTTAAATGCACCTTAAAAATGCAGGAAGCCTGCTGTAGCCATATAGTGTAGGTAGATCGCGCAGTCTACTCCTTGCTGCATTTTTAAACTATTGTTTACACCTTTAGCATTTTCCTTTCTCAGATCTTCAACCAGTAGAACAAGTAAAATAAATGTAATGGTATTCAAAATTACAAATACATATTAATTATTATCTACGATGGTATTATTCTAATAACAATTTAATGCAACCAACTTAACTAATTTACATTTAACAAAAGAATACCATAAACAAGATTATCTATGACTAAGGTATATTATTATTAATTATCAATAAATAAATATTATGGCATACCATCGGGACACCGAGGGATATAACTGCAATATTCCAATATTCATACATTTTTCATTAAATGCGAAATGGATCAGCCGCATGTGCCACTGACAGATTTGATCGAGAGCCAACCAATAATGAGCACAGGCCGACCTGGCTGCTAAGCTATTTTCATTCACCTACCTATGAATAACTATGATACGGTAGATCTAGTGTTTCACCTATTTTGTTTGAGCGCAGAATACTAAGTATAAAAACAACGTTAGCGATCACAAACTATTTCTCTTGCGAATGAACTTCATCACATCTGTAGTGAATGCCGATGGATTGAATGTTTTGTTAAAATGAATAAATCGGTTCGTAAATAGTGTTATGTTATTGGTAACTAGCACTTAGTCAAGTGCTGAGAAGGTCGATACGTTTTTTAGTTGGCCCAGTGATCTTAAATTTTCATTAAATAAGTAATTCGTTGTAAAAGTGCTCACGTGCGAAGAAGCTCACTTAAACGAGCGGTAAACTTCCTCAGTGCAACTCTGAGCTTATAACTTGTATTTGCTCTAGCTTCAGAGTGTAGTGAGCCTCATTTGGCAAACACAAACTTCGGTACCTAACATACAACATAGCGCCTAAATTAATTATACCACGACACATTTTATAGCTCCTACATTGTGTACGTTCAGAAGATGTTGAGCGATATATTTAACTCGCCAGAAACTATCTCAGATAATATCTCACGGTATTATACTAAATAATACAATGGCTATACAAAGCGGAAATGACTCGTTGATATTCGCGCTGGGATTACTTCGTGCTCGCGATTCTAAAGAACTTCAAAGTGAGTTCGTATATTCATAGTAGATACGGTCGGTAACATTAAACATTGTTATACACATTTGACCTTTAGATTCAGGAGATAAATTAAGAATAATTGGTACGACGACGAGTAACGTTGCAGACCGCTTCGGATCGTAGAATGAACTGAAAGCTGAAACATTATCTGAGATAGTCATCCGAGGCCGGTGAATAGTCGTTGTTCCCATTAATCGTTGTAAAGACCTTCGTAAAGTGAGCGAGGCATGTGTTCGGCTAACAAGGACTTGAGTTTTTCCCGCGGCGAGACCGGCGTGTAGCGCGGCAGCGGGAACGTGCGCGTCACGCCGTCGCTCAGCGCCCGAGTCACGGCTGTCAGATCTGCGTCCTGTGCAGTGCGATAACATCACATTAACAAAAACTAACATACACTTCACATTGAAAAATGACAGGCAAAAGGAAGGTTTCAAGAAATCTTTATCACTTTTATTGCTGACTATACTGAACCAGATATAGGAGACTTAATGGAAATTTCTCAGGCCACTGAAATATTGATATTCAGTTTGTAGGGACCTAGTTATCAGCAATATTTTTATATAATCTATGTCTTGACTATTTTCTGACTATAATTTTCAATTAGACGAATAATTAGACCAAAATTTTTTCGCCAAAAATTTTTTAGGCCGAATTTAAACACATTGCTCAAGTGAACCGGATTATTCACTCTTTAAAATTAAATATATTAATTACATGCATAGATTGAGATATTGTGCTCAAGCTCGAATGCCTAATGCAAGAAAATTAGGCACCGTCACGTCTTTACTCACTGCGCTTTTGGTATATTTTTCAAGGCTTCGCAAAGCTTGCTCGAAGTAGTCTTCGCCGTAAGCGCCTTTTTGTTCGTCACTAAGTCTTTTCCACATGTCCCGGGCTTGTTCCAAAAGTTTCTCCTCCGAAAGCCAGGCACTGCCTGTCGTGTATTCTCCAGCTGCGACAATCACCTGACAGAAATGATAATAATTATAATTCAGGCAAAAATATTAAGTTACGAAGTAGTTTTATTAAAACTGCGGCGGAAATAATTAAATATGTTCAAAAAGGATGCTTGTCAAATAGTATAATAATAGTAATAATTAACATGTTGACATGCCTGCAGACGGCCCACCTGATGGTAAGTGGTCACCGCCGCCCATGGATATTTGCAATTATTGCAATACCAGTGGGATTGCCGATTGCCGACAGCTCTTTTTACGACCCTTTTGAAGAAACCCATATCGTAGCGCTGAATCTTTCCGTAGTAAATCAGCTTTCAGCCATGTTCTTTCAGTGGACGGTAGACTGGCGTAGTAATTGAGTTGCGAATCGTGATTGATTGAATTGCTATCGTAGGGTAGTGATTAGTAAGCCCTGATTGACTTAAAAATAAAAGGATTTTTAACGTTAAACAACCATGAAGTTGAAAATCTTTCGGCATGCACCTACACCGGCGGTGTTTTCCGACAGCACTCGGAGATGTAAAACGTTTCCTAACTTTGATTTGAAAACTTAAACACATCCTTCTTCTGTCACATCCGCGTTGTCAACCCGAAATGTACCTAGTAAATATCTTCATTTAGAAACATTTTGTGGTGTAGGTACTAGGTATACTAGGTAGTTTGATAATTGTATATATAGGCCCACAAACTTATCTGGCCCGTTGAGGGGAGTTACGCTGAAGCGAACTATACATATATAGGGTAGTGGCACCAAAAGATGACCGACCCCCAATAGATGAACGATCGACCGAAAATTAAAAAAATATAATATAAAATAAATAAAAAATAAAAAAGCCTTTTATTTCCAGTACTACATAATTAACAAAAAAAATTAAATTAAATCCGTGTAACTTAGTTACAAATGATATCTTAAGTAGGTAGGTAATTTCTTATTCTTCTGGAACCCCTCTCAGGTAAAGGCCTCCTCCAAAGCTTTCCATTTCTCCCGGTCTTGGGCTATTTTTAGCCATTGTGGCAATTTTTTTAATCTCGTCTTCCCATCTAGTGAGCGGTCTTCCTCTATAGCGCTTACCCAATGGACCTTTCCATAACGTAACAGTTTTTGTCCATCTACGATCTTCAAGGCGTGCTATATGACCGGCCCATTTCCATTTCAACTTTAGACTATGGCTGAGAGCATCTATTGTTTTTGTTTTGGATCTTATTTTAGTATGTTTTATCTTCTGTATTTTCTTAATGTTTAACATACTGCGTTCCATTCCTCGCTGACATGTATTTATTTTATCTTTTATTTTGGTGGTAAATTTCCATGTTTGACACGCGTACGTTAGGCAAGGAATGAGACAAGAGTCCATGACCCTTTTTTTTAACTTTATAGGCATTTCGCTTTTAAATATCTCCTTGTAACTCCAATATTTATTCCAAGTATGTTTGACTCTTCTCTCTACTTCAAGTTCATTTCTATCTTTGTTGAATCCCATTTGTTTTCCTAAATATACATATTGATCTACATAATCTAATTGGTAATTTCCGATTGTTATTTTTGATTTTTTGGAGTTGGTCATGACTTTGGTCTTTGTGATATTCATTTCTAAACCCACTTGTCTGCTTGCTTCGTGTAGAGTGTCCAACATGTATTGTAGTTGTAGGCTCGATTCCGATAGCAAAACTAAGTCGTCTGCAAATCTTAAGTGGTTTAGGTATTTACCTTGGATATACAAACCTCGGTTTTTCCAGTCTAACTTGCTTATGATGGATTCTAGAACCGCAATAAAAAGTTTGGGGGATAAGGGGTCGCCTTGTCTGACTCCTCTTTTGACTGGAAAACTTGGGCCTATAGTTTCCAGTTTGACTCTGCTTGAGCTATTTCTGTATAGATGTTTGAGTATTGTTATGTATTTTTGCTCTACATTTTGGGCTTTTAGAGTGTCCCATATGCTTTCGTGTGAGATCGTATCGAAAGCTTTTTGGTAATCAATGAATGTGATGTAGAGTGGTCTCTGTTGTTCTTGGTATTTTTCAATTATAAGCTCTAGTGTATGGATGTGGTCAATGGTAGAAAATTTCTTTCTAAATCCAGCTTGTTCAATAGGTTGATTTTTTTCTAATGTTGTACTTATTCTTTGATTTATTATTGTAGAGAAAAGTTTATATATACCTGGCAAAAGGCTTATCGGCCGGTAGTTGCTGATGTCTTTAGGGTCTCCTTTCTTGTATAGCAAAATAATGTTGGATTCCGACCATTGAGACGGTGTGACACCGGTTTCGAATATCAAGTTAAATAATTTTGTTAATGGAGCCGCTAGTATGAAGCATGCGGTTTTTATGGCGTCGTTGGTAATGTTATCTGATCCTGGGCTTTTGTCTGGTTTCAGTCTTTTTATTGTTTCAATAATTTCTCTGCAATCTAATGGTTCTATGCAGGATTTCTGCGTCTCTAGTCCGATGTCTTCATATTCAATATGGTTAGTGTCACTGGCTAGGCCTGACGTACTGTAAAGGTTTTTGTAAAAATTTGTTGCGATGTTTATTATATCTGTTCGGTTATGAGTAGTTGTTCCTAACTCTTTCAGACTCTCAATCCATGTTTTATTTGTCCGTAGTTCTTTGTATCCCTTTTTCAGGCTTCCCTTTTGTTCTAGATGTTTTTGAATGGTATTGATTCTATGGCTCTTGTAATCTTTTTTTATATATTTGCTTATCAGTTTGTATAGGGCTTTGAGTTCATTTTTCATTGCTCGCGTTTTATTTTTAGTTTTTTGTAGCTCTTGTCTTCGTTTTAGAAGTCTGTCTGTATTTTCTGAGAGTACACTGTGGGCTTTTGTTGTATTTGCTGTTCTTGCGATTTGTAAGCTGTCTGTAATTAGATGTATGATTTTATCGTGGTAATCTTGTACTATCTCGTTAGGCTCAGTGTGGAGTAAAGACATTTGAGTCTTCAAGTTCTCCTTATATAATTGTATCTCTTCTTCGCTTTTGAGTGTACTGTTTTGCTTATTTATAAACCTGGTTCGTGTTTTCACTGGTTTTGTAAGTGCTATTTTGGCTCTGAGCGGTCTATGGTCTGATGTAAAATTTATACTTAGTGTCTCAATGTCTTGAAACAGATGAGGACGGTTAGATAGTATGAAATCTATTTCGTTTTTATATTGAGCATTTGGAGACTGCCATGTCCACTTTCTTTTCTCTTTTTTCTTGTAAAAGGTGTTGATGATAGCTAGCTTGTTTTCCATGGCAAAGTCAATCAGTCTTTGACCTCGTGCGTTTCTTGTTCCATACCCATACTGTTTCGTTACTAAGTATTCATCTTTTTGTGGCATACCAATTTTAGCATTGAAATCCCCCATTAAAATAAAATCTTCGTATGCTTTATCCATTGCTTCATAGACGGTATCATAGAAATTATTTACTTCTTCTTCGTCTGCTGCTTCTGTAGGGGCATATACTTGTATAATGGTGATATTCTTTCCTGGTATTTTCAGGTTAAGCAGAGCGACACGTTCAGAGATACCAAGGTAACTTTCCACATATTGTTTCAGATATTTTTGTATTACAAAACCGACTCCATATTTGCCCTGTGTTTGTCCTGTACTACAGAGAATAAATTCTTTGTATTCCTCTATGTTATTTCCGAGGCGCCGAACTTCTGATATGCCTATTATGTCGTATTTTATATGTGTTAATGCTTTTTCCAATTCTATTATTCGATCGTATGACAACAGAGTTCTAACATTATAGGTCAATATGTATAGTTGATTATTTCTTCTTCTTAACAGTTCTTCATGATCTCTTGGTGGTGTCTTTGGAGGGTTTTGGTCATATTCTTCCACGGTGACCAACCGGCTCGGAAGATGAGTTTCGTTTCTTGTTACTAGTTTTTGTATGTGATCCATGTGAGAGGGGGGCGGTAGTTGCTATGCGTTTTCATTTTTCTTATCCTGCTGCTTAGGCGCACTATTTTGGTAGTTAGTAGTTAAGAAATTTAGCATGCCTGGTTTTAAAACTCCTTCTGACAAACTGGAACTTCTTTTAAAAGATGCCGCGGTTTTATTTTTCTTGTTCACTTGCATTTCCTTTCCAGTTTGTGCGGGGCGGTTATTTTCCGGGGATATTGAGAGCGTTCTTTTATTGTTGTTTGTTGTGTTTGTATTTTTGTCTAGTATTATAATTTTGTCGTACTTTATTATCGCTAAATTTCCTTTCTCTCTCTCTATCTTTACTTGTTCTTGTAATTCTTTCCTTTTCTCTAGTACATAGTGTGGATAGTCCTCTTTCATATAGTATGTGGTATAGTATGTGGTATCATTAAGTGACTTTTTCTGTTTGAAAATATCTATTTTTATGCCTAGTGTGGAAAAAGTAACGGTTGTTGGTCGGGGTCTTTCCCCTTTCCTTCCTAGTCTCTTTATTTCCTGTATGTCTCTTCGTTCGAGTTCTATAGAAAAGTATTTTTTTATAAATTCAATCAAGTTTCTTTCCAAATTTGAATATGATGTTTCCGTTTCTTCTATTCCGAAAAAGACAATATTTCTCTGCCTTGCATTTTTCTCTAGGTAGTAAAGTCTTTTCTCTTGGTTTTCCACTTTTTCTTTCAGATTTTCATAATTTTCTTCCAAAGCTTTGAACTTTTCTTCTAACATGTTGTTAATATTTTGCGTTACTTGTTTGGTTACCTTTTCTCCGCATTGCAAGATCGTACTTTTTTGCTCTGCGATCTCATTTTGAATTTTTCGGAGTTCGTTCATAATCTCCTCCATAATTTTATAATTTTATTTTTGACTGATTGAATCTTTGTTTTGGTACTGGTATTGCCCTCTAGTAATTTTCTTCAAACTGTTGACTAATCGAAAACAGCGCCCTCTAGTAGCTTAACTCGGACGGTAGCCAGGCAAACCGACGACGTGAAATTCGATTTAGTTGTTTTGGTTCTCGCAGATGTTCACAGATGGCGTTGTCTTGCGTACACATACATATTTTGCTAATTCATCTTGCAGAATTTAGGTTACTTTCCTTGATTTGATAGAATGGTCGTTCTAATACTCTTATTTAGCACACTTAATTTTTGTTACTATATACTCGTATGATTTGGTGTTCTCACTGCAGAATTGTTTGGTAAGTAACACAAGAAAACTGTCTTTTGCACTCAATTGTTTATCACTATTTTGTAGTTTGTCCACGTAATATTTCACTGTGTCCACATTATATGTTAAAATACGGTTGTTTATTTCATCACTTTCACGTTTATTTGGATGGAAAACACTTATTATATTTTAAAATCGCAAATAAACACACAGTCGAAGTGAACAGTAGCACAGTAGCGCCCTCTCCTCATACTTACTTAAGCAGAAGTTAAAAAAAAAATATAATATAATCCCTAAATTTACATGATTGCAATATTTTTTTCCCTATAAGGCAATATTTTTTCTTCCATTTTCCTTAACAACATTGATAATAACAGCCCAGACGCGCTTGCGGTGAATTTTTATGTGTTACGTTACCCGCCAAAAATCGGTTTTATATGGAAACCTTATAACGGGAAGTCCCTCCAAATTTAAGAAGATTGTCAGCGTATAGAAAGAATTAATGTCATATTAGAGCAGTTTTGGTTGGAATAAAATCTTGATATATTCTGCTTTCAATAACTTAATATATATTATTACATTATTTACCGTTTTTTAGAGAAATTTACTGTTCAAGTAATGGATTAAATTTTGTTCACTTGATCCAATAGATGAACGGCGTTCAACTAATGGAAAATGGTCTAATTTTTATACCCATTAAAACCTATAAGTTAACGATTAAACACCAAAACAAAATTACTCAAATGAATTTTATTAAATTTATGAACATAGTTACCAAAAGTTGAACAAATTATTTTAGAGTTTTTGATTATTTTAAACCTAACTTTCCTATAGAATCACCATTAAGATCGGTGGTCGACATTTGAACGGTTCACATTTTATTCGTTCATCCTTTGGGTATATTTGCCTCAAGCTGAACGAATAATATTCAATTAGAATATTATTCGTTCATTTTATGGTTCATTAATCCATTAAATGAACGAACTACTATGGAACCTACTCCTATTCAAATGTTAGTTCAACTTTTGGGTACAAAACGTTCATAATTAGGGCTCAGTGTTCAACTATAGGGATAAAACCTAAATTTTCTTACATTTTCAATTTTTAAAAAAAATTATGAAGGTGTAGGATATAATTACTTTAATCCTTCAATTAATAAGGATTTAAGGTATTATTGAAAAAAACAACAAGCGCCTATGTCGTGAAATGACCGACTTATAGCTATTTAAAGATGGAAAAAACTCTTAAACGTTCATTTATTGGTGCCTCTACCCTATATATATATATTTGGCCTCAAATACAAGTTACGTATACATTACGAAAAGGTTGCGCAGTTATTAAACCATTATTATACATTGCTGTAGAGCCCGTGGCAGCTACTACACGTGTAGAGCTAATCAAACGAGCTGCATTATTTATATCACATCTGATTACCTTACACCTGCAACCACTTAGCTAATGATATCAGCTCACTGATGCGGCATTGCACACTGGACGCATTACTGTAGGCAATCAGGCCCAATGGGTATTGATATGAGTGTATATATGTAATCTGATAAGCTGTTATTATACGACGTGGGATTTTGACCCAAATAACTTATACCACAGAATGCTACGCTTACTTGTACCTACAGTAATTAATGCTTTATTTCATGCCTTAATTTACATATAAATTAGGTTCTAAAAGCCTTTGGAGTGTTTTTGCATGTTCAGTACCAATTATTTTTTACATCTCTGTTATATTTCTGCTTGATATATTTTAAGAAGGACATTTCGTTGTAATTTGAACTTTTAAGAATAATAAAATGTCTTCAATCTCTTGAGGTGTGATTCTTTTTGTCCGCGTAAAGGTAAAAAAGACATCGAAAGCTAACACCTTCTAGTCATTTTCATAGAAGAGTGATACTTTAATCACCACGTCAGTGATGGCAGGTGAGGCCATTGGGCGATGGGCGGGGGAATACTATTATTAGGATTACAACGAGGGATGTCCCTTCTTTACGTAGTAATTAGTATTCTTTGTCCTTAGTCTACATAATGTTGGGTTATATTTATACAAATCGTGTAAAATGTAATGTACATACAACATCGACTCCACGAGGCTTGAGTTCACGACGGAGGCAGGCGCCTAGGGCGTCGAGTGCGGCGAGGGAGGCAGCATGGACGCCTCGAACCGGCGCCGCTACGTGGGTCAAAATTGACGAAGCCAATACCACACGACCCTGAGCCCGGCGCACTAGAGGCAACATTACTTGGACGAGGCGAGCTGGACCTGTGATGATAATAGTCATAAGAAAAAAATTATAAGATATGAGGAGGCACTGTGATGTAGGCATTGCATCATCAGTGTAGTACCAAATGATACTGCACTTTATCCTTCGCGCTGCCGGTACAGCGACTCCTCTCAACTCCTCTTCAATCAAACCTTTTTCAAGAAGGCTGTGAAGAGAAGGTCGGAAACGCAAGAGAGATACCCTGATGTTGCAAGTATCTATAGGTTACGGTAACTGCTTACCATCAGGCGGGCAGTATGCTTATTTGCTGTCTTAGTAGTATAAACACATACGATCAATCGAATATACATTATATATTTCAATTGGATAATTTCACGCATCAAACAACAGCTCGGCATCTCTAAAAGTTGATAAAGGTCTAACTGTAAAGATATGTAGTTTTCGCAGGTCAGACGTTGACTTTTCAACCTATTTTCGACTCAAAAAGCAAGTAGGTTGATCTAGATTAGATAGTGGCGATCCTATTACTGAGAACATTAAGATACCTACTTAGATAGCTAAAGACTTTATCAAAAACAAGAAATAATTAAGCTAAATTAATGTTGGAGGTCTACTCGCTAAAAAGCGATTTAAGTGGCCTTTGGATTAAGCAGAAGTCAGATAGGTAGGTACGATAATTTATTTTGGTGTATAAAAATGGTAAATAAAGTACTACACTTATAATAATTTATTATTTAACTATGAATTTCTTGTGTATGGTCAATATCTCTAAAGATTTATCACTGATCTACGATACACAAATCATGAACACATTGTTGACATTAATGAACTTTACGATTGATGCTAAAGCTTCAAGATTATGCTCCTTTTTTGTATATTATTGCAGTTACAAGACATCAAACTAATTTATAAGTTAGGTACATATCCCCTTATCTATACATATAAAATGCTTTATCCTGAATGACTGACTGACAATCAACGCACAGCCTAAACCGCAGATCGTAGAGACCTGAAACTTGGAGGGTGTGTTCTTAGTATGACGTAGGCATCCGATAAGAAATGATTTTTCGAAATTCTACCCCAAGGGGGTGAAAAACGGGGGCAAAGTTTGTATGGGACAACGTGATTCCTTGGTCCGATCCACTTCAAATTTTGCATACACATTCCTTAATAGAATTGATGAAAGACGTGTTTCGTATTTTATTAAAACTCATCGCCTAACGGGGTCAAAAAGGGGTTGAAAGTTATTGTAATGGTGATTTGCATCGAAGTTGATATCAATACTCCTTAGGACTTTTGATTTAAATATTCTTTGATATTTGACATTCCAATTTTAAAGAGTATTGCATTGCACCATAGACGGAGAATTACAGGTAGACAGGCCAAGATACGCATATGTCAAAACGTGTATGTGTGAGCAGGAGTAAGCGTATTTTTTTGTCCCTATCTCGCGTATCGGTTTTTATTGTTTGACATCAGTGTCGTTGAGGCCAAAAAAGTTTGTGTATATATGATATTTGTTGATGAGAGCAGTGAAACTGTGAAACCCTATGTTGTATGTTATTTGTGACTGCGTTGTCAGACGTCCCGATTTTTAGCCCAAAATTTATGTCCCGCGCGTGATAGGTTCAGTCCCGCTTTTCGAGGATTACTCGACGATGAAATCATCGTTGGACGTAGAACTGGGAAATTATAAAGACACCACTGCACAGAAATGGCAACAGCTTTCCAGTGACGCGTCTTAAACACCACAGTGATGTTTAAGGAGATACGGGCCAATGTGTGCTAAATGTCACTGTGATATAAAAAAAACAAACTTCTAATTCATGATTGCATATCCAAATATATGGCCGTATATGCCGCATATTTTGCCGCTCGCAAGGGACAAAACCTAAAGGGTACTTCCCGTTGACCTTGAATCATACAATTTGGCAAGAAGCAATTCCATGTAGCACAAGTAAAGGAAGAAATCCGAAAAGCGTTTTGCCGTTACATGGCAAAAAGAAGAAAAAAATTGCCATTATATTACAACATAATCGAAAAAATGGGGAAAAATCTCCGAGAATCGATGCCCGTGATTATTGAACTATTAACATAGGTACCTACAAGTTTCTACGGAACCCTCCGTGCGTGAGTCCGACTCGCACTTGGCTGGGTTTTTTTAGTATGTCCCGCTTTCGGCGATAGAATCCCGCTTTTTTTTTACTAAAGCAGTTACAAAATACCACTTTGACCGAAAAAAAATCTGGCAGCGCTGCTTTGTATATATTCTCAAAAATATTGTTAGGTGTGTAGTGATGGTGAATTGTTGTGTCATTGGCTGTAAAAGCCGTAGTAAACGATATGAACCAAACATAACCTTTCATCGGTCTGTTGTTTTTTTTAACTGATACAGTAAGTAAATAAAAAGATTACTATACTCAAGTGTATTTTTTGTCAATATCATGCAAGTTGTACAGATAATTTCTTCTAAATACGACAAAAATCCAAATATATGTAGGAATGGAACGTGTGAAAGATGAATAGAAAGGAACGTGTAGTGAGTGAGTGAAAGGGGATGAATGAAAGAGAGAGATAGACAGTTACAAGACAGACACTTTGACTGGAAGACGAAGGACGTAAAGAAGAACTATTGTAAAATTTTAAGAAATATATAATCAAGTTGTTTAAGAAGAATCTGCAGTTTTTATAAGCCGTTTTCAAACCCCATCATCCTACATATATATGTAATTATGTCGAACTATCGCTATCTTCTTCGCTATACGCTGACAGCCTATCTACCTACAATTCTCTATCTACGCATTGCACCAAGCTTTTATGTGAGTTCAACTTTTTTTTAATGAAATCGGATTGAGTTTTTAAATATTTTTGTCTGTCTATTCCGGTACATAATTAATGTTATAAAGAGTAACTTAACTACTTTTATTTTTGAAAAATAATTACTTAGTGTTCGACGCAAAAAAACAAAACATTCGCGGGTGAAACCGCGGGGGTCTGCTAGTTCATAATAAAGTTATCAAACGTTGTGTTGACGCGATGAGGTGAAATCGGTCAACTGTATCACCATAGGAATTAATTTTTAAATAGCGGGGAAAGAGATCTAACCCTAAACCAAGGAAAAGCTGCACAACCACTCACCTCCGATTTGGAGCCTGCCTGGCGCGTTCTTCCTTCGTACGAAAGGGCTCGAGTCTCTGCGGTTCTTCGATATAGTGGACGAAGCCGTGCAAGAGGATGCACTGGCTCCAGTATAATGATGGCGTGGAAACTCCTCGAGAGCACAGAGTCATACACACGCGACTGGTCGCAACCGACGATGGTCCAGTACTTCTCTTCGATAAAGTAGACGAAGCCGTGCAAGAGATGCACTGGCTCCAGAATAATAATGGCGTGGAAACTCCTCGAGAGCACAGAGTCACGCACACGCGACTGGTCGCAACCGACGATGGTCCAGTACTTAAGCTTGTAGTCGTGCAGCGAAAAGAATTTGAATAGCGAAAAAATATGAGAGTACCTACATTAGATTAATAAAGAAAAAAGTAAGCACCGAATACCTTCGGCGCGAACATTGCCCCCGGCCTTAAAACCATCGGTTTTAAAGAAAAAATGAAAATATTAAGCTAAGGCCGGGGAGCACGGAGAGACGCTATTGCGAAGGCAAGGGACAAAGACGAACGGCAGGTCTCTTATAGATTCCTGTCGCAGTCTTAACTAAAGCGACTCTAGTGATCCCATCTTTACCGGGATAAGTTTCAGTTATAATACCAAGGGGCCATGATAGTGGTGCTACGTTATCTGTAACGATAACAACAACGCTACCTATAAGAATCGGGACAGAGTGTGTGTTCCATTTTCCTCTGGATTGTAAAAGATGAAGGTATTCACGTTTCCAACGGTTTGCAAACGATTGCACCATCTGGTCCAACAAAGCGTAGCGACGTAATAAATTAGTATTATCACCAGTAACGTCATAAGCGGGCAGGCCTCTTAACGGTGTTGACATTAAAAAGTGAGACGGAGTTAATGCACTTAACTCAGAAGGATCTTCACTAAGCGGTGTCAGCGGGCGCGAGTTAAGAACACATTCGATCTGTGTTAGAACAGTTAACATCTCTTCATACGTTAACAACTGACTTCCAATGGCCCTATATAAATGCGTTTTGAAACCCTTTACAAATATTTCATAATGTCCGCCAAAGTGCGGAGCGCGCGGTGGGTTAATTTTCCACGTTATTTTATGTTCGGCTAACTCATTACCGAATGCAGTTTTATACTCGTCCGAATTAATTAATGTGTAAATTTCCGACAATGCGTTTTTCGCACCTATAAAAACAGTGCCTGCGTCAGAATACATAGTATTGACAGCACCTCTTCTCGCAAGGAAACGTTTAAATGCCGAAAGAAAGGTGTTCGTGCTTAGATCTGTTGTCAGTTCTACGTGAACGGCGCGAGAAACGAGACAACAAAAAATACAGAGATAAGCTTTGATGGAACGAACTCCACGTTTACGTTGCGGGATAATATTAAGAGGACCAGCATAGTCAACGGCGGTGTGTGTAAAGGCCTTTGCTTCTGTGACACGACAAGCAGGCAAATCTCCCATAAACGGTTGCACTGGCTTTGGCTTTATACGGAAACAAAAATTGCAACTGTGCACGATACGACGCACGACGTTTCTACACGAGAGAATCCAGTAACTTTGACGTAGTATTGACATCAATGCCACTGGCCCGGTGTGACAATTATGTCGATGAAAATGAGATACGATTAGGTCTACAATGTGATTTCTATGTGGTAGCAACAAAGGGTGCCGTTGATCGTAAGTTAAATCAGCGTTACGAAGTCGCCCTCCGACCCTTAGTAAATCGTCATCATCGATAAAAGGTGAAAGTCTCTTCAAAGTGGAACGGCAACACTTGTTTGCTTTTAAACAAGCTATCTCATTTGTGAAATAGTGTTGTTGAAGGGCCTTAATCAGCATTTTCTCAGCATAGATTAAGTCAGATGTGGTAATAAACTTAGATTTCGGCAGTTTACCTAAAAACTTGTAAACATAAACAATAGAGCGAAGCAATACACTCCATTTAGAAATACGTTGTGAAAGCGCGAGAAGCGGATGCGGTAAGTCTGAGTCTTTAAAACTGGATTGGTCCTTGAATAAAACCGACGCAGAGCCAGATGAGACTGGAAATGAGACCAACTTGGTCTCCGGCAATTTTTCAGCCATAGCGGTGACGTCAACAGACGTAATAGGCCACGTAGCCTTATCTTGGCAGAGCCATGAAGGGCCAGTGAACCATAGCGGGTGCGATATTAATTGGCTAGGTGACAGACCTCGCGATAAGCAGTCGCTAGGATTGTCAGAACCGGGAACGTGGTAAAAATATTCTGCGGTAAGATTATCGAGAACTTTTGTAACTCGCGTGGCAACAAAAGTTTTTAAAGTTTGCGGATCGGAATTAATCCAATATAGGGCAACCATTGAATCAGTGAAACAATAAATATTTTTAATTTCATGACGTAATTTATAAGTGTCTATAACGCGACGTACGAGCCTAGACATCAGTAAAATTGCGCACAACTCTAATCTGGCAACCGATATAGTTTTAAGAGGAGCGACCTTGGACTTCGCACACACTAAGTTTACCACTGCAGGAGAGTTGAGGTCGGCCTGAACTTTAACATACACAGCGGCGCCGTACGCTTTTTCACTAGCATCGGAAAACGCAATAATAGACAAAGCGGAGTTTTCAAACACGTCCAGGTGACGTTTGATAAGAATATCCTGTAACGTAGGTAGTTCTCGCAGATAATCCTCCCAGACTCGAACAACACTCCGGGGCGGCTTGTCATCCCAGTCCATTTTTAAAATAAAAAGCTTTTGCAAGATTAACTTTGCATATAAAATTGTTGGTGCAATTAAACCTAGAACATCGAACTGACGGGCAATAACGGACAATATGTTGCGCTTTGTACATGGACGATTATCTAGAGAAACTGAGAATGAAAATGTATCTGAAGTGGGAGACCATTGGAGGCCAAGCACCTTTAAACTTTGACTAGCTTCATCGAAGTTAACTTTTGAGGAATAGCGATGGTCGTCAGGGAGTGACTCTAATAACTCTTGCGAGTTACTAGACCACTTAACGAGCTTGAAGCCCCCGGCCGTGAACATCCCTAGCAGCTCATCCTTGAGCATTAAGGAGTCCCGAACAGTAGGAACGGAATAACAAATATCGTCCATGTAACAATTACGGGTCACAATATCTGCCGCGTGCGGATACGATGCACGTTCGTCAATGCAAAGCTGTCGTAGAACTCGCATGGCGAGAAAGGGGCTACTTCGCAAACCAAAACATACGCGGTTAAAATTATATGTATTAATTGGTAAAGAATCGTTAAAACGAAATAAAAACCTTTGAAACATCCTGTGGTTTTCATGAACTAATATTTGTAAAAACATTTGATGTATGTCACTTGTAAAAGCCACGGGGTATAAGCGGAAGTCGAGTAATATTAAAAATAAATCATTTTGAAGATTAGCGCCCGGGTGAAGCAAATCATTCAATGACTTTCCTGAGTCCGTCTTAGCGCTCGCGTCCATAACCATTCGAACCTTTGTAGTAACCTTGTCATTCCTACAAACCGCGTGATGAGGTATATAATAACCCGAAGGTAGCGAACCATCATCTTGAAGTGAAATGTAACCCTTTGATAAGTAATCTTCAATAATGGTGTTATATTCTAAGCGTAGTTGTGGAGCCGCGTTCAGCTTGCGCTCGAGATACATGTAACGACGTTTGGCTGTCTTGTATGAGTCACCGAGCTCAGTAGGGTCAGCCGAAAAAGGTAAGTTCACACTATAGCGGCCGGTATCGTCGCGAGTTACACCTTGTATAAAAATCTCTTCGCACTCCTTAGCGGCAGAGTTGACTGGACGGTCTAAAAGTACCTCCTCAATTTGCCAAAACCGTTCCAATAAAGTATCAACTTGAGGCTCATGCTGAGTGGACGCACATAAAGAAATAATATCGGAAGTGGAATTAGAAACCGGAGTGTTCCCGATAATTATGTAACCGAAAATGGTTTCAAACCCGGTAGGTAGTCCGGGTGGACCAGTGATGCGACCCGAAAGTAAAATGTCCGAAAACAGCGGCGCGCCTATGAGAATATTTATTTCTCCCGGTGAGTGAAAATTTTTATCAGCTAAATTAACCTGGTTGAAATAATTTAATGATTCCCTATTTATTTTCACAGAAGGCAAATTGTCGGTAATTTGATCAATGACGTAGGAGTCAAGCGAAAGAAAAATGTTTTTATCATCGTGTGCAAATAAATTAATGTTTACGGAACCCTTGATACGATTAGGTGAAGAGCCAATTCCTTTAACTACAGCGCGCGATACTTTATTGTAGTTAATATTAAGTTTAGATAAGAAAGTCGACGTAATAAAATTGGTTTGTGACCCGGGATCGACGAGCGCACGAGCACTATGTAATACGCCGGCATAGTCTGAAACTAAAACTTGAACCGTACCCAGCAGGCAGGTGTTATTGATTTTACGGAGACTATTATAATTGCATAACGAAACATTAAATGCGGACGCGCTGTTATTTTGCACTAAAGGATCAGTTGATATGCTAGCCTGAGCGGCGCGGTCGTCAGTAGACGGGGCGCTGGACGCGGGGCGCGTCGAGGACGGCATGGGTGCGCCTGCGCATGTGTTCGTATACTGTTTTCTGCATAACAACGAGTGATGCTTACAATTACAGTAGCGACAATGTTGAACAGATTTACAAGCGGAATTATTATGAGACAAACTAAGACAGTTCGTACAACCATTATGTTGATTTATAAAGTTAAATCTATCATCAATAGGAAGTTTCTGAAACTTAAAACATTTATACAAGTTAAAATGATTTGAAAGCTTGCAAAACGAACAAGATTCATTATTCATTTGGCTATGCGACGCGGCACCTACAAATGAATGCATAGACTTTGAACTTGGGACATTTTTTCTAGCGATGACGTTTGATGAAGTCCGATCTAATATTTTAGATTGATCACGGAGAAAACCTATTAAATTTTCATAAGTAGGCAAATTGATGCTTCGATTAAACATTTCGAAGGCGCGAGAAGTTTCCGGGTCTATTTTCTTCAAAGAAAGATGAAGAAGAATAAAGTCGGCTAAATCGTCTAAATTCAAAGTTTTTAGACTCGACACGGCAGAAGCAAAATGTTCTAAAAATAAGTCTAAATTCTTTGAGTTAGCGACCGAAAATGGTTTAAAATCAAACATTTGATCCAAGTAAGCGGAGGCTAAATAACGTTTATCTTCATACTTAGTGACCAGTGTGTCCCAAATCATGTCGTAGTTCGTAGCATTCGGAGTAATACCTGACACTGCAGAGAGTGCACGGCCCGATAATTTACCCATCAAATATTGGATACGTTCATTGTTAGTAAGGTCGGAATTTTCATGTATAGTGGTTTTAAATGTTTCGTAAAACGTAGGCCAGCTTGTGGGTGAACCCGAAAAACTAACAAGTTCTAATTTCGGTAACTTAACGTGACACTTTTTAGTACGACCACTAAGAGAGGGAGAAGAATGATCATGCATCTTGGAATTTAATTTATTAGCCGTAAATTTACAAAGGCAATATAATTCTTCAAATGAAGACCAACTTTGATAATTAGGTTCGTAATCTGCATTCAATAATAAGTTATTCGAACTAATATCATCGAGAATTTTCTCAAAATCGTCACGCAAAGAATCAATGGTAATCATAGCTGCGAGAAATCTGTCAGAATTAGCCTCATCTTTGAGATTTAATTTTGATAAATCATAAATTGCCTGTAAGCGTGCAAAAACCGTATCTCGCTTTTTAACCAGACATCTAAGATTACGGTCTGTATCTGAAGTCTGCCCACTATTTTTACTCATGATGAAAAATTATAAATCAATAAATGTGGTGAGACAAAGAAGTTTTAGAATAACCCTTATGGGTGCGGTACACAGGCGCGATATCGTGTCCGTACGGTTTGTGGAACCAGCGTATGCACTTACCTACACAATATGATAAAAAATATTCAAATACGTAATTTCTTATAATTACACAGAATAACTTGAAATCTTTTAGGAAATGGAACACAAACGAATAAAATTTGATATTCTTTATGTATAATGCGGAAATGTATAATATAACAGAAGTTTTATAACGGGCTATGTAGGTACCCTAGCGGAGATTATGCGATAATGCATACAGCGAAATATAAAGAAACGGTGATCCGGCTCGAAGGACCACAAAATGTTGACGCGATGAGGTGAAATCGGTCAACTGTATCACCATAGGAATTAATTTTTAAATAGCGGGGAAAGAGATCTAACCCTAAACCAAGGAAAAGCTGCACAACCACTCACCTCCGATTTGGAGCCTGCCTGGCGCGTTCTTCCTTCGTACGAAAGGGCTCGAGTCTCTGCGGTTCTTCGATATAGTGGACGAAGCCGTGCAAGAGGATGCACTGGCTCCAGTATAATGATGGCGTGGAAACTCCTCGAGAGCACAGAGTCATACACACGCGACTGGTCGCAACCGACGATGGTCCAGTACTTCTCTTCGATAAAGTAGACGAAGCCGTGCAAGAGATGCACTGGCTCCAGAATAATAATGGCGTGGAAACTCCTCGAGAGCACAGAGTCACGCACACGCGACTGGTCGCAACCGACGATGGTCCAGTACTTAAGCTTGTAGTCGTGCAGCGAAAAGAATTTGAATAGCGAAAAAATATGAGAGTACCTACATTAGATTAATAAAGAAAAAAGTAAGCACCGAATACCTTCGGCGCGAACACGTTGATTAGCTAAAATTCCGAAGTCTTTTTCTGACAGGTGAAATTTGGTGATCGAAAGAGTGAGACGGGGCACTATTACACTGATTACTGCATTAGGATTCTCGTCTTATCTCTAAAGTTCATCTTCAAAGTTTTATCATAACATTATCACCATCCCAAAAAATATCTGTAAAATTCGAAAATGAAAACCAAATCGAAAAAAAAAAAGCAATAATTTCCAAATGTCTCCAACGAATCAACAACACATTTAAGAAAAAGTTTGGTGATTAGCCAACCACGATGAAGAGATGCACCTACAATAATTTATTCCAGTAGATCTTGCAACGCAATCTATTTCGCGATTTTGATTAATATTGGCTGTAAGCCGTAGCTGAGGCCGTAGTAAGAACGTAAACATGTCTATTTCTAAATAAATTGAAATTTACATAAGTTTTGTTTGTGATATATCAATGACCATACATTCGTTACTTTATGTAACGTATAAACAATTTAATGAATTTGAAACGATGTTGAACGTATGTTTACCTCAATTTATTTGTAGCTGGAAACATCCTATTAATACTCTACTAATTCCACTAATATTAGTGGAATGATTAGTGGATAATGTGAAATGTTGTGCATGTTTGTTATTCAAACGCAATGCGCCGTAATGGCTTAATAGATTTGGATGAAAAAAAGCTTATCCTGAAATCAGATATAGGATAGGTACCTTTGTCCTGGAAAATATTAGATCCCTTGAAAATGTACCTACTGAAGTATAAAGTAAGAGAATTATTCTTGGCAGGGTTTGATCTAAATTCTTAAGAAACGAGGTCTCGCAAATATTGGATCCAGCCAGCGTACAGGCATAGTAGAAGTAAGTACTTCCACTATAGATATTATTATGTCAATCGAATATATAATGTGATGTTGTTTTAACTATCCCAGTTATTCTCAAAGCGTTGTGTATAAAAGTCTGAAAGCTTGACGGACGCTGCCGTTCGCCGCCCGCCATCATGTGGGCGGACAAACTGCGATCTAAGAACTACTAGAATAGTTTGCTTATTGAAATAAAACGTGTAGTTATTTAAATGAATGATTGCGTTTTATACATCCTCCTGTTAGCACGTTGTATAGAATAGATAGCGCATGTGATCTCAGCTTTCCAAAAACTTTGTAATGCTTCGAACGTGGGTAATAATAATAATTTAGGGTTAGAACAAATATTTTATGACCCAGTGTATTGTTATACACTAAATATTGTTCATAAAGATAATTTAGTTTGGATTTCCTAGAATATATATATATCCTTATGTGTGTTCTACCGCTTGTACAACGGAGTGTTCTAAGGAATTATTCGACTTCATGCCTACGGCTACCTTCCACCATCGCAACTCCATCGACGGGGAGTCCATCCTCACACACTGAAACCAGAATTGTTTCGAACTGTGCGGGCTAAAAGGAGTTTTCTTCCGCGGACGCTTGGACTGTGGAATGAGCTCCCCGCCGTGGTTTTCCCAATGGAGTACAGCATGGGATTCTTCAAAAAGGATGTGAAGAGATTTCTGCAGGGTCGGCAACGCGCTAGTGATACCCCTGGTGTTGCAAGCGTCCATAGGCTACGATAACCGCTTAACATCAGGCGGGCCGTATGCTTGTATGCCACTTAGTAGTATAAAAAAAATACCTATTCTTAGTACAGCAGTGGAAATACAAAAACTTTTACTGCACTTGAGAGCCAGTTCCTTCTATGCTGAGTTGGTGGTCAAACAAAGGCTTATAAACAGTAAAAAAAAAGTTAATTGACAAATTCCAAATACCTATAACATAAACACAACTATATCAAAAGAGCTTTCCAATGATATTATAATATTGCTGAAAGTAGATTAAGCAAAAGTAATGTCTGGAATATGGTAAACATGGAATAGCCCTGCAATATTATATTGCTTTTCATAGCGATGCAGCTACTCTTCCGGGCACAGTAAACATATATAGGCACATTCAACATATCTTTATAAATATTGAGTGAATATTGAGTGGATTAGAAAATGTAGTTATTACATTTTTATCACGTGTAATGAAAACGTTAGGTATATCTATCCCAAAGGGGTGAAGGTTACATCAGGTATAGACTAAAATCTCCAAAACGGCTGGATCAATTTTGAAGGCAATTTCATTGGCAGAAAAGACAAAACGAATTAGCTGACCCTCGCGGTTTTTTTTTGTTGCGCAGAACCATATTTATTTTTCTAAAATAAATGGAACCTAATTTACTCCTTATAACATCACCCATCAGTCAATGAAAGACCGGCCAAAATCAGTCTAGCCGAGATTAGCTGGAACAAACAGACCCGCGTGGGATGGTTTCTATTTTTTTGTGCGGAACCTAATTACTTTTCTATAATAAAACTTGCCTAAGCTACTCCTTATAACATCAGCTATCTGCTATTGAGTCTTGTGAAAATCAGTCCAGCCATTTTGGATATTAGCCGGAATCAACAGACAGACCAACAAAAAAAATATGAATTTGTATTAATTAGGAATATCCAAAGAAGGAATAATTATCTTAAATAGTTTTATTTTAGACTACCAGACCCCAGCGGTTTCATCCGCGTACGGTTTGAATTTACTTGCGCGAATTATTTTACAAAAATAAAAGTAGCTAAGTTACTCCTTATAACACCAGGTATATATGAACCGGAACAGACAGACAAAAATTTTTAAAAACTCAATCCGATTTTATTCAATAAAAGTTGAACTCATATTAAAGCTTGGTGCAATGCAATACTCTTTAAAATTGGAATGTCAAATATAAAAGAATATTTAAATCAAAAGCACTAAGGACTATTGATATCAACTTCGATGCAAATCACCCCTAAAATAACTTTCTACCCTTTTTTTGACCCCGTTAGGCGATGAGTTTCAATAAAATACGAAACACGTTACGTCTTCCATCCATTCTGTTAAGGAATGTTTATGCAAAATTTGAAGTAGATCGGACCAAGGAATCACGTTGTCCCATACAAACTTTGACCCCGTTTTTCACCCCATTAGGGATAGAATTTCGGAAAATCCTTTCTTATCAGATGCCTACGTCATACAAAGAACACACCCTCCAAGTTTCAGGTCTCTACGATCAGCGGTTTAGGCTGTGCGTTGATTGTCAGCCAGTCATTCAGGACAAAGCATTTTATATGTAAAAACGAACATTATTCGTTTTAGTACTCATATGTAAGCTGCCAGCAGGAGCAGCTAATTTGTTTGTGACCTCATTCATTCGCTAACAGTATAGTATACCGACATGAACAACAGCAATTATATGGCTACCTTGATGTATCCTGTTCATATTCTATACAGGGTTAAAATGTGAGTTGGGTCAGTAAAGGCTACCTTGATGGGTTCAGTTACACGAAAAATGACGATTCACATTATTTTGAATTTATTTACAGTTCGTTAATGATTGAAACGCAGTAGGTACTTTAAGCCGGATGGTTGTATGTTTTAAATCATCGGTACTTTATAAATAGGTGGATTGAACTTTGGCAATTTGTTATTTTTAGTGTATTTTTTCGTAATAGCATAGAGAAAATATATCCTTTCTTTACTCTACGGTAATAGTTGACGATTGATTGGTTTCCGAATATAATGCGCGAAACCTCAGTTGGTCTCACGAGTATTTTATATTGCTCTCAAAAAGAAAAAAAAACGTGTTTTATTAACAAAAATGTAGATGTTAATTACTCCAAAAACGATGGTTTGTCTGTAAACTATGTATTCCTGTACCGGCAGTTACTCTTACTGAACCATTATTTTTTTTACAAATTGCTGTGGACGAGGTATCCTATACATAAAGTTGTATATTACATAGCACTATAGCACAAGCGTTCATGAAATATAAATTACCTTGCTAGCAGACATACGGCGACATCTGGTGTTTCGTAGCAACAACGCTTTCTACAAGGTTCGTAGACTTTCGTAGCCCGTAGCTTACTACCCTAAACTTACCTAAAAGGTTTACATCCATCGCACGTTTGATGACTGAGAACGGCACCCACTCTAGTTCGCCGAGCGCACACCATGATTCGCAGTTAACTATCGCCCATAGCCCTTGAGCGCCCTCTGGTAGATGGTCCACGATGTAAAGTGAAGCCGACAGAATCTTTGAAACAATGTAATATTATGTTAGAGAAGATTCCGTTAAATACCGCTAGAGTTCGCTTGATAATTTTGAATTACATTAAAACATATGGATGGAGGTAAAAACATTACCAAGTTTTTTTAGGATAAGCTTTTATTGGTATAATATTTTGAACAATAAAATCAATATGGAATATTTATTAACTTAACTAATTATTGTATAAATTGTCTTACGAATGGAGAGTAAGAAAAAAACAGAGGGCCACCCGTTTTAATGAACGTGCAACAAAATTAAGCTAATTTTGTACCGCGTTTAGGATACCACAACGATGATCAAACTTTTAATGTCGTTTTACGACGTAGGCGTTGGGCACCCAGTTAATAATTGTATAATTTTCGTTTAGCCTGAATTAATTTAGAGTCATGTACATCCATAAATTGATGTTTGCTGGGAGCGGTACACGTACGAAATTAATTTACAAAGACTTAAGGTATACAGGCGGCTTTAGACATGGATATAAGGAGATGGCCCGAAGATATAGAAGATGACCTCTACTGCCCGTATTTTAATAAAGGGATTCATAACACACTACATACAATTTCTAATTAATAATATATTTCTACTAAATGATACTTATTTTGCTTACGTAAATTAGACTTACTTTTGATGAGTAATAAGATTCACAAAACAATAAATTGTTAAGTACCTGTGTTTCAGACGTGACGTCTAGCTGCATAGTATGTAATCTCCCCGAACAGTCTTCTTTGAGCATGTCAGCGTCAATGTTGCCAGCCTTTGTCTGGAAACCGGCGAACACATGGTACCCCAGGTCGTCCAACCTCCTTGCCAGAGCATTACCCAGGACATTGTCACAGCCAGTTACCAGAACAGCTTTTCCTGCTGCCGTTACCTGATTATAAGAAAATACAAACATTTTGTTTTAGATGTACCGTACCCATACCAGTATGTGCAAGTCATAGCGATAAGACCTACTTGTATTTTTGTAAAGTATTGTTATTTTTCTTCCTAGGGTACGCACGGCTACAGATCAAGCTATAAATTTCCAATATAAGCCGACCTCTCATTGTACGGAAATTCTATACAATGCGAGATCAGCTTATACTGGAAACTTGTAACTATACAGCCTTGGACTTGATGTGTAGCCGTGTGTACCATCAAGAGTTTTCCTTGTCTATCATGTGTGAAAGATAAGGTATAAGCTATATATAATCTATGTCTTCTCATCGGTGGATTCGAAATTAATAATAACGGGCATGTATTAATGCCTTAACTATTAATTCTCTCTATTCCAACACAACAAATCAAAATTTGAACCAAAAATACTGAATTGTACACTAAATAAATCAAACTGAGTATCAGTTTTATGGTTTTTATGCATAACTGTTTGAACTGAATGATTATCTAGCGCTCGCCGGCCGCAGCCGCGGAACCGCTCGCTACGCTCGCTCGGCTCGCGCGCGATTCGCAATTCTAACCTAACCTAACCTAACTTAACCAACTGTATTTGGAGTGCCCCGAGTCGGTTCTGGATGATAGAACATGTTTTGATGAATAGGTAGTTTAATTGTACAACAGTAATTTTGCTGATATGCAATAAATAAATAGGCGGTGCAATAAGTAAATTAGAGGAGATTATTAAGTTTGCTTAATTTTTAAACATAGGTGCAATTAAAAATATCCCATAATTATGTAACGAATTTAATTTATTTTAGTATTTCATACACGTAATGGGTGAGTGACAAAATTAAGTTTTCGTTGAAAATAGACGGCGACAGGTTGATTGATGTCTGTAATAATAACTGTTGAGTGAATATTTTATTCAAGAATTTGTTAGTACCTACCTGTGCGTGACGCAGTGAAGTTGGGAGTTTAAATCTAGGTCTAGGTAGGATTACCATTTTAGGGTTGCTCAACGTTAATTCTTTTATTCCTCTCACTGTTCAATGTCACGCACCAATCATAGGCCGTGTTTGTGTATTAAATATTCTTGTTAATAATCTAAAAAAGGTAAGTAATTTCCTCGTCTAAAGGTCTTATGTAGAAACTGTTACTTAATTAAGTATGTTCTATTGTAATTTTTTTATACAACACCATGTACGGATTACTGGAGAACTAAACATACTATTATTTTATTTAGTAGGGTTTATTCTGTGAAAACACAACCATTAACCTATTTTAAATCGGACTCTTGGATTGATGACGCAAGTGCGGAGGCTGGCACAATGGTACGATTCTTGCAATCTCCATGGCAATTTATAATGCGACTCATTCACACAGACATTTCAGGGATATTATTATATAATGTTATATGATACAATACGATACTCGTAAGTTTTGTACGCGTGGGCATATTGTTGTATGCGGCAGTTTCCAACTGTAATTTGTTAATAATTTTTAGTGGGTGTTTTGCGAATATATATAAGCTACTCCCCGTGGTTTCACATGCGTGGAAATAATTGCTAAGTTTGGTTATTAACTAGTGAATTGTTTCAGTTAGAAATCAGCATCGCTTCTTTTGAGAAGCTACGTGTGAGGAGGGGCTTAGTGGTTGATTTTCAGAAGATCCTTTCTCAAAGGATGCCTGCCAAGTATGAGCTTATTGCAAAGCTTCCGTGAGAGTGAGTAGTATTTCGCTTTTATATATAAAGAAGATTAATTACTTAGTTAATATTGATAATTTCATAGTGAATTATATAATTACTATGTATTAAGTAAATATATACTAAACTTATTTAGTTTTGAAGTAAAATCAAAGCAACCTAAAAGAAAAACCTATGCAATTATGCTCTATTAAATAAATACTAAAAATATTTAGCTTTGGAGAAAAGAAAGCAAGCCAAATCTTCACACCGAATAATAAACTAAGCTAATGTAAAACGAGATACCTATTTGAGAGAATAATGTCATATTCCTTTACTTGAAGTTAGAGAAAATCCCTTGGGTAATATCCTTATTATTACATCTTCCTTGGTCGGAATGCATAATCAGGAATACGTGCTAAATCTAATCTAATCTAATCTAATCTAATAATATATATAAAATGCTTTTGTGGGTACGTAAATACGCAGTTTTCTCAATCACCACCAGCCCCAATCAACTTCCCGGTGGGGTGGTAAATACCCCTTGGTATCCAGGTGGTAGTAAGGGAGTTTGGTCGCGGTGGGTGGAAGGGGGTGGTTGTGGGTGGCGAAAATGTTAAAACATATATTGCTGTCCTTTTCTAACGCATGAGGATCCCTGAAAAGATCTCAAAATTTCTGGAATGGTCTAGAAAGTTCCAAAATGTGTAAAACGGTTATAATCGATCTGGAATGTTCTAGAAAGGTCAACAAATATCTGGAATGATCTAGAAAATTCTAGAGTGAATGCAAACTGCTATAATCGATATAGCATGTTTTGAGAAAGTTCTACAAATTTCTGGCTTCATCTAGAAAGTTCCAAAATGTCCAAAACTGTTATTATCGAGTTAGAATGTTCTTGAACTTTCTAGAAATTTTCCGAATGATCTGGAAAGTTCAAAAATGAGTGCATTTAATTATGATCGATTTAGAATGTTCGAGAAATTTCTTGAATGATCTAGAAAGTTCCAAAATGAGTAAAACGGTTATAATTGATCTGGAATGTTCTAGAAAGTTCTACAAATATCTGGAATGATCTAGAAAATTCTAGAATTAATGCAAACTATTATAATCGATATAGAATGTTTGAGAAAGTTCTACAAATTTCTGGCTTCATCTAGAAAGTTCCAAAATGTCCAAAACTGTAATTATCGAGTTAGAATGTTCAAGAACGTTCGAGAAATTTCTTGAATAATCTAGAAAGTTCCAAAATGAATAAAACGGTTATAATTTATCTGGAGTGTTCTAGAAAGTTCAACAAATATCTGGAATGATCTAGAAAATTCTAGAATGAATGCAAACTATTATAATCGATATAGAATGTTTGAGAAAGTTCTACAAATTTCAGGCTTCATCTTGATATTTCCAAAATGTCCCAAAACTGTTATTATCGAGTTAGAATGTTCGAGAAAGTTCTAGAAATTTCAGGCTTCATCTTGATATTTCCAAAATGTCCCAAAACTGTTATTATCGAGTTAGAATGTTCGAGAAAGTTCTAGAAATTTTCCGAATTATCTGGGAAGTTCATAAATGAGTGAAATTCATTATGATCGAGAATTTTTGGATTGGTCTGGAAAGTTCCAAAATGTGTACGAGTGTTATTATTGATCTATAAAAACCAAATCGAAGTGATGTACATCTAAATATTCTAGAGTGATCTGGTACTGGAAATTTCGGTATATAAATCGAAATTTAGTGACTTTTCGTCAGTACAATTGTGATTGCAGTCGAGTAAAAAAAAGAACAAACTATTTGAATGTTCTGAAAAGTCTCTCAATATCGAAAATAGAAATCTATAATATGTTAAAAAATGTATCCTTATATATTTTTAATACCATTAAACATGCGATGTATTTTAACCCGAGCAACGCCGGGTTTCGCTGCTAGTAATATATATAAAATGCTTTTGTGGGTACGTAAATACGCAGTTTTCTCAATCACCACCAACCCCAATCAACTTCCCGTTGGGGTGATAAATACCCCTTGGTCTCCAGGTGGTAGTAAGGGAGTTTGGTCGCGGTGGGTGGAAGGGGGTGGTTGTGAGTGGCGAAAATGTTAAAACATATATTGCTGTCCTTTTCTAACGCATGAGGACTTCTGAAAAGATCTCAAAATTTCTGGAAGTGCCAAAATGTGTAAAACGGTTATAATCGATCTGGAGTGTTCTAGAAAGTTCAACAAATATCTGGAATGATCTAGAAAATTCTAGAGTGAATGCAAACTATTATAATCATATAGCATGTTTTGAGAAAGTTCTACAAATTTCTGGCTTCATCTAGAAAGTTCCAAAATGTCCAAAACTGTTATTATCGAGTTAGAATGTTCGAGAACGTTCTAGAAATTTCCAGAATGATCTAGAAAGTTACAAAATGAGTGCAATTTCTTATGATCGATTTAGAATGATCGAGAATGGTCTAGAAATTTTCCGAATGATCTGGAAAGTTACAAAATTTGTGCAATTGATTATGATCGATTTAGAATGTTCGAGAAATTTCTTGAATGATCTAGAAAGTTCCAAAATGAGTAAAACGGTTATAATTTATCTGGAGTGTTCTAGAAAGTTCAACAAATATCTGGAATGATCTAGAAAATTCTAGAATGAATGCAAACTACTATAATCGATATAGAATGTTTGAGAAAGTTCTACAAATTTCTGGCTTCATCTAGAAAGTTCCAAAATGTCCAAAACTGTTATTATCGAGTTAGAATGTTCGAGAACGTTCTAGAAATTTCCAGAATGATCTGGAAAGTTCCAAAATGAGTGCAATTTATTATGATCATTTTAGAATGATCGAGAATGTTCTAGAAATTTTCTGAATGATCTGGAAAGTTCCAAAATGAATGCAATTGATTATGATCGATTTAGAATGTTCGAGAAATTTATTGAATGATCTAGAAAGTTCCAAAATGAGTAAAACGGTTATAATTGATCTGGCTTCATCTAGAAAGTTTCAAAATGTCCAAAACTGTTATTATCGAGTTAGAGTGTTCAAGACTGTTATTATCGAGTTAGAGTGTTCAAGAACGTTCTAGAAATTATCCGAAATATCTGGAAAGTTACAAAATTTGTGCAATTGACTATGATCGATTTAGAATGTTCGAGAAATTTCTTGAATGATCTAGAAAGTTCCAAAATGAGTAAAACGGTTATAATTTATCTGGAGTGTTCTAGAAAGTTCAACAAATATCTGGAATGATCTAGAAAATTCTAGAATGAATGCAAACTATTATAATCGATATAGAATGTTTGAGAAAGTCCTACAAATTTCTGGCTTCATCTAGAAAGTTCCAAAATGTCCCAAAACTGTTATTATCGAGTTAGAATGTTCGAGAACGTTCTAGAAATTTTCCGAATTATCTGGGAAGTTCATAAATGAGTGCAATTTATTATGATCGAGAATTTTTGGTTTGGTCTGGAAAGTTCCAAAATGTGTACGAGTGTTATTATTGATCTATAAAAACCAAATCGAAGTGATGTACATCTAAATATTCTAGAACGAACTGGTACTGGAAATTTCGGTATATAAATCGAAATTCAGTGACTTTTCGTCAGTTCAATTGTGATTGCAGTCGAGTAAAAAAAAGAACAAACTATTTGAATGTTCTGGAAAGTCTCTCAATATCGAAAATAGAAATCTATAATTTATGTAAAAAAATGTATCCTTATATATTTTTTATACCATTAAACATGCCATGTATTTTAACCCGAGCAACGCCGGGTTTCGCTGCTAGTAATATATATAAAATGCTTTTGTGGGTACGTAAATACGCAGTTTTCTCAATCACCACCAACCCCAATCAACTTCCCGTTGGGGTGGTAAATACCCCTTGGTCTCCAGGTGGTAGTAAGGGAGTTTGGTCGCGGTGGGTGGAAGGGGGTGGTTGAGGGTGGCGAAAATGTTAAAACACATATTGCTGTCCTTTTCTAACGCATGAGGACTTCTGAAAAGATCTCAAAATTTCTGGAATGGAAAGTTCCAAAATGTGTAAAACGGTTATAATCGATCTGGAAAGTACTAAATGTTCAACAAATATCTGGAATGATCTAGAAAATTCTAGAGTGAATGCAAACTATTATAATCGATATATCATGTTTTGAGAAAGTTCTACAAATTACTGGCTTCATCTAGAAAGTTCCAAAATGTCCTAAACTGTTATTATCGAGTTAGAATGTTCGAGAACGTTCTAGAAATTTCCAGAATGATCTGGAAAGTTCCATAATGAGTGCAATTTATTATGATCGATTTAGAATGTTCGAGAAAGTTCTAGAAAATTCTAAAATGAGTGCAATTTATTACAAGCGATTTAAAATGATCGAGAGAGTTCTAGAAAGTTCTATATATTTCTATATTGATCTAGAAAATTCTAAAATGAGTGCAATTTATTATAAGCGATTTAAAATGTTCGAGAAAGTTCTAAATTTTTTTGGATTGATCTGGAAAGTTCCAAAATGTGTACGAGTGTTATTATTGATCTAACTAAAAGAACCAAATCGAAATCGAAAATAGAAATCTATACTTAATATCTGTTATAAAATGTATCCTTATATATTTTTATACCACTAAATATGCGATGTATTTTAACCCGAGCAACGCCGGGTTTCGCTGCTAGTATTGTTATATTCTATTACTGCGTATAATACATACATTAATTAATAGATATTTAATAAAGCTTCCAATTATTCCCATAGTTATTGATGTGTCTCGTACTTTTAGTATCTAGCTTGTTTGGAAAGCTAAGTCTTTAAAACATCATATAAGTAAAATTGATAATACACATTTGCATTAGTAGTTCAACAGGCTTTAGACATGTCATAATGGTTGGTGCCAGTGGGCATATACCCTTTGATATACAATGAAGAATGACGTGACGGAGCTTTTGGGGGTGGACAGGTGACTGCCATGTCAAGTTCATGGGGTCAATCCTCTCCAACAAGGACAGCAACATGAAAATGCACTCTAATAAAAATCAAACCTAGCTCAATATGTTGAAAATTTTCAAACGGTCTGCTTGGTTTATCCTACCTACTGTGTTTAGGCCTATGTTTGACTTTAATCTCACCATAATGATGTGGCAGAAGTAAGCACACAAAGCCTAGAGGAACTGGCTCTCAAGTACAGCTGCCGGAACACACCGATAGGTGCATGGCAACAGATTTTCAACTTGAAACTTGGTTCAATAAAGCACACATTTAAGTCTACTTTTAAGGATATAAAAGACATATTGTCATCTCTGAAAGATACGATTCTCACATAATAATTTAATAATTAGAATATTTAATTTGAATACAGAACCTGTGTTTTATTTTTCTCTATTAAAACAGAATGATTGTAAGCGTCCCTCATGAGGGACCTTATTCCAAATTGCTGTGTAGGTTGTGCGCAGGTAATCACTTGCAACTCGCGAGATAATTGTATGGAGAGATGTACTTATTCCCAATAGGACCAACAGCTTCATCGACATATTATTTTAATTGCTCACTTCCCTAGTATTTTTATAAAAGATTGAGGTTGGACAACCTTCACATTTTCATGTGGTGCAGTCACTGTCGTATAAATAGATCATTGGCTGCGTTTCATAACGTGAACGCGCTACAAACAGTCAATGCATGAATTTCGGTTAGATATTTATTAGGTTTACGACTATATTGCTCTTTATTTGCAAAAGATGAACATTATTCTGAAAGAAAGAAATCTTACAAAATGTTTTGCAATTATATTTCAATGAATTTACTTGTTAAGTTTTAATTTTATGTATTCTTTTGTCGTTTATTTGCATGAAGTTGGGTTCAAAGGAGGCAAGTTTTTATTGGATTGGGGCAAGTTGTTTCTGAAGTAATATGAAAACGTTTGTAAAAAAACAATCTACTATTATTGTGTTTATTAATTCTAAATGGCACCGCATGTTACATTTTGCAGCAGCAGTTATTATAGTAAGTACCAATACCAATTTTCCAATTTGATCTCTGTTATCTATTACTTGTATTTTGTATTACTGTTAGTTTTTATGGAGCATATCGACTAACTTGTACATCATATATTTTTTTGTCAGGAGGTACAATTATTTTTAGCTAGGTTCTACTATAAGTAAACGTATCGCCAAAAGTAAATTTTAGTAAAAAATACAAACTATTACTTCAGATAGAAATTTCGATATTGGTTCGATGAATTTATTTAAACAATTTAGGTACTGTGATAAAACCGTTGATAACTCCGAATACCAACTAACTGGGGTACATAGGTATGTACCCCAGTTAGTAAAAAATAGGATAAGGTAGGAACCTTATCCTATTTTTTGACCTAACATTTCTGAAACGACATGAAAGTGCGCCTCAATGATAAGTGGTTTGATAATATCTATTACTATCTAGTTATTGTATAATATGAACATCACTATCCAATTAATTAATAATGAACGGTCGGTGAGCAGTATACGCTAATTAGTTATCATGTTACATCTTGTGTAGGTACCTACTACTACCTACCTAAAGTACTTGTAGGAAGTATTAGTTTACACGCTTATTAGTCTACCACTACGTTTAATTAAATTAAAGCTAACATCAACTTAACCAACTCTTAACAGCCAGATGCGTTAAGATAAAACATTTTACAAATTGGTATTAAGTTACAGTACAAAGTTAAATGTAAATTTTGGGTTGATTCAAAAATATTTAACTTTGTCTAGTCAAATTGTTTGCGAATCCGTTACATGATAAGTATAACTATAAATTAAAACGCGAATGAAGTATACAGCTGTAAATATGATATGGTAACTATACTATTTATATCATTTGAATCTATTGAAACTCAAATAAAATGCACATTAGTACGGGAGATATGCACCTAAACGCGAAAGAGAGATAATTGGGAGACTATGGGATTCGGTAAATTGTTCTTCGTCCGCCCGTATTTTCAATCTGTCGCCAACCAATTGCATCAAAATGAAATTTCTATCCGCATGGAAAACATAGAGGGTTAGTCATATCATGAGTAAACATTTCCATCCCACACACCTAGTTCCATACTAAAATCCTACTTTTAAGGGGTTCGCATCAAAATAAAACAGCGTGTGCGAGTCCTACTCTTTTTGAGACATTGCCAATTATTGCTATTTTCTGAAGCTTGTATTATGATAATTTTTTTATAATCTTGTGAATGTTATCGATTAGAATACCATATATCTTACTGATGTGGGTACTATGTATCTACTCATGCATATATTCTTTAACACTTCTCAGCTCGGAATGGCGTCACGAATTGGCACGAAGTTCATTCGAATATAACTCACTATAAGATTATTCATTATAGCTCAGAGTAAATAAATACTACGTACAAATTATAGTATGAATTTATATTTATTTGAGTACGTGGGTACTTTGCCATCCATACAATACGTATAATTTTCCAAGAGCCAACCTCGGCTTTGAGGCATAACTAAGGTTTCACACTGTTGTACTCGTAGTACTTTCATTCTGTATTTACTCCACCGCTGAAAATTATTTAAGCGGGGACAGACAGACAAAACAATTTAACTTTGATTGACTTTGGCTTATATGTTATTATATAAGCCAAATGATTATATTCAATACGTAGTAATTCCTTAATATAAGTAAAATAAAAAGACATGTTCATGATCGTAAGGAACGTTTGTTTTGGGTGAGAATTGAAACCTCCATGACAGCTAAACTTTTTCGTCAATACGCCTGTCACAAACAACCGGGTCGTTAATTTTATTATGATGAGATGGGCCGTTAAAATATTTTTATTACTTTCGTTGAACATTTTAAATGAATTTAAAAAAACGTGCTATCGTTCCGCGGTGGAAACGTCGGTGGACATACAAATATTGCTAATTACCATCAGGTGGAAAATCAATCTGTTGAATAAACTCAATTTCACATTAACACTATTAAAATTAGATCACAGTGATTACAAGTTGTATGTATCCTTTAAGACGACGGCGTAGTGTGACATTCGCCCACTTCCCTCCATAGTTTAGCTGAGCTACCATATCGGGGCTGGTAGTAGTGGTGGTGGTAGACTAGTTCCCGCAAGCAGCACCTGTTCACAAGTATGACGCGTGTGGCAGCCATCGCCCTCCTCGCCTTGGAGGGAAGTGGGCGAACAGTCACACAACGCCGCCGTCTTACATAAAATAAACTAAAGGACACATACAACTTATTATCATTGTGGCCATTGATAATATGAATTCCTAACTGTGAAATTCTAATCGCGTTTACCTATGTGATAAATATAAATATAAAATATAGTATTTAATAGATATTTAGTTATTAAATATTCAACTTTGTATTTTTTGCCGCCGGGACACGCAATTGTTGTTAGTGAGATCAGAATGGAAATGTTATGTATGAAAAGAGTAATTGCTGAGTTTATTGCCAGCTTTTCTCAGCAAATGCAACCTTCAGAAACGGTATTACAGTACTCGAGTCAGACTATTCATAAGTGCCTGCGAAGGTCTATTTGTATAAATAATTTAGAATTGTGTTTGTGTATCTCATAGCTCTACATGATTTTGCGGATAATATGATGAATCGGATAATCTTATATCTTTTGTAGTTTGAAATAGTTTAGCATATTCGTGAGAATAAATTGGAGTGACGCACGAGGCGACTTCATGGTGTCTGCTCCCGCTTTAGTGTGTTTTGGTTTAATCTTTATCCTGTGGGAGTAGTAGTACGAGTTATATGGTAAAGCACAATGTGTGGGTGTCGACAACTTTCTTCAATCTTAAGAGAAATAAATTTTATCCTGCAGAACTTTTGATATTCGTTAAACTTCTGCTTTAAAACTAAGCGATTCCTTATAAACTTAATTACATAAGTATTATCCTAGCTGTATATCGATTCTCAGGTAGCTGTGGCATGTTTTCAGAGTTCCTAAGTTTGAATATGAGTATGGTTTTATTATCATGTACCTTATATTTATTATAATGTTATTATGATATAATTTGGAATGTTGGAATGGAGGAATTTACGTCTTAAGTAAATCTTAAGTAGTAAAGGAATATAATGCGGAACAACAATTTCCTAACTAGTTTTAGTTGTTGGGAACCCCTTCATATAACATAATATAATGTATTAGTAAAGTTGAATTACTGCACGCACCTTGAAAATAACAGCTTATGAATATTCATCGACTCTAATTTGGTTGCTACAGCTGTTTTCTTTACACACTCTAATTTAACTAAGCTATGCTCCTCGTACATTAAGTAAGTGAGTAATTTGTAATTATTAATATATTACTTATGCTATTATTCATGAATTTAATTTAATTTACATACGTAGCCTTTCCTATAACTTGGCTAAATTACGAGGAACTGACTAACATATTTAATTTTATATTTTTCGTCTTATTCTTAACTAATAGGTTGAGCTCTATTTTCTTAGAATCATCACAATACTATATTGTGAGTTTTTTGTCAACCAATTAGTTCTATAATGATGCGTTACCAGTAGAGGATGCCGCACTTACTAAAGTTAAGATTTAGGGTTCAAATCCTAAAATGAACTGTTGCTTTCGGTGCAGGAAACATCTAAAGAAAATTATACTATGGAGCAAGGGGTCTTTGTTGACTCATCTGTTTGGCTTCCATCCTCGGATAGAAAATCTTTTCCAAGCACATTTGAGGAAAATTGGCTCCCAACTGCAGCTATTAGAACACAAACCATGTGTTTGGCGATAGATAATTTGAGGGTGGTAGCCAGCCAGGCGGGTACTACGAAGTATCCTACCACCGAGCTATACCTATAAAACGCATTTCATCCCTCCTCAAATTTGGTGGCTAAGAGTCATCTCAAAAACTTTTTTCATAGCTACATAATCTTGACGTATAAATTCACAAAATATTTAGAATATTTCGTACAACAACTTTAGCAGATAACTTTATGCAAAACATTGTAATTTCCATGTATACTCGTGTATACAAATGTATTAACATCAGAGAGAAGTTCGCAAAATCAAATTTGTAACTCCTCAAATTCTGTTTCTGTAATTCACCTACGAGCGCCTTATGAATGTTCACCTACATTTGAAAACGTATGCATATTTTCTGTTCTGTACTAAATCAGAATAAAAGCGAAAAAAGTTTTTTTAATATATATCTGAAAATAATACGATTTTGATAATCGAAATATCTACGAAAGGAAAATTATTGATTATAAAAAAAACAATAACAGTGCGAAATATCGTAAACAATATCCTAGCTTTCCATCCAGCGGCTTCACCCACGGTAAAATCGGAGATTATAATACCATTGAATTTTTTAAATCTCTTCCTAAGTCAAAATAAAAAAGAGTCATTTATTCAGTTTAGGCCCTGGTAAGGCCGATGATGAATGTTAGTTGTACATACAGTTATATTGTATATATACTTAAGTACCTATATTTTATAAGTAGGTAGCGGTTTATGGTGTGCGTTGATAGATCAGTCAGGACTAGTATTTTTATTGTTTATAGATAGATAGATTTCATTATAGCTTACCTGCAAATTATGATAAAACCAGAGCGATCCGGTAATGGAGATGGCAAACCAGAGGAACAACGTGAAGACTGAGATCTGGCTAATGTGGAGAGCATTCAGCAGTGTCGACGTCACCACGGCCAGAGCATGGCACAGAACGATTGGCAATGCGCAGCGGTCTATGATGTCCCATGGCACTTCCTGAAAGATATCATCCTTACTATATTATACTATTTTTTTATTGACTTAGAAAAAGGAGGTTATCAATTCGACACGTATGTATGTAATATTATTGGAATTGCAATATATTCACATATGATAATCTATTAGGGTTTCCAAACAAATATACGAAATTTCATAGGTGTCTGCGGGTATGTTTGTCCACGTATATTTCCGAAACTTTAAATCGGATTGTGACCATTCTTTTTTTATTGGCTTACATTTACTTCAACTTAGGGATCATTGAAATCAGTTCAGTCGTTTTCAAGATATGGACTAATACATGTGACGGCCTGGCTTATTGATATACGAGCTACGGGTCAAAGAGAAAACATCTCAAAATCTTGGTTAAATTCTAGTAATGTAGGAAAAACTAAAAATGGCGAACTAAAATAGTAATTTAAAAATACTTCAAAATATTTGTTACTTACGTATCTCTATAGTTCTGCACTTATGCGTGGCTATTCATGAATTACTTAATAATAAAATGGGAGAATCAAAAATCAGACTTTGATCTTTGATCTAATAGTAAAATTCATGGTCTTTGTAAGAAGTATTTATAGTATGATCATCTAACATCAGAATCATTAAAAAAAAACCTTAGGTCACGAGTATCGTACCTATACTACGTTAGTACTATTATTTATTCTGTGCCTATACTATTTTATGGCACGTGTGCACATGTGCACGTGCACGCAAAAGGACTACTTAGGTAACGGATAAGCTATATCAATTGCGGGTTTACATTACAGTACTTTAAATTAGATCATCCTTAAATGCCTCGAAGGATAGCGGTCAACAAGATCTACTATTCTTATTTCTCTCGTACATGGTAATATTTTAATTTGCCCACTACATTTACAAGTTCACCAACTTAACATCATAAGGGGAGTCCGAATATTATGAAGTGTTACGTATATAAAATACATTAATGTTGATAGAATAGTATCGATTACCTATCGCCAGACTATCAATCTTCCCTGTCAACTATTGTGGGCATCTATAGAAAGTTGAGTTTGTGTATCACCAAGGCTCACGATGTTTTTTGAACGGTTGAGTCATTTTACGAAACCAATAAATGAGTCTGAATTATATATTTTTTCATGGGCGTAAAAAGTATTCTACTTAAGAAAACAATCAATGTAATTACCGTCTCTCATGATCTACAAGGTAAATGAATGACAACATTTTCGAAAAAAGTCAGTCTGTTTAAAATTACGCAACTGTGAATATCTGTTTAGAAATCAGTAGCGAGGAATAGCTTTTGTACATAAAATTTATAGATGGTATAGTTTTACCTGTGAGGGTGAGTGTGAACTTTTGATAAGAGACCCTCTCCGCGCCGAAGGTCGCCGGTGCATGGACGGCGCCGTGATGGAGGCGCGGCGCGTGACGTCGCCCGCAACCATGACTGCTCACTCGATTCACACCACTCGCTACACCAACAACACATGATTTGCTTCATTTCATTCATAACAAATCCTATTTTAGGAAATACGAAGAGGAGTTATTTAGCTCATCAGTGACTCGCTCGTCGTAGCGACATCAACTATTTAAATTGTATTTCGTGAAATATTCTGTATAAAAAATATTAAAAAGTGTATACGCCTCAATAATTTGTCTATAGGATCGTTTTTCAATCGTTCATTTGACATTATAATAGTAAAAAACACTGTTTAATTGTTGATGTCGTTACGATATCGTTGAAGTTTTGTTACGTGAATCGAGCCACGGTACAGTATTACCCAACTGATATGGCGCGTCGTGAATCTTCGTTCGCACAGAAAAGAAATTATGGCCCCGAAGATTAACGAAAGAATGCTAAAAACTTACAATCAACCTTAGGTCACTACTATAAGGTTCATAATACACTGGAGCTGTTGGTTCCGTCTCACTCGCAAGTCACGCCCCTCCGCACGGCGCGCGCTATGATGGCGGCAGCTGCCGACCAATAGCGTTTCCCACGCTTTGAAAATGTATCTATAATAGGTCCATGTACTACATAATATAATATGTTATTTTGTATACCTACATTGTGCAATAAAGAAATCTTCTGCGCTGGTACATCGGTAAGCCATATTAGTTGGGTACTACTGTAACTCATGGTATACCTTATAGAAGTGGCTCACTCGGGAGCTTGACGTTAAAAATAGTAAGTGCACCCATTGAAAATGTCGCTAACGGCTGTCGTGCCTGTTGTGAGCGGCCGGTTCGTTCGGACACGTTTATTTTTAAGCGTCGACCGGTCACTTTGCGGCGACCTAAAACATTCTCATGCCAGATTTATATGATTTTTGATAGACGTTGCGTAGGCGTCATCAATTTAACGTTTGATCGAAATGTGGCTGTAACTGTTAGGGTCAGTTCAGACAAAATGGGAAACTCATCGCGTATGCTCGATCATTTTTCCACATAGGTCATCATCGTCTTTATCTCATTTAAGTAGACTCAACGCGAGGCTGCTCTTTTTTACATTTCTTCTTCATCTTCATGTTTTGCATACTATTGACAATTCTATCTGAATTGACCCTTACTTATACTATTTTTAAACTGAAATATCTAAATTGAGAACTTGTTTGCGTTTTAGTTTTTTTTAAACCAGTAAATGTATTATTTTCAGCCAGTGATTTCGTGGAGACCAGAAATAATCAGGACGCAACCGTCATCTGACGTTGGAACTTTTTTTAGATTGCACCGACATCATAGAATTACATTTTTATGTTTGTTGAGGCATTTATATAGACTGCGCAAATTATATGTATATACAGGTCGTTGTTTTGGACAGCGACGAGCGACTCAGGGTCGATAATACAAATGATACTGGTGCTAAAAAAATATAAAAACAATACTTTATTTTTTTTTTAATAATAAAAATAAAAATTTTGAAATCATGTAATAAGCTAAAGTGTAGACATAATACTCAACGGGAGTACGAGGGAGTAAAGGGGTGGGGCGATGGCGGCTTGCGCCTAGCTTTAGTCTGTGCTCGTGCCTAGTAACCATACTTTGCGGTAATTTTATTTCAAATTGAATACGGTATTTCTCAACATATTTACAGTATTTAATGGAATTAAGTCCATTTTTGGGGAATATATATTTTGTACTACCGCTCCTGGATCGCTTGTCGCCGACCAAAACAACACCCTGTATACTTTGTAGATGCAACCGGTTTTTATTGTATCTAGTTAATATCTGGGGTAATGATTTCATCACTATGTTCATGGAATTACCATTTGAACTAGCTAATTATTATTTTGATTTGAATAAAGGCATAAAAAGCTGGATTATTTTACTGATTTAATAATATGTCTGTCTCATTAAAATTTGTCCGTAGAATTCTCTTTTAAATCTTATAATATTTCACACTACAACACTTTACACTTCCCAACGTCATTATATTTTAACCGAAAAGAAGGAGGTTCTCAATTCGGTTGTATTTTTTTTTTAATGTTTGTTACCTCATAACTCCGACATTTATTAACCGATTTGGAAAATTCTTTTTTTATTTTATAGGGTACACTTCCCGTTTCGTATTTGATTACTTCTTAGTTTACTTTGAAGTCGGTTTAAGTTTTTTGTAAAACAGTCCAATTATTGTTATGTTTTGTTTGTCTTATGTATATAATTGAACTGTATCTAAATGTTTTAAGTATTTAGATACAGTTTTTAGTATAAACTTATAATCACATTTAACTAATATATATATTCAAACATTCTTTATTGTTATGCAGTGTTCTAATAGAGTATACTTATCTTATCTCATCTTATTTATGAACGCGTATTTGAAATTTTTTTGAACGAATAAAAAAAACTCTCGATGTTTTAATAATAGCAATTAAATTCATGAATGAAAGTTGTAATCATTGTGGTTGGATTAATGTGTTCATTAAAATTCAATTGTAAACTACGTTTCATATTGTTCACGAATTTGTATAATGTAAATTACAGTTGTTATTTTTTATCTTCTACCTACATTCGCTTTGTAATTAAAATTTGCGTGAATAAAAATACGTACCAAAGCTTTGGTATATTGTTATACTGTTTTAGTCGGAAATATAACAAAGGACAATCATTGGCTGCATATAATATTATTACAAGTGATGAAAAGGGTACAGCTTTGAATCGGAAAGAAAAAGGTCTATGAAAAAACCAATCTGTAGAATGGGTTTTTCCTTTTGAACGTTTGCCGACAAATGTTTAAAATGTCCAAGTACTGAAAAGCTGTTTGCTTCAAAACACTAAATATTGCTTGAATACCAAAGGACATAGTTATAAGACGAGACGAAAATGAATGTTAGGGATTTGTAGTATGGGAAACATATTTTATAATTGATTTTGAAAAATGATTTTGGAGCCGATTAATGATAATATTTTTATAAAATATAGTTGAAAACATTCCAATGAAATAATACGTGGGCTATTTCATACTATTCACATCACGTTTGCTCACAGAACAAGTGACACAGTCTAACATACATGTTTCTAGTTTTATTTGCACAATCTTTATTATTTTCAGTAAAATTCGAAATCATACATAAGCACCCGGTTTGATATGGGTTGATATACGAAAATAACGTTGACTCACGACTAAAATGTCTATACGTCTCTTTCTCTCTTGCAAAGTGTCATAAGGATTGATTAATTTGTGTTAGATAAACTTGTTATTTTGTGATTAATTAGTAATTAATAAACAATTTAAATAATTAGGTTTTCTTTATTATTAATGAAGAAAAAGCTTCCAGTCCAGCTTTTATAACACCATGTCCGCTTTGTCTATGCTATTAGAATATAAGTTCGGCTTTAAAAAAGGCATATTTTTTAAAGCCGGCAAAATTTTGTCGGGCTTTTGTGTTTAAGGGCCTGGGCCAGGCCTGGCTACCCTAACCTCGCAACAAAGTCGTCGTCCACCACGACACCGCGTCCGCACATTCCGTTAACGAATGAGAATTTGAACAGATGAGCTTAAAAGTAATATTAATTAACAAGTCCAGAAGCGGCGTTAAATGCGTTCCAAGAAGCCATTTAAGAAATCTATACGAAAGACTTGAACTGATTTTTATAATGGTTCCATTTGGTTTACATAAAGTATCATAAATATTAGGAGGTATTTCAGTATCATCTGATGGACTGAAGTTGGGGCCAGTTGGCGTGGTTGGTAAAACCCCTACCTATCATGCTGCAGATCGTGGGTTCGATTCCCATCCAGGACATTTGTGTGCATAAACATGTATGACACCATGTCAATAATATCGTTGGTATGAATTATTAATTCAATTTTTTTTTTGTTAAATCTTATAGAATATGCAAGTGATAGGAGGGAACTGTCTTCTGACACATTGCTCACGCTAGTTTAGAAGACAGTCAGCACATGATTATTATGTAATTTGTTTGAGCAATAAAACAATAATTTAACTCTTACTTTAGTAACATTTTTCGAAAGCTTTGGAGTCAGATTCTCTTTTTGAATTTTTATATTACTTAATCACAAAGACGAGTTAAAAACTTAACAGAGCGTGCAACAGCGACTTTGCTACCCCTCTCTTGGAGAAGCTAGGGGCTGTGTACATTATTTCTTACATTCGAAAATAGAGTGCACGCTGATGATAAAAAAATATCTACTAAATTATTTTAAAAATATTGAAATAAAACCGGCCAAGTGCGAGTCTTATTCTGACTAGCTCACCGAGGGTTCCGACCATGTTCCGACCATCCTTGGACGCATCGAAGAAAAATCCCTTTAGAGTAGTAATAGAACTTATGATTTAACTCGATACTGGCAAAATAATTCATAATTACATGGCAACAACACGGTATTGTTTGTATTATTGACATTTTATTTGATTGACATTTTATGATGGTGGAGATGGTGGAGTAATTATTTTGTAATTAGTTTGTTGTTGTGTTGATAAGTTAAATTAAATACGACAATATACTAGCGAAATATTTTAGCGACGATTTAAGGCTGATAGAAGAATTGAAAATCACAGCAAGAACAAGTCGTGATAAAATATATAAAAGTGGTAAAAATCAAGTAGGTAAACAATTGTTTCTTGTTTTTAATTTAATTTAATTTTTATTATTTCGTTGCTATAGCGGCAATAGAAATACACATTCTGTGAAAATTTCAAATGTCTAACTATTACGGTTCATGAAATACAGCTCGCTGACAGAGACGGACGGATGGACGGACTAATGGACGGACGGACAGCGGAGTCTTATGAATAGGGTCCCGTTCGGCACTCTTTGGGTACGGAACCCTAAAAAGAAGAATAATTTTAATACAAGAGAGTGAATAAACATTAATAATATATAAGTAACTGAAAATACTTATCTCTGCAGTTTTATAGTTAGCCTCAATAAGTTAATGTATAAAATATATTAACAGTATTATTATTTTCATATTAAAATTTATTAAATTATGCTTATGATACCTTAAATTCTCTTGAAAAAATTCAGCCAGCATTATCTTTTGCAATTTATATAAAATTTTATTTCAAAACGCTGAAATTTAGGAAAAGTCACAAATGTTAGCATTTTCAAGTGAAATGAAATGAAAATGTTAATTGTATTTTTTTAACAACACTTTGTGAAGGGGGACAATAGACATTGTTTTCTAATGTTCTGTGAAAGTCTAACAACGTGAACGAAGTTTTTGTTGAACAACCTTATTATTTTTCCAAACTTTCCTAAACGTTTATTGTTTAATTTCCTTTTGTTACTTACCTTACTTGTTTACATTTGAAAAAAATCAAGTTACTTATCGGTAATCAAATGAACAAGAAACAAAAACGTGCTTAAAAAAGTAAAATTTACTTAGTACCTATTGTTTAATTTAGAAGACTTAATAAAGGTTAACTTAACAAAGCGTTTAATATCACCTCTTTTTTATTTAATTTCGAATATATAGGTCAAACCGTATTGGTTTACCGGCGACAATTTGTGTAAGAGTTACTTAATTGATTCACATATGAAACATTGTTATGACACACCTGTTCTAGTAAATGACACTTAGAAACTGTGAAATTAATAATTGAAATTTTATGCACGTACTTAGAATAATTTGTAAAGTACGCGTAGCGAGACGCGCGTGCTAGTCGCGAGTTGGGGCGCGTCGGCTGGGCGGGCGTGCGCGGGCGTCGCGAGGCGGCTTCAGGCGCCCACTGTATACCGGTCACACCGACGCATACACGTTTGCGCCAAATTTAAACACATGACCATTATTATTTATTACCACATTTTCGCCTAGATTGTAAAATCAGATAGATACCTACTCCAGAGTGTAGTGTTTTTTGGCAAAACATCGAAACACTAAATCACCGACGGTCAGAACTTGTATTAGAACTTGAAAAGATTTTATCAACAATGTTTGTTTTTTATCTTTATTCCAAAATAAACTGAATGCAATTTCATATCATCGTTAATGTTGTTGTTGTTCTTTGAATGTCACTTTAGGAATATAGTTGCCAAATGCAATAAAAGAAACGGTAAGTAAATGTTTTTTTTATTAGAGTTTTCTTAAATTCCTCAAATTATTTTAGTATTTAATTATAAAATATATGTATAGTATACCTTAACTATGCTATGGTGATACTGTTATCTCTGAATTAAAATCAACATCCAAAACATAGATTATGTACGTATGAATGTTACCTGAGGAGCTTGTCTGGAATTTAAAGATTGTTGCCCCTTTTAAAATTCCAAAAATATCCGTCGAAGTGCGAGAATACTTCGGTATGTCTAAAATACGTACTCGAAAGAATTCAAAATCATGCCAATTCTAAAAGCTCTTTTGAATACTGAAATATTTATCTTTCATATGGACTGTTTTGTTTTTTTATTAGTATATAATATTTCGTATTAGCTTTTACTTTTAATTTACATAGGTACCTATGAATATTTGTTAAGATACCAGATACCTGTTCAAGTTTAATATCTAAATATGGGTGATTGATAGTTATCGCTACGATACAAGCTACAAAACAACAGTACAATTCTAAAACAGGAGATTTATATACAACTTGTAAGTAGGTACATAGTAGGTAATATTATTAACTCTGTCAGTACAACTGACTGACAACACTGAAATTGTACAGAAAGTTATAATGTAATGTATCATTATACGCAAATCGTGGTGATTGAGAAGGTATTTTCAGAATAATTCTCTAGGTATATCATGTAACTTTCAGTTTCTAAAATTATTTTATCTCGAAATATGTTTCAACGACAGTACGTTTAAACTAGCTTTTCACCCGCGCCCCCTAAAATAGAATTTTCTTAAGCTACAAAAATAAACAATGAATGTCAATTCAAATTAGGAAATAAGTCGAAGTAAATAGACGGACAGACAAAACAAAATTAAAAATTGTTATACCGTATACAGGTCGTTGTTTTGGTCAGCGACGAGCGACTCAGGGTCGATAACACAATAGATACTGGTGCTAAAAAAAAATATAAATAAATAATTTATTTTTTTTAATCATAAAAATAAAAATTTGAAAATCATGTAATAAGCTAAAGTGTAGACATAATACTCAACGGGAGTGCGAGGGAGTAAAGGGGTGGGCCGATGGCGGCTTGTGCCCACCTCTAGTCAATGCACGTGCCTAGTAACCATACTTTGCGGTAATTTTATTTCAAATTGAATAAGGTATTTCTCAACATATTTACAGTATTTAATGGAATTAAGTCCATTTTTGGGGAATATATATTTTGTACTACCGCTCCTGGGTCGCTTGTCGCCGACCAAAACAACACCCTGTATACTTTCATTTTTTATTTTATATTAGCGAATGATACCCCTGTTGTTGCAAGTGTCCATAGGCTACGGTAACCGCTTACCATCAGGCGGGCCGTATGCTTATTTGCCACCTTAGTGGTATACAAAAATAATTATAAACAGACAATTCAATTTTATTTATTTGTATAGATAATATTGCCCTGATTATGCTTAGGCCAGCAATAAATACCTAAAGTCAGAGTGGAATAACTATACTTACTCCACACGAGTGGGCCACTGTAACAACGAGCGCCCGAGCAGGCTTAATTGTTTATTTGGTTCGTTATGATTTTGTCACGACTGGTCAAGCAAAACAATGATTAGTAACTGTCAAGGAACAATGCATTCTGATTATGTTTGGTAGAATTCTTAATTATTCACTACAAATTATTCTTATTAGGTAGAGTCAAATGTTAACCTGGATGCTTTGTACGACTTAAAAATAAAAGGAAGAATATTAATGTAAAAATGCAGGATATTCTATATATTGAGTATTTAAATCAATTACTCCTAGGAATAATATATGAAGAGCATTGAATCTTCATCTAGAGCCAGTTAAAGCTTAATTAGCATTTGCAATTCAAATAGCTAGTTATTATTCAACGCGTTCGCTATTTCGATGCGGTTCACCAACGGTGAGCAAGCTGGCTACACAAACTTGTGGATGCTGTCATTTCCTAAATGGTTAGTTAACAGTCGCACAGTATTTAATCATATGATGGGTGTGATTATAGTTTAACACAAACCAAACATTTCGGCTTTCCAGTGCTTCCAATTATTTTATTAATAAACAAGGATGTTAAAAAAAATCGGATATATTCTCATTAACAAAAAACTGTGTCGCTCAAGACGGCCACCACACTGTATGTATATACGGCTACACATCAAGTATACATTTCTTTTTATACCTCTAATGTGGCAAACAAGCATACGACCCGCCTAATGGTAAGCAGTTACCGTAGCCTATGGACGCTTGCAACACCAGGGGTATCACTCGCGCGTTGCCGACCCTGAAGAAACCGCTTCACACCCTTTTTGAAGAAACCCATGCTGTACTCCATTGGGAAAACCACGGCTGGGAGCTCATTCCACAGTCCGAACGTCCGCAGAAGAAAATTCTTTGTAGCCCGCACAGTTCGAAAAAATTCTGGTTTCAATGTGTGTGGATGGACTCCCCGTCGATGCCGATTTTCAGTATAAGTTTCCATAGTACAAGCTCTGCTTAGATTGTGATCAGATGACCGTGTGTGAGGAATGTCTCAGGATATCTATTTATTTATTTAATGTAAATATTAATCTAAAAAAAAATACTTATTATTTTAAAAGCTTTAATATAGTTTCATTTTCATTCAAAAAAAAAAAAAAAAATATAGTTTCACCTATCCGGTGTCTTTAATCGAATCTTGCAAGTTAAATTAGACCCACTTCCCAGTGTCCGATTGAGCTGAAATTTGGTACAGGTCGGTTAATTAAAGCTGGCTTTTCAACACATTTACATGTTGCGCTCGTGTAGTGTCGGTGTATTCCCAATCGCCCCATTGCCCACATCCCCATATACCTATGGCGTATTTTATTTTAGAATAAAAATTACAAGGCTAATGCGTTGCCCGAGGAAGCGCCAACTCTTTGGTCTCCTGTAGTACTAATTAGGCATCTGGACAGTTCCCGAACCAAACTGCGCGCCTCTGGACTAGAGGTGGGCGCCGCGCCGGCGCGGCGCCGCCGCGCCTAGTGGTCCGCGCTGCCGCCGCCGCCGAGTATTTGAAAATTGGCGCCGAGTTGTTAAAATCGGGCGGTACGTGAGGCCGAGGGCTACTGTGCAATTGCATCCATGTCCACGATTCACATGCGCACCAGTTGCCAGTACGCACTACTTCTTTAAACTTGGCTCTTATATTAGGAAATAAAAGAGAATTTAAAATTCAATCTCAGGCGAAGAAAGAGTCACAATCAGTCAGTGTCTTCCAGATAGACGATTAATGATGACTCTCGAAAACAGCTTATATACGTGGCTCTGGAGTGATATTGCCCTATAAAATTCTTCAGTAAAGTTAAATCGCCTTATTGAAGAGTTGGCCCTGTCTCCAGTGTCATGCCATGTTGAATGACGGAATTGAAAATTTCTGCGAGCTCCTTCAAAATTGGAGTTACTAAAAGTCAAAGATGACGGCATAGCTATGCAGCTATGCCGTCATCCCCCGGAGCTTTGTTACTACAAAGCTGCTTCTGATAGCTTCTCCCAAGCTGACTGGCAAAGACCTTCGAGCCCCGATTTTGCTCTATTGCAGCCATAATGGCACGTGTATTGGCGCATCGGATCCGATTTTTGTCGTATCTGAAGAATATTGCGCTAATGGCAACTCGCTTCTCTTCCTCAATAGCTCCAGTCTCCTGTAGAAGCTTAGACTTAATGCCGTTCCGCTGCGGCAGTAAGTGTATGCTTCCCACTTCTCGCACCACTTTGACCACGTTATCAGTTTTTTCGTCAATATTGCCTGTGGTCGTTTCTGTAGTTCTATTGAGAACGCTTCGAATTCAATGACAATTTGGGATTGCGAAGTCGTAGAATAGATTTCATCAACTCGACCCGTGTTTGAGGTTTGTAGTTGATATCCATTGTTTACGTCAAAATGACCTGTGTTTGTAATAGATGGCATTACTAGTAGATTAGATCGCGATATAATTATTCTCCTGGAAATAATCTAGTCTCCGAGGTAATATTTTGAATACATTGGATTTACAACTTAGAAGAAGTATTATAATTACCTACCTATACAGTCCGCTTTTAAACATGGTCCGATCGTACCGGATTTATGGCAATTAGCCGACCAAAGATTTGCAAGTTGACAAGTCTTTTCTGACGGAGGTCTCGTCGGTGAAGATCTCTGACTCCTGGCAACGGGGTACTGTGCTGTGCTGTGACAGCACATCACGGGAGTCGGAGCAGCACCATCGTACCGCAGGGAGCGGTTACGAGCATCGGCGAGGGAGCTACCAACCGGATTTCGTACAAGTGGACGGAATTTACGGTATTTGTGGAATTTCAACCGGACTGTGAGTACTCAGTACTTCAGTGTTCGATAGGGACTTAGAATAATTTCAAAGAAAAAGTTACCAACGTGGGAACCTATGCCCGAAATAGAAACTTTGTGGCTAATTTGAATTTGTTTTTTAAAAATGGAATTAATCAAAGTTCAGAATGACATTATGCAACAATTGCAGAAAGCTAAAGTCAACTTCAAAAAGACTCCGAAAGACAGAATAACAAAGCAATTCATACAAATAAGAATACAAATTTTAGATACAAAATGGAAGGAATTTACAAAAAATCATTATGAAATAGTTAAGGGAAAAATAACAGGAGATTGCGAATATTTGGCGGAAGACCTATTCAGTGATACTGAGGAGTTTTATTTATTATTCAAAGCGGAATTGCAAGAGATGTTAGATAAAGTACAAGTAACTCTAGTTGATAGGAAACACGACGATTCGGCGGATATTCACAAGTTTTTCGTCAAACTACCAAAGATAACGATACCTGTGTTTTCCGGTCACTATACCGAGTGGATCAGCTTCAGGGATTTATTTCTTTCGCTTGTACACAAAAACGACTCAATTGACAACGTTCAGAAGCTTCACTATTTGAAAGGACATCTTGCTGGAGAAGCTGAGCGATTGTTACTTCATATTCCAATAACTAATGATAACTATCAGCAATGTTGGACTTTGTTGGAACAGCGATACGACAATAAACAATATTTAGCCAATTGCATATTGAAGCAGTTCTTTAGTCTAAAGGCTGTTCCAATTGAGTCTGCCAGTGCCATTAAGCAGTTATTAGATAGTACTACTTGTATGTTACAGAGTCTTAGTAATATGGGGATTGATACTAAGTCATGGGATGTGATTGTTATTTACATTGTGAGCATGAAATTGGACAATGAGTCCCGAAAACTATGGGAAGCAAAGGTAAGCGAGTTAATCATTCATTCGAACAATTTACCCAATTTCAATCAGTTCAAAGAGTTTCTGGAGACCCGGTTCCACTCATTGGAATTTTTAGATTCAAGGGCATCAATGCGTTGTAAACAGAATACGTACAGTCATCCCACCAATAATAATACTAAGTCGGCGCATGTTGGTCAGGTTTTACATGTATCACAAATTGTATGTTCTTATTGCTCTCGCGACCACCGAATTAGTACATGTAAAGAGTTTTTAAAGTTAGATAAGTCTGCTAGGCGTGACTTTGTACAGCAGAATAGGTTATGTTTCAACTGCCTTGCAAATAATCATTCAGTCATTTACTGTCGCACCATAGCATCTTGCCATATTTGTAAAAAGCGCCATCACTCATTGTTACACTCGAGTATCATTAATCAGTCAGCTGTAGATAAAGACACAAAGCCTACCACCCTACCATCTGCTAATACAGAAGTGGCACATATTTCATGCGAATCTCAGATAGAGGAGTTACCACACTTACCAGTAAAGAGTTTTGTTTTAGGAGGGGTAAGTCATAATTCTTTACTACCTACAGCTTTGGTATGTGCTAGATCGGAAGTTGGATTGACACAACAGTTGCGTGCACTCATCGACCCAGCTTCTCATCTTTTCTTTGTGACTGAATCAACAGTTCAGTTACTCAAGTTAAAAAAGAAAGCAATCAGAGAGAACTTATCGGGTTTGGGAGGCAAACAAAGTTTAGTTGCACAATCAAAGGTAGATATTACACTTCATTCATCTCATAATTCCGAATATGCGATCAAGGTAGAAGTTTATGTTTTAGAAAAACTGACAGGTTTATTGCCACCAAAAGAAGTACTTGTGGAGTCATGGCCAATATTGAATGAAATTAAACTTGCAGATTCAGAATTTAATATTCCTAACAAAATAGATATTGTGCTTGGATCTGATGTCTACGGTCATATACTTAAAAATGGGTTGAAGAAATGCCCCTCAGGTTCACTAGTCGCTCAGGATACAGTTTTTGGATGGGTATTAACTGGTTTTAATAAAGTCGCACCTATAAGTCACATGGTTCATCCACTATACGCAGATAAGGTGGCTGACACAAAAGGGCAATCACGATTTAGTTACAGATATAGCAAGAATAGGAAAAAATATAAAAATTTCTTGATGGGTTAAATTCGTATATCAACTCGGAATAATCCGAGTGGGGGGGGGGCAATTCAGTTCGCAAAAATAGAGTAGGGTCAAAATTATGATGAGAGTAACCATTGGAAAGAGTTTTAGTTTAGCAATCTGGGTAAGTTTGTTTAGTGGGGTTGATTTATACATGCCAAATAAATCTGAGAGTATGCTAGGGTCAGAGTACCAAGTCGATCTAGGGATATTATATAATGTTTCGTTTGTTTGTATCTCTACAATAGTTATTCATTCATTTATTTATTTAAAATATAATTCTTAAGGGTAAGATAGTCGAGAATAGTCGAGATACATCCTAGTGCGGACATAGTTGCGAGAGTTAGATTTATAAAAAGCGCGTTATCGGAAAATTTGTATTGAGAATATGATTATTTTATCCAACCAATGTATATATTTATCTAAGGATTTTACTGTCTGTTTTATACTGTGATTTTATGCAATTTTTTTAATTATCCTAATTACCTACCTATTAATTTGTGTTACCCATTATTTGTGTTACCTATTGTTTGTGTTACCTGTGATTTGTGTTACCCATTGTTTGTGTTACCTATTGTTTGTGTAACCTATTATTTATCTTACCTATTGTTTGTGTTACCTATTGTTTGTGTTACCTGTTGTTTGTGTTACCTACTATTGTTTGTGTTACCTATTATCTTGTGTTACCTATTACCTTGTGTTACCTATTACCTTGTGTTATGTTAATGTAAATTTTGTTATGCTTGTCTGTTTCTAGTGGAATAATTGTCTATGTTCATGTTTTTCTAATTAAATGGTAAGTTTAAGGACTGTCGTCCTTGGTGGGCAGTTATGTTTACGTCAAAATGACCTGTGTTTGTAATAGATGGCATTACTAGTAGATCGCGATATAATTATTCTCCTGGAAATAATCTAGTCTCCGAGGTAATATTTTGAATACATTGGATTTACAACTTAGAAGAAGTATTATAATTACCTACCTATACAGTCCGCTTTTAAACATCCATTGTGCCTCTCACAAGTTGGTGGTCACTGTTGGTGCTAAAGCTATTTATCAGTGAGATGTCTCAAAATTTGTGCATTTTGTCTGGATGTCAGCGCATATACCTGAACTAACTTCGCTGAGTACCTGTCGGTAAGTTTAAGGACTAGGTAGGCAAGCTACCCGGGTCTAAACACTGCTGAATTCAACAAATGAGACTTTTAGTGATGAGAAACCCACCTTGGGAGGGCAAAATATATAATATTCGCAATTCCTTTTTAATTTCTGTCTTTAATACTCTAAAATATCCACTAAAACAATCAAAAATAGCTTTTACAAAAAGAAAGAGTCGCGCCGCGGCGTGGCGCCGCCGCACCGACCAGTTTTTACCGGCGCGCCGCCGCCGGCAAATTTTGGGTCGGCGCCCACCTCTACTCTGGACCTCAGGAACCCATACAAAACTCAAATAAGTTCCTAATAGTATTTGACTAGGAAATCATACAGCGTCATTTACTCAATAACATCGCATTCAGAACTAATATATGAAACATGATTGTAAAGATTTTCATGTTATTCGTAGATATGAGCTATTCTTGATAGGTGTAGGTAATATAAAAAGACATGAGATATTATTATAAGCGATGAAAACAGCGATGTGTCATCGGAAACAGTCAATCATAAACATATAAACGCTGAAAAGTACGACGATGTACGATCATTCCGTGATGTTTGTAATTGAAAGTTTTATTTGATATGTTTATGTATTTTGTGTTACGGAGCAGCATATAAGCAAAGCAAAAAGCTAATTCATTATATCCTCGTGTAAATCTTGTCATTTGTATTTCTAATCACTGTTCAAATTATTATATATAATTTTATCATAAAATGTATGTAATTTAACCTCCGAAATTGGATCGTGAATAATTATTCAAAAGGTTTCGCCAAATTAAAATAACAAGAGCTCTTCACATTCTAAACCTGGAACATTACCCTCGTAATGTACAAGACTCTTAAGCCCATCATAGACGTAGCTATAATATATATTAAAATAAATCATAGCAAGGCATATTACGATATATTTTCAATAATAATCTTGGAGTGACCGCACACGCAGCTATATATATTTCTTTTACTTCACCAACTTGTACTGTAATATATATTATAGCTACGTCTGTGATGGGCTTTAAAATTTCGCTAAAATAAAAAATATATGAAGGTTCAGTACACACATACACAAGGGTGTGTTTATTTTATCTAATGTTGTTATACGACGTAGTCGGTAAACAAACCTACGGCCCGCCTGATGTTAAGCAGTTACCGTAGCCATATGGACGCTTGCAAAACACAGGGCATCACTCACACGTTACCGACCTTTCCCTCCTCCTCAATGAGCACTGGCGACCGTACTCACGCGCAGATATACAAAATTCAGTTATTTGGCCGCGGTATTCTGTAAGGTAGAGGTACTTCCCCAGTCGAGCTGCTCTTTGAGCGAATAAACGCTATGCTCTACCACTCTTGAATATTGTATGTTTATGTATGTGTGTAGGTACCAATACAATAGGTACGTTATTAACATTACATCTAGTGAAAGTCTGTACAGACAGACGATTGTTTTGACGTGAAAACTTCTTCAAAATTAGCGCCGGGATGGGCCCTATCACCGAATTTTCTCTAAAGACGTCATTAAAAGTATAGTTTGAGAAAAGAAAAATTATTCAGGTACCTAATGGTGATTTTCCGTTATAGTTGAGTAGGCCTGCGCTCAAAACATCAGTATATAATTATTATCTCTGATTTTGAAAATTGTGAATTCTGTTTGTGTTACTTTTTCACAGGATGGCTTCATGCGCTTACCACCTTCGGCCACATCATCACTTACCATGGTGAGATTGTTGTGGTCAAACACAGGCATCCACAGTAAAAAATAAAACCTTTTCAGGACAGCTCGCATAGAGACGCAACGCGACGCGATAGTGATCACAGATAATGATACAATAAAGAACTTTCTATAGTACACAAAAAAATTACACCGTTACGGTGAAGGATATAGGCACTTTTTTTATTTCGGGAAAGCAAGTGAAACCGCGCGATGCAGTAAGTTTACAATGAAATTATAATAATGTGGGTGGTTGTTGACAAAATATCACGCCATAGTATATTATTGTAATTGGTGAGCGTCTTTTTTCAGTAGATTTAATCAACAAATGGTATTGCTAGACACTGGCTTTGGCGCCTAAAATCTATGTTATGAACAGGCTATACAATATTAATTTGCAGTAGGTATACAAGAATCTATGCGTATGATGACAATATCGGACATAAATTGAACCTATATGTGCTGATGATATGAAGACAAGTATGTTTTGATACCCGATACTGTAATGACTGTTGATTATTTTATAATTGTATTTCTATGTATTTTTGCGTTATTACCTATATGTGAAAATGAAAAAAAAATCTTCATACCATCTTCATACATACGGCAACATTGCTTAATCAAAATTTATGAATAGTTTTTTTGCCAACAGTAATGAGTGATTTCAGCAGTGCAGGAGCAGAAAGTAGATAAACAATAAAATAGTATTTCGATACTCGATACTGTAAAACACCATATTTAAATAGAGGTTGCTTATCATAAATACTACATTTTATTTTAAAGCAGAAACTACTAGTCTGATATAATATAATTTAGTCACTACCCTTCACGTGACCTCATTGAATTGGATAATTAATTATTTATTTCCAAATTACGTTATTAAAAAGTTTTGTTTTCCCATTTGCAAGTTGTGTTATTGGGTCAGCGGTATTTCTAATAATATATTTTCTGGCGGCCTTCATTAATTAGGTATATGGCTTATAATTTGATGGATATATTGTAAAAAAGTAAGAATACATAGATATACCAAGGTTAAAAAAAAGTTGAGCAATGGTTTAAACTCTAAGGTAATTTATTTATTTATTTAAAGACACAGTAACAAGATACAAACCAGATCTTACAATTTCAAACATTATTTAAAAATACAGTTATAAATTTGTATCCCTATTATAACTGTGTACAACATTTGCAAGATAATAATTTACATAGATAATAAAGATTTTGTTAAAAAATATATACGTGCATGCTAAATACAAATTAAATTACACAATAACTATAACATGTTAACTAACAATTTTACTAAATAAACAAAACAATCCATAGGTGTATCGAAGTTATATTATATCGTAAAAACTCTTAATTATAGTTAAATATTTGTATATATATAATGTGCCCATATAGCACATAATACATAAGACAAATACATAAGGTGTGTGTAAAGAAAATCCCAAACAACCAAACAATGAATTCTTTGATGATTTTTACCTACCTACTAGTTTACCTAGAATATCTACATTAATTTGAAGAAAATATGGCATGAGAATCCCTATTTGACATAACCCAAGAAATTTTAATGTTTTCACGTCACCGTTTTTGCATTGCAACTATAAGTTATATAACTATAAGTACCTACCTACGTATGTTATGTAATTGAATCGCGCGACAACAAACAAAACAAAATATTTCAGTTGTCGGTGTTTCACAATCGCAATATTATTTCGAGTAAGTATGTCGACTGTTCAGTAGTGGAGTGCAGAGGAGAGCTCGGTCGGATCGAACGCGTAGGCGACACCGCGAAACTACATATATCCGCGACCGTCCGCGTCCGATTGAACCGGTGCCAGGCGCCAACCTACCAAAATAATTTTCACTCTGCTCTCATCAATGTATCGCTCCACACAATCGAGATTGGATTGCTATCGTGGAAACTAACCGTTTCATATCCCAAATAGAAGGAAACTAGAATAGAACTAATGAACGAGCATCGCAGATAAATCGTCGATCAATAGATTAATATCAATAACATGGCACTTATATAGGAATTTACAATATACATCTATTGGAATATCTGAATGTTTTCCATGTATTATGCTTGAACGCAATATAATCTTTAGTAACACATTCCTGAAGGTTTATAAAATCTTTATTAGCGCTATGAATAACAAATGTGATAAAGTAAGCATTTTGCGTTGACGCAAACATATTCATCAGAATAAAACAAAGCAGGCAACCACAGCATATATAACGAGACATGTCGGCTGTCGAACGATGTTACGACGACACAACCAAACACTGTTTAAAGCCTCTCACAGCAGACGCAGTCTGCGGTGACGATTAGTTGTGCTAGCCAGTAGACTAGGAAGTACCTACACATTTAAATAGGCGCGAGCATCATATGGCCTGGCTGCGTAATCGCTTTTGCGCCCGCCCGCGCCGGCCACACGGCAAGACACGACTTTAGGCAGGTATCATAATGAAAAATGTGTAGGTACGAAAGAACGCTGCAATGCAACGCAGCGATCAAAGTAGAAGGTGAAAGTCAGTTTACGTGAGTTTGGTTTTTGATGGGTGTCCCCATAAATCTCGATCTATGGGTGTCCTACTAGTTGTTGTGGCACACCCAATTAGTTTTTTTGTATTCTTTCTTTTGTGTATCGCATATATAGAATACTACTTAGAATTTCAAATAAATATTTAACTAAGTCTGTAGCAAAAAATATAAATCACTCTTTTAACGACTTTGGAACTAAGCGCAATTTTACAGTTATTTTATTATGGTTTCATCGTGTGATTTTTGAAAGGAAACTCTGTTATATCTATTTACAATGATCGAGTCTCTGAGCTTTATGTACTCTATTAAAAATTGTAATAGCGATTCATCTCTACCCATAGAGATCGACAAACACCTCAAGAGGCTCGCGTTAGGCAGCTGGATTAAGGGCCAATTAAATTCAGAAGGCAGTGCTCCTGGAGACGACTCACATTGTGAGGAAGTTCCTCAGCCTGGAGCGTTAACTAAAACAAATAAATGAAATAATAATAGTAGTTGTAGTAATTATTGAATAGCGAATAAAAACCGATCAGTATTTTTAAAGTTAACCACTATCATTTATTTTTATTCCGATCTTTATTTATCCGGCTTCTTTTAGTTTTCGAGTGCGAATTGAATTTAAACTGAAATGAATTGCAATTTCATCAGTGGCTGGCTCAGAGTTGGTTTCCACTCCGACAAACTTTCCTTACTCACTTCACTCGTGCTTCTTGGATTGCATTTACGGGTGGAACTTTCTTTACTTATATCTGTCTAGTTCGTCTTTAAAGCTTTACAATGCAGCTTTAAAATGAATATCGAGAAAAATCAGAGTAGTTGGTAATACCTGTGGTTATACCGAGCACTTCAATTCCGCAACTTATAGTAAGTGTTTTTGCACTGATTACCGACCAATCACTGCATCTAAATGTTTAGTGTGCCAGAGCCCGTCGTAGTCGAAAGAATTGGCGGAATAGACGAAAATATGTGTGATGAAAATAAATAACTGAAGAGAAGATCTATTCAAATAAACTGAATAACTTTTCGTGAAACTTTTTCATGTCAGAAGGCTGGGGTTGTTTACCTGATGTTAGGTGGCTACCGTCGCCTATGGACATTACCGATACCAGAGGGGACTTATACTATAAAAATCGATAGCTTGTTTTTTTTTTGATTGATTTTGTAATTAAGTTTAAATAAAAAAAAATAAGCGTGGTATATTACATTTATATTTTTCTATATATTATATTTTTTATTACTTAGGTATATCTTCGAATCGTGACACTTTACGAGGTCATGCCACAGAGTATTTCATGATAGTATTGATGTCAGCTATCGATTTTTATAAAAGCTATCAGTGGCGTCCAATGACAGAAGCTTTGAAAAAAAAATGGTATACGGACGAGAGGAATGGCAAAATCTTCGAACTCCTTTGGCATGTAGGTATGTTCTATCTAGGCCATTCTAGGATGTAAGCATATATTAAGAAATGGTTTTCCCAAATGCAATGAAATAAAGCCAGCCAAGTGCGAGTCTTAAAAAACCGGACCGCATTACTAAGTTTTAAGATTTCTAAAAAACTATGCTAGGTTAGAAACTTCGTTCTATTTTTCCTGTAATATATACATCGATGTATCCTATACTATACTTACGAGTTACCCATATACATCAGGAACTCGGATAAAAAATCAGCACAAAGATCTTGAATAACTGAGTTTGCAAATACACGTGTTCATAAAATATAAAAAAAAAAACAAGTTACTTAGCAAGCCCGTGTAGGTTATTTAATAATATGCTGGTATAAAAGATCAATGGTGGCTTGTTAATAAATAAGATACGAACATGAACAATATAAAAGGTCAGAGTAAAAGGTAACTTAATACTACCATTCTGCATGGCTAACCGCAGGGTTTTTTAAGGAAGTTGAATAGCGTTATGAAGTCTGATTGAAATTAATGATACGTAAGCGATATTTCTAGCCCTACCCTGAACGTTGTAAGTAAGAACCGTAAGCTGAACGCTAAGTCCTCTAATTGAATGAATTTAAATGATGAAAAAAATTATAAAGGAGCATAATTATATGAACCGCTGTGCTTTTTACCAGGCATAAAAATAGTTAATTTACAATACTTTATTGAATTTCTCAATATCATTTATGAAATAAATAGAGTACAATTTCTGTGAGTTACGCGTACCATAATACTCGTGTAGCTAAACTTTAGCAAAATTATTTGTTTTTTATACTAAGGTGCCGATAGCAGAAGAGACGAAGCGCAGGAACACAACACCTCTAGGTTTGGCTTTTCAGGTATTTGATGTTAGATCCAATCGTCTAAGCATAAAAAATCAATATCCTATTCTATGCGTCCTATCATATACCTGACTGGATATATTTTAAGTCAACTCGATAATCTCGGGCAGAGTAAAGCTGCAACGATGCTCGCTTCGTTAAGTTAGACGGATCTCACTCTCACGTAGGCGTTAATATTAACTTAACGTTATCTTGGTACGTGTGCGCGTTACTACAAGTTATGAGGTAGTTGTTTAAATGTCAAGCTCGTTAGGAAAGTGTATCCAGCCTTCAGTCGAATAATTAAAACTATAGTTGGTATACATAACTACAAAAAGATACTGTAACTATCGGTCCAACATTGTTGTTCGTTACAGTGTTTCCTAAACTACCTGCTTGTACATTCTGTAATTTATTATTTTGTGCTTCTAGTTTACTAGTTAGTGAAATACTTTTTTGGGGTGGAAAGCACGTTGAAGTGTTGTTGTGTGTAACTACATTTATATTCGGGTAATGTTGGCAACTCTACACTATAGTTTGTACGGAATTCTTTGTCTTTTCTCTTCGTCGTTTAAGTGGTTGTGAATTAAATATATTATTATTTGAATGATCCATGAGGTTAAAAAGTGTCTATTAGGTATCGGCCAAAGTTCTGAACTTGATGCCTCTGCTCCAAAATACACGTTTTCATCGGGAAATTTAAGTGTATGCATCGAGTTTGATCTAGATCTAGATAATATGGTAGATGGTATGATAATGGATTTGGTCTTATGATGACATATCACAATTGCAAATATTATAAAATCTTAAAATAACACAATACTGTATTATGTATAATGGGTTCGTTTGGAATTAGTCTGAATTGTATTCTTAAACTTTGATTTCACATACTTTATGAACAACTTTATTGATTTAAAAAGAAAAATTACAACAGATGGCGAGTATCGTTTCGCCGAAGGTTCGCTACCGTGACATGGGCGTAAGGTGAACAATGTATTCACTGACTGTTTTTTTTTTTTTTTGTAAAAGTAAAAATTTTTGTAATTTTTTTATTTGTGTACTAATACAAGCTCACATACTAAAGCACACTTTCTAAATAGACTTATTATTCCCGTTGAGACATATTGGTAAGGTAAGAGGTAGGTACGAGGGTACGACCTTACGCTTATATGGGACTCATAACGCATGTTAAATAAATCTATAGTTTTCTTTGTCAGATTCAGATTAATAATATCCCACCAAAAACCTTCTTATGTAAAATGTTGGCTTACACTGTCAAAAAGTTATCAGATCTCATGTAGGGCCAAGCTTATAACTCTACATGCCCTTACTCTACATGCCCTAACTTCACAAAATCTACACCTCTTAGTCAAAATATGTGGCTTGGCCGTTTCTATACCGATACATGGGAGTAAGGCGATAATTTTATTCACTGTACATTACTGTTTTGTTATACAATAGTTCTTGTAGTAGTGAAACGGCCAAGCCACATATTTTGACTACGGTGTGTAGTTTGTGAATAAACATCAATAAACTCATAATCTCACCGATATAGAATTTTACTCAAGTATGGTATTTTGTACAAAAGAGGTTTTTTCAGCAAAGAATTCTCTTTTTTAATGTTGATTTAAGGTCATTTAAGGCACTGTATTCGGAATCATTTAAAACAGGGATTCCCAAAGTGGTCGGTTTCCCAGGGGTGACATAAATGAAAACTGATTTTGGGGGTCGACGAGGTCACGCACGTGGGTGTTAAATACACAAGTTTTGATTTAAAACTTTCAAGATACTATAAGTTGTGTTACGTGAACAAACTTGTTATAAGAATGACTAATATTTTATTAGCAAGTATCGTAGTTGTAATAAAAAAAAACAATTGGTAAGTATTAGGAGAAAAACTAGAGATGACTTTTTGGCGGGAACTTGCAGAGTGACAGCGTTTTCATTTTTATTTTCATAAATTCGTGTATTTTGAGTTTTATTGCATATTATCGGTGGTATTTTATCCAATAAAGATCAATCCATGTGCACCAGTGAAGAGAAATGAAATGAATCATGTGTATCGTGCCTTTTCAAGTTGTCTCAAGAAGTCCGTGAAAAGTTTTAGTACAACCACCATTGTACTAAAACCTGACTTTTATGAACAGTGACTGAGTGAGGACTATATGAACGTGATTTATTGTGACTAGAACTTATAATATAACTGGAAAATGGCAAAATACACAAGCCGTGTGACGCCAACAAATTAAAAAAAAACTAGAGATAGGATTTTTAAAGTAATTTGGCTAAGGGGGTCTGAGGTATCAGTTCGTTTTGGAAAAGGGGTCTCTTGCCCAAAATAGTGTGGGGATCCCCGATATAAAAAATAGAAAAGTCAGCATTTGAAAATTTTATTGAAATATCGTGCCATTTCTCGTAGGTATACGCCAAAAATGTAATTAGTCATGAAGAGTGCAATATGAAAATTGAAAAGCAAAAATTTACGACAACATGTAAAATGACACCACCGTCTACGAGTTGGTTCTTTTAGCTATGAAAAGATATCAAATGCAGTGCAAAAAGCTAACGAAAATCTTTGATGAAACACCTCTTTTTTGTATGAAATTATCAGCTTGGGCCAAATTCAACGCCGGTGAGTGTATTATCATGAAACATTAGAAATACTTAAAGTGTTGGTAAGTGCAAATGGGCATAATTTCAATGTTTTCCTAATCATCCTCATAAATATATACCCAATACCCGATCTTGATTAATATTATGAACATAATTTTGTATTTCTCATGACCATAAAACATGGAGGTAACCTTCTTGTATAACTACCAACGCGTAACCTTTACCATTATCTTTGTTGCAGTAAAGTATGATTTACAGTATCTAACATTATATAGCAAATCTAATAAGAAACGGGCTTATGGCGCTCGTAAGACACGGAAGACACCCGTTATTAATTTGCCTTTGTACCTCAGTAAGTAATTATATATTCCTAAATGTTTACGTAATATGTCTAGAGTATTTTAATCAGTTGAGTCGCAGTAGGTACCTGGTTGTTTTTCATATATTGTTATAGAACGCGTCACATCTGCGCGCCAACGGCCTAATATGCAACTTAATATTGTACTTTTCATCCCTCATAGTCTGAAAGTTGACCATTGTTTTCTAAGAAGCCGTGTGAAAGTGATACTTTTCGACCTAAGGGCGGAAAAGTAGGTAAAACTAAATAGGTACCTATACTGCATGGGTATATATTGAGCAATGACGGAAACCTCTTTGAGAAAACTTTATCATTATTATGAACAAAATATTTTAATTACTTGTTGAGTCTTTTGTACATATTATAAACATGCGAAATCCGCTCGAGAGTATTCTGCGCCTTAAATATGTACTTATTTAATTTCAAACCAATATTTACATTCTTTTAAAATTAGACTTAACATACTGACTGTACTTGGTGCACGCGATACACCGCTATAGGTAAGTATATGTACCGTTGACAAACGGGAACGTAGACAAACGGGAATAAGCCTAAAAATTGTACATGTGATTTAAGATACCGATAAAACTGCCTCAAAACAGCGTAAACAAAAAAAACAGGCTGGCCCTATGGCACTATAAAAAATAAATGCCATATTGGTGTGCGTTTGGTGTTTTAAGAGAGTTAGAGCACATCGTTTATTCGCTCAAAGAGCAGCACGACTGAAGAAGTACCTCCACCTTACAGGAAACCGCAGCCAAATAACTTTATGTTGTATTCCTGCGCGTGAATAAGGTCGCCAGAGCAAGATATTTGATGACCGCCACTCTTAAAATAATGTATGTAGATCCGAGTCAACTTTGACGTCAAAAAATTTTAGAAATATATAAAAATAAAATATCTCACTGAAATGAGATAAAAATTTCTAATGTTGAAATGTCGCATAATTTATTAGACACCCCAATAGATTGATATTGACAGAATTCGCACCTTTTTCCAATCGCAATAGATTTCAATAATTCCGCATTTATTTTTGGATTAAACAGTGTACGTTACCAGTTACCTTGAAGTATCAGAGTAATTGCTGAGTTTATTGCCGGCTCTTCTCAGCAAATGCAACCTTCCGAACCGGTATTAGAGTATTAGAGTCAGACTTTTCATAAGTGCCTGCGAAGGTCTATTTGAATAAATGATTTTTGAATTTGAATTTTTTTTGAATCAAGTTTCGAGAGGTTGCTGTTATATTTTTTAATGAGCCTGTAGAATAGCGTTTTATTAAAGTTAATGGCCCAACGGAAGTGGGTATTTGGCAATCATGAAAGAGGTTTTTTTAGGTAAATGTAGTTAGTTATTGTGAATGCGCATAAAGTTACGAAAATGTGTTCTTATAGAGCACCATGATTACGTCCTCAGACGCGCTATCTGTGGCGTGACACTGCGATTATGTACACGCAAGATTATTTAACTTGTTTGTTTTGTATGTAGACAGAAATGCTTCCGAGTGAATCTGTAACAATGTTTATCCCCGTCGCAGTACTACAGTGGAGCTAAAACCGGCCAAATGCGAGTCGGACTCGCGCTTCGAGGGTTCCGCACAAACTGTAGGTATGTAAATAGTTCATTCATCACGGGGATCGAGTCTCGAAGATTTTTTTCCCCTTTTTTCCGATTATGTTATTTTTTTTGTGATGTAAGTACAAATTTTCAGTTTTCGGATTTCTTCCTTTACTTGTGCTACATGGCCCTGCTTCTTGGCAAATTTCATGATTCTAGGTCAACGGGAAGTAGGTACCTTAGAGGTTTCGATTCCCTTGCTATCGTCAAAATATGTGGCATAAATGGCCGTATCTTTTTTTTGCATTGACTTAGAAGTTTGATTGTTTTCACAGCTCCAAGGGATTGCGGACCTGAGTAAGTATTTGATATTATTTTCAGCTTGATACCTCCACGCGATCCTCAGAAAAAGGGTCTTGACAAGCAGATAGACAACAAAGTGATCCTATAAGGGCTCCGTTTCTTTTTCTTCTAAAAAGAAAGTAAATACTAATTGTTCCCCACAAAAGAATATTTTATCAAGCTTTCTAAATATTTTACTACTATAATATACCTACTTAACTATAATAATTTTTTAATATTATTAGGGTTCCGTAGCCAAATGGCAAAAAACGGAACCCTTATGGATTCGTCATGTCTGTCTGTCTGTCTGTCCGTCCGTATGTCACAGCCACTTTTTTCCGAATCTATAAGAACTATACTGTTGAAACTTGATAAGTAGATGTATTCTGAGAACCGTATTAAGATATCACACAAAAATAGAAAAAAAAATACAATAAAGTTTGGGGGTTCCATACATAGAACTGAAACTCAATTTTTTTTTCATCAAACCCATATGTGTGGGGTATCTATGGATAGGTTTTCAAAAATGATATTGAGGTTTCTAATATTATTTTTTTTCTAAACTGAATAGTTTGCGCGAGAGACACTTCCAAAGTGGTCAAATGTGTGTCCCCCCCTGTAACTTCTAAAATAAGAGTATGATAAAACTAAAAAAATATATGATATACATTACCATGCAAACTTCCACCGAATATTGGTTTGAACGAGATCTAGTAGTAGTTTTTTTTTAATACGTCATAAATCGTAAACCGTAATTTAGCTTTCATTCAATATATTTGGCTTTTTTTTTTCATAGCAAAGTTGAGTTATGCCCGGTTTCAATAAACAAAAACGAATCGTTTTGCTTACCAATGGTAGGTTTTTTTATTGCCAAACTGGGCATATAGATCATTTCGGAAGCTAATTTTATTTGTGATAGCTACTTCCATATGGGAGGGTCTGATATGCAAAGCTTTGAGGCCTTTCCTTCATTATTAGTAAAGATATAAGAGTCTTAATTTTAATAAATCTTAACCGATACCGGTCCGTAAATTATTGAAACCGGGCCTTAGTTTATATTACACGGAACCCTCCGTGTGCGAGTCCGACTTGCACTTGGCCGGTTTTTTTTATTTTTCTTCTTGTACAGTGTAATTATTATCATTAGCGAGCCAATGTTCCCCCCTAAATCACCGATTCCACATTTGCCATTGTGAAGTTAGACTTTGCAGTTTTGCGTTTATTATTTGTAACATATTTGAAGGGTGTGGACATCTTCCAATTATAAATTCTAGAAGAAAGATGGGATCAACCCTCTATCCTAAACCTCATGTTATATTTTAAATATAAGAATAAATGCTACTGCGCAACCTTTGGCAGACAACTTCACAGCGTCTAACCGAATCTACGTAACTGAAAATCAGGATAAATAGTATGGATTATAAAAAAATAGAGACCGGTTTGAGGGAGAATACATGTACGACCAGAGAGGACTCTTTGCCAACTTTATCACCAATATGCAATATGTGGCATACTTTGTGATTTGATTGGTTTACATCATCCGCCACTTAGTTCACTCATAAATCATCGTTCTGTGGACATCCATAGAGTCATTTGAAGCAAAAATACAGCAATTTATTTTCTTTGAATTGACAACTCTCGAGTTCTTCTTCAAAGTTAGAGTTGAATCTCTTCGAGAGGCTTGCCGTCATTCAAGCGGAACTAGTAATAAACAAAGGGCAAAAAGAAAATTCGGTATACTAATTTGATGTACCTTTTCCATTAAAAATAAAGAGGTAACGTGACGCAAAAAATACCTGCTTGCGTAGGTTGTGAATTACCGACCAAGGACGAACGCTATGTTTAATTAATTTGCATTATACATTGTTCGGTATAAACTAGCATTTTAAAACTGCAGTTTGCTTACAAAAATAATAAATTTAATTAATTCAAAGGGAACTTCGGTGAGCTTAACTAATTATGAAGCAGAATGTTGCTTCTTACGGCATACTAATGTGGTACTAGTGCTATTGTGACTAATGTAGTAGTTAACAAAACTTTAGTTAAGTCATAGAGGAGTAGAATGCCATCAGCATCTACTACAAGAATAAAAAGGGCAGAAATACTTGGTTGGGCAGTAATTCTGACCATAGACTGGACAACCAGGGCTCTGCCAGTGGCCTTTAGTTCCCTAACTAATCGTAAGATTAAACTTAAGGAATAAGCACAATAAAAGAAAACACAATATATTCTGCCATGGATTTTATCTAGGCCTACCTACCTAAAAGGAGGGAGTGTCCATAGCGCCACTTATGCCTTTGACATTCACCTCTGTGAGAGATCTTTCACAAAATCACAAGAAGTATAAAGCCCGCAAAATCATAACAATACGAAGCTATTATAATAGATATTAATCTCCTAGAATACTCGTTCATTATTATATACAATTCTATACATATACCTATATGTAGTCGACTTCGCTTCATCCGCGTTTCGGTCGCACCAAATCGGGCAAAGTTTGCTCTTCGATACGCCATATTTGTATATGGACCCTAAAGTTAATATTTAATTATTCGAGAAAACTTACTCAATCTATTCCGCCCAATTAGTTCCTTGCCCCAAAGTCCATTATATTCGCCTTATCGTGAATTCCCACTTGATTTATAGAAGCAATAAGAACATAGATATTGGTTTGAAAAAATTGTTTCGATTTCGAATACACAAAATGCTTTCTATTAGTGTTTATTGTGTACAGTGATGTGATGATGTGGCCAAAGGTGGTAAGTACATAAACCCTAGAAGGAACCGGCTCTTATGTGCAGCTTTCAACTTGAGGGTGGTAGCCAGTCAGTGGTACCACCGTGCTATGGTTTCCTCACTATGTTTTCCTTCACCGGAAGCACAAGCTCATTGTAGGATTCGAACCCGGGAGTTGGTCTCGGCATTCAACGTCACTACCACTGAGCTATCATCGCCTTAAATATAGGCAAGATATTAAACTTAGACTTGTAGGAATAACCATAGGTCCAAAGGTATATTTCCATCCAAAAGTATCCTTATCTCAGTATTATTACCCTGTGTAATTTATTCCATAAGACCAAGAAGTCATTCTGTCTGTTTATTTCATAACGTTTGATAAATTTATAATGTTCTACCCAACAACGGTGTAATAGCATTATGCTATAATTGTGTTATACTTTATAGCACTTCGTTACGTCAGACGTCTTTTTATTGGAAATGAATCTGAGCACGTATTCGATTAATTTATTCAATTTGATGCTGACCTGTCATGCTACAAATATAATAATTTTTACAAAGTAATTGAATGCTTACTTATTTACACCGTCCACGGAGAGAATGCATTTCTTACACTACCTAAACTATGAGAAAATATTAGCCGTTGCCGTGATTAACCCATTATTTGTCAGAAACGCATTCTCTCGAATGGCGCGGGCGGCCGCACTCTAATCAACCGTAAATGGCGCGTTCCTCGGCCGCCTCTCTCAACATCTTTTATTTACCTTTCTCTACGATATGAATGAAACCGTTTTATTTCGTTTTATGTTCCGTCAAAGTATGAATGTAATAAAAAAATAATAACTTCCAAGTAGCCATCAACCGTTAAATGAAGGTATATAACATTATTATGGGTACGTACAATGCAAAGGAGGAGTACCTAATACAATTTGTTGTTTGTGTAGATTATAATTTTAATTGTAATAGTATAGGGTTTTTCAAAGGTTTTGTATGTCTCGTTTATGTTGTGCGATTTTTTTCATTTTAGATATAATGTACTCACTATTTAGTTAAATAATGCGTTGCATTTGAAAATGGCGGCTTGTACTTGAATTGACAGATTGTACCACAGATAAAAATCTAAATAGATAACGCAAGTCCCTCAATCCTTTGTGTGTTAACCCTTTTAGCACACTATGTACATACACTCGCGTTCTCTATTAGATTTATAGATATTTATGTTAAAAACTGTCGATGCAAGTACAAGACGCCATTTTCAAAACTTTTCATGAAAGAATAGAAAGAAGAAGAGGTCGCCCATGAGTCGAAATTCGACTATAATTTATTTTAAATTTGCATAAATAAATAAATGTTAACTCTGCGAAATCTCACTATTCTCCTATATTTCATAAAACAAATAATATAAAGGCAAATAAGTGTTTGACAGAGTATGTGTGTGTCAGCCGCATGGTAGTGTGTGTAATGTTTTTTTTTTAATAAAAATTAAATAAATAATAAATAAATAAATAAATATCCTGGGACATTCCTCACACACGGTCATCTGATCCCAAACTAAGCAAAGCTTGTACTATGGAAACCAGATAACTGATATCTAACTAATATTATAAAGAGGAAAGATTTGATTGTTTGTTTGTTTGTTTGTTTGTTTGTTTGTTTGTTTGTTTGCATTGAATAGGCTCCGAAGCTACTGAACCGATTTGAAAAATTCTTTCACTGTTGGGAAGCTACACTATCCCCGGGTGACATAGGCTATATTATATTTTCAAAAAAATTAGGGATCCTTACTAAAACTCCAATAATGTAACCCAAGGTGTAAAAAAATTACCTAAAATATTCTTTTCATCGCGTGCGCTGCGAAAACTATTGATGATAGAATAAAATAATGTACCATGATTTTGTAGAGCATATCATAATTTACAAAAAGTGTCGCGACAGTATATGTCTAACTATTATAGTTATGCCACAATAAGTGTTCTTTCATTGTAAAAATTTAATTGAAATGCCGCCGCTAGAAAAAGCTCGATATTTGTATCTTGGTATTAATCCTTATCATAATAAATTACTTCATATTCAAGACTGCTTCAATACCTTTGTATAACTTTTTGAATTATTCAATTCGGACATTCCATTCGAAAGATATCACGAGTTTAAAAATGTAAGTATTAGAACATGATTAGAACAGTGTTTGTAAAAAAACTCCTCCGAGACGGCTTGACCGATTCTTATGGGATTTTTTGTGTATATTCAGTAGGTCTGAGAATAGGACGTTAACTATTTTTCATACCCCTAGGCTAGGGTAGAGTAGGGTAGGGTAGGGTAGGGCGGGACAGGGCAGGGCAGGGCAGGGCAGGGCAGGGCAGGGCAGGGCAGGGCAGGGCAGGGCAAGACGGCAGGGCAGGGCAGAATAGGGCAGTGCAAGGCAGGGCAGGGTAGGGCAGAATAGGGCAGGGCAAGGCAGGGCAGGGCAGGGCAGAATAGGGCGCGAAAATCTATCGACACCTCATTACGACATTGCACCCGTGCGAAGCCGGGGCGGGTCGCTAGTAATATATATGTGGTGTTGTGTTCCTGCGGTGAGTAAGGTCGCCAGAGCTCCATGAGGAGGCGCTGTGCTGGCAGTGTGTGGGGACCTGCGGTGTAGAACTGCCGTAGGACTGTGCAGGCGTGGCGTGTTGGTGCGGCGGTCAGGGAGACCCGGTGAAACGGCTGCCCGCTGGCCGCCCGCAGGTTGTAGGGGTCCCGAACCCAGGGAGCACCTAATCTCCGCCCTGGGAGGCTTCTCCCAACCCCTCTTCAAACTCTTATCACATGGCCAGAAAAAGGAAAATAAATAGTTTATCAGCGGCCACCCCGTCCACATTTTCTGTGGACTTCTGTAACATAAGGGGACTTCACTCTAACCTCAGTGCAGTCCACCAACACCTTGAGACTGCACAGCCGACCCTGTTATTCCTTACCGAGACGCAAATATCCTCCCCTGACGATACATCATATCTACACTACCCCGGGTACAAGTTGGAGCACAACTTTGTGCGCCGTGCCGGGGTATGTATGTACGTCAGGGAGGATATTTGTTGTCGACGTCTTCATGGCCTTGAAGACCGGGACCTGTCAGTTTTGTGGGCGCGCGTAGACCACGGCGGTCACACCCGAATTTACGCGTGCCTTTACAGGTCCCACAGCGGTGACGTGGACACGATTCGTCTATTTGAGCACCTGCAATTGACGACTGGCATAGTACTTGAGCGGTATCCTTCTGCGGAGTTGGTGGTTCTAGGAGACTTTAACGCTCACCACGTTGAGTGGCTTGGTTCTCGGATCACCGACTTCGCAGGGAAGACTGCTCACGACTTTGCCCTGGCCTATGGCTTCTCGCAACTGGTTCTTTCTCCTACGAGAATCCCAGATATTGAGAGCCATACAAGCTCCTTACTGGACCTTCTGCTGACTACGCGACCGGACAGCTATGTAGTGACAGTGGATGCGCCACTCGGCTCATCGGACCACTGTCTCGTCCGGTCGCAGGTGCCTTGTGCGCGGCCCGTTTCGCTCCGGTCACCCGGGCGTCGTCGCGTGTGGCACTATAAGTCAGCAGACTGGGATGGATTGCGTGAATTCTACGCATCGTACCCGTGGAGGCAGCTTTGCTTCGCATCAGATAATCGTGACAACTGTGCAGCTGCCGTCGCTGAGGCGATACTGGCGGGAATGGAATGTTATATCCCAAACCCGCTAGTGGCTGCAGGGATGAAGAAACGACCGTGGTTTAATCGGCCCTGCAAAGATGCTAGACAAAATAAGCAGACTTTGTATGAGGCTTGGACCACGGCCCGAACTAATCAGGATACTAACATCTCTGATGCGAAACGCAAATTTAACGCTGCCTCGAGATCCAGTAAGCGAATGATTGCCAGGGCTAAGTTCGATTTCGTCGGCAGGTTTGGTGAGAGGCTGACTAGCCTTCCTTCTGGAAGTCGTGCTTTTTGGTCTCTTGCAAAAGCTGCTGAGGGGAACTTTTGCCAGTCGTCCTTGCCACCACTACGTAAGCCGGACGGAAACTTGGCCCATAGTGCTAAGGAGAAAGCTAATGTTTTAGGCTCTCTCTTTGCCTCGAACTCGACTTTGGATGATGGGGGCGCCACACCGCCTACCATCCCGCAGTGTGCCAGCTCCATGCCGGAGATAAGCATAACCCAACGGGAGGTCCGGCGGGAATTGCTTTCCCTGGACATCCATAAGTCGAGTGGGCCAGACGGCATACCGGCAGTGGTAATGAAGCGGTGTGCTCCTGAATTGTGTCCAGTATTGACGCGTCTTTTCGCACTTTCCTACACCAAACACGAAGACGGGACTTCGTGGAAAACTGCCCACGTGCACCCAGTGCCCAAAAAAGGCGACAGATCAGACCCGACGAATTACAGGCCTATCGCTATCACCTCCCTTCTCTCCAAAGTCATGGAGCGTGTGATCAACACGCAGCTTTTGAGATACCTGGAGGATCACGAGCTGTTGAGCGACCGACAATATGGCTTCCGCCATAGTCGCTCAGCTGGTGACCTCCTTGTGTATCTCACGCACCGTTGGTCACTCGCCATCGAGAGTCAAGGTGAGGCATTGGCAGTGAGCCTAGATGTGGCGAAGGCGTTCGATCGGGTCTGGCACAGGGGTCTTCTCACGAAGTTACCAGCATACGGGCTTCCCGAGGGATTATGCAAATGGGTCGCCAGCTTTCTGTCCAGCAGATGCATAAAAGCCGTCGTCGACGGTAGTTGCTCCGATAGCATGGATATAAATGCCGGCGTCCCGCAAGGTTCTGTCCTGTCCCCAACACTGTTCCTTCTGCATATCAATGATATGCTTTCTATTGACGGCATTCATTGCTATGCGGACGACAGTACAGGAGACGCTCATTACACGGGCCGTGCAAATATCCCTCGTTTCGAGGTGGAGGAAAGCCGCGAATGGCTGGTGTCTGTAATCGAGAGTACACTAACTTGTGTCTCCGATTGGGGTCGACTAAACCTAGTCCATTTCAACCCCACCAAGACTCAAGCCAGCGCGTTCACCGCTAAGAAAACCCCATGGTCTGTGGCTCCAAAATTCCAGAACACTTCCTTGAACATCAGTCAAAGCATCGGGATCCTTGGCGTCGACATCTCTAGCGACGTTATGTTCCGAAGTCATTTGGAGGACAAGGTTAGGCTGGCATCCAAAAAGCTTGGAGTGCTCAACAGAGCGAGGCAGTACTTCACATCGGGGCAAAGGCTGCAACTTTATAAGTCGCAGGTCCGTCCTCATATGGAGTACTGCTGTCATCTATGGGCGGGAGCTCCTGGGTACCAGCTTGAGCCTTTAGACTCGGTTCAGCGACGTGCCATCAGAATTGTTGACGATCCCGAGCTCACAAGCGGTTTAGAACCACTCAGTCTGAGGAGAGACTTTGCCTCGTTATGTGTGTTCTACCGCTTGTACAACGGGGAGTGTTCTAAGGAATTATTCGACATGATGCCCACGGCTACCTTTCACCATCGCAACTCTCGCCATCGATAGGGAGTCCATCCACACACATTGAAACCAGAATTGTTTCGAACTGTGCGGGCTAAAAGGAGTTTTCTTCCGCGGACGCTCGGACTGTGGAATGAGCTCCCTGCCGTGGTTTTCCCAATGGAGTACAGCATGGGGTTCTTCAAAAAGGGAGTGAAGCGGTTTCTTCAGGGTCGGCAACGCGCGAGTGATACCCCTGGTGTTGCAAGCGTCCATAGGCTACGGTAACTGCTTACCATCAGGCGGGCCGTATGCTTGTTTGCCACCTAAGTGGTATAAAAAAAAAAAAAAAAAAAAAAAACTACTTTTTGTTTGTAAATACATACTTATTATACATAATTACACCCAGACTCAGGACATACAGACATGTTCATGCACACAAATGCATGTCCTGTGTGGGAATCGAACCCACGACCTGCGGCGCTATAGGTTAAGACGCCACGTCTTAACCAACTGCGCCAACTGGCCCGTCGTATTATGTATTTACAATGCATTATTATATGAAAATATATCTCCATATAAATTTTAACTATGCCAAATGTCACACTCCTTCGTGCGCGCAATAGGTTAAAAAATGGATCGAAAGTTTTTGCTTCACGTCCTAGATTTGGGTACCTACTTTATTTCTCAGTTTATTTAAGTATATGTGCCAAGTTTCATCCAAATCATATACGTACGATGATCTAATCTATTATATCTGTAGCCCAATTTTCCATCACGTTTAGTTGTGCCGATGACGAATCCAGAGACAAGGTAAAGTTATAATAAATTATTAAATAACTATTACTTAATAATAAATAACCTGTCTCAGGATATTTACAATCTAGTTTAATAGAATATAAATTGATTGAAATTTCTACCGACGTAAGGTAGAGGTAAGATAAATGATTAAGTAACTAGGATTACTTTTTTAATAAACTTAATGACATCTAGATTAGATGTTTTGACATCTATATCTAGATTTCGATATAAAAATTCTATAAGTAGAATTTTATTGTCTGATTTTTCAATAATTTGGTTGTAAATCCCAATAGTTTATTCAGCAGCTGCAACAATAACTAAATACTAAGTAAGCGAACGGTAATAAAGTTTCGGCAACTTGTAAAAACTCTGAAAATATGCTATATTAGACATATTTTCAGTTAATCTTGCAATCCAAAGAGCCTCGGTAGAACTTTCCTCACGACAACCATCTGAGTTTCAGTGTGGAAAAGCAGTGAGTCGTATTTGGAACACCCATTTCCTTGCACAATGTGGAAATAATATAATCTGCAATGGTCGTAATAAAAAAACCATTTTTAATCGGCTGTTGTAAAACTTTGATAAACGTCAAAGTAATTTTTTTTAGTCTAATTTATTAACATATAAATACAATATATGTATTAAAACACATAAAATTACTACTTATCACTCTCGCTGTAATCGATGATGTACTTACACGAAGTAAAAAGTCTTTACGCAGTGCTCGTTGGCGTTCTTACGAGAGTAGGTCGCGAAGCTGCAAGGTAGCTAGATTTCAATTCTGCTGAGTCGCCACTTTCAAGGGTTGAACAGGTAAAACTCGAACTCGACTCGACTTATTCCATTTAATTTATTTTTATTTTCTGGAAAGCTAATTTCGTTGATTATAATTAATGAAGCGACGAATAAATTAGTACCACCTAGATTTCACTTCTCTGCAATGTCGGTGACGCTTTGCAATCGTCGCGAATTTATGATAATCTTACAAAATCGTGACGCAAACGTTCTCAATTACTTTAAGAAATCATTCATAAATTATTTTAAACAAAGGACAAAAGAAATTCTCGATAAAACATTATGGCAACAATTTAATTAAATAGTATAAATTATAAACAAAATAACACAGTCATGTCAAATTAAATGAGCGAAGCCAATTATCAGTTGGTTGTTCTATCATTTTAGTTCCATCCATGCCGAGGCCATATGGAGAGGACCCTGAAGTCCGCAAATAATATAGACCTCGTGTCTTAGTCGATGATCCGTATCCCATAATAGCGTAATCATCTTTCTCGCAAGAATTTGCTTCGAAATACTTCCAACTCTGACATCGTACTCCGACAAGTGACTTTGGTGTCCTTATGCTCTCTGTGTAAACTTGTGCAGCTCGCAAATGACTGCAGGACGGCATAAAACAACCCGGTTGGTTTGGTCCTCCACCGTTGATGTAAAAATCAGCATGACCTAATGGTTCAATGACTCCTTGGACCAATCGGTTTGAGTGTATCACATCCACGTAGATTGCATCTGACTTATCCAACCTCTGATCGCTGTGCGCATGTGAAAAGCACGGGCCAGCAGGATCTAACCCTGTAATGCGACCTAAGCTGCGATCCTTATACCGTCGGAAATATTTGCCCGCCCAACCAGCAACATGGGCTCCGAGACTTATTCCGAGTAAATGAAAGTCTTCAGCATTTGCTCCAAAATTTTCCAAATTAGCTAGTAGGTTACCCATTCGCTTTCCAATAAGCCGAGCATTATGAGCAGATAAAATGTACTGTTCCTTTATCATTTCCTCGGCATCAACCAGAAGCACATTAAACATATTTTTTTCATTGTAAGCCTGTGCCAGATCCAGCGGTACTTGAGATTGTGAACTGTCTTTGTAACCGTGTATAATGATTTTTGTTTGTTTAGTGATATCGAATCCATTAGGTTGGGTCAAACTTATATAAGCTTGATCAATGGGATACGATTTTGTTGAATCACCATCTAATTGGATTATTTTCATGGTTTTAATCAAATCAGCTTTGTCTGACATTGAACTAAATCTTATGTCCATGATCGCTCTACCTGCGTAAGTAAAAATTAAAATATAAAAATATTGTTAATAGAAAACAAGCACCAATGTTTACACACATGTATACAAGTACGTAATAGAGGTGAAGGACATCCACTCACATGCACCAGACAGTTTGACGTAAACGTTTTCGGCAAAAGTAAGGTTCGACTCGGCGGCGGCGCCGGCGGTGCGACGGCCGCTTGCCGCTGCCACAGATATCCCCGCGACCAAATGGTAGACGGCTACCACTACTGGCAATACAACTTTTAAGTGGTACATGGCATGAGCCCTGCACCGCTAACACGGTCACTATGTCACTGTCCAACAAAGAGAGAAAGGTCTGTCCCCAGGCCTATGAGGGGCAACGCTTTGGAGGGGATTATCTGGTGCAAATTACGTGCGCGGCACTCGCTGTCAGAAGGCCACTGACCGCTTTACGTCATTTTTATATCGATTAAAATTAGAACCCTACCTTACTTGACCGAGGTAAGACTGATTTGGTAGTATACATAGAGTAAAAATATTAATAGAGTGTTAAGATAATTTTGTTAACACTTTGTTAACAACATTATCATTTTTGCATTCATAGATATATCGTACACGTACACGTATATACACTCTTTTGCAAAAAAAACGGGCACCTAAGGAAAATTATATTCTAAGGTCGATTTGAGTTACTTAAATGAAATTTAATTGTTTGACGTAGTCTGTATACTTATAATCGTGTACATTTATACGCGTGAAGTGAATTCTGGCAATATTTTTTTTTTAATTCGATGAATTCTTTAAAACCGATGTACACGGCCAAACAATAAGGAATGGTCGGCAATAAAGACAAGATTTTTACTTTTTTTAAATTAAATAAAGTTACAAATGTACAAACTTAATAACGAGTGTGACCTCCTCTTGCTAATATCACAGCTTGAATCCTTCTGGGCATGCTTTCCACGATGTTTTTAATAAAGTTTTGAGGAACACGTTCCCACTCTTCTGCAATTACTCTTTTTAGCTCCCTGATGTTTTCTGGAGCAGGTTGCACTGATCTTACCCGTCTCTTTAGAACATCCCAGACATGCTCAATTGGATTGAGGTCAGGACTTCGAGCTGGCCAATCTAAACGGCGGATCCCAACTTCTTGCATGTACGCTTCCACGTCACCAGAACGGTGCGGGCGAGCATTGTCGTCCATAAAAATGGAATCTTCCCCAAGTGCAGTCAATGCGGGTTGTGCATATGGAATTAGGACGTCCATTATGTACCGGTGTGCATTTAATGTTCCATTTTCTATGAAAACTATCTCCGTACGCTCCGTCGAATTAATTGCTGCCCAAAACATAACCGAGCCTCCGCCATAAGGAGTGATTTCTTCGAAACACACTTCCGCATAGCGTTCCCATGGTCTTCGAAGCACTCGCCGGCGTCGGTCCTCTCCACACAAAGAGATTCTAGCTTCATCAGAAAACAATACTTTATTCCAGTCCTCCTGAGTCCATGAAGGACAGTTTCGAGCAAACTGAAGTCGAGCAACACGGTGCTCACGGAGTAATTTAGGGCCCCGAGCCGGGCGGTAACTCCTGATATTGGCAGCCAAAAGCCTCCTCCTGACCGTCCACAAGCTAACTTCTAATCCTCTTACTTCTTCAAGGCTCTTCTTCAGGTCCACACTTGATGCCTTACGATTCCGCAACGCCTGACTCACTAAAAAGCGGTCATCTCTTGGTGCTGTGCATCGTTTTCTTCCCGAACCGGGTCTTCTTTTGACCGAACCGGTCTCTTGATACCGTTGCCAAGTCCTCTGGACAGTTGAACGACTCACATTTAGCCGCTGAGACACGTAAGTTTGCGAACAACCTTCTTAAAGTAGGGCTATAATTTTACCGGCCCTTATCGCTTTATCACTCATATCAAAAAGTGGTATTTAATGCAAAAAGAAAGATTAAATTGTTTAATTTGCAGAAAATATCCAAAAAGTTTTAAAATTTTAGTAATCAGTAAAATAATCGTTTCAGCAATTCGCGCCATTAGTAAACCAATTTTACAATAATCCACTATAATCAATATTTTTCTTTTGTTAATTTCAAAATTTAAATTTGGAACGTAAAGAATCATGCCAGGATGCTTCAAATAACATGCCAATACATCGTCAAATTAATAAAACCTCTTTCTTGTTCTTATTCATTGAAGTAGAAAAAAAAATCTAAAGTGCCCGTTTTTTTTGCAAAAGAGTTTAGTTGATTTACTGTCAGAAAAAATTACGTTATGCATTTCTTGTCTTTTTGTAAAAAAAGACAAGAAATGCATATGCCGGTAAAAGTATCAATAAAAAAGTGTGAAGAGGGTCCCGTACAAACTTAACACTGTAGTTGCAAAACATGTTCTTCGATACATTCTAACTGCAAATGTAAATTTGTACTCATTATTGACAAATTTACCACGTTGTTTGCAGACCATTGACAGGCGCATTGGTTTCGGTGATAAGGGGGAGAATGGTCAATTTTCAATTAGTTTCTTAAATTTTAAAAATATTTATTTTAAACTTATTTAAAAAATGTATTTGAGACAATTCGTACAATTCGCAAAACTTTTTTTTTTAATTTTCAATTTTTTTTTTTTTTTTACTACTTAGGTAGCAAACAAGCATACGGCCCGCCTGATGGTAAGCGGTTACCGTAGCCTATGGACGCTTGCAACACCAGGGGAGTCACTCGCGCGTTGCCGACCCTGCAGAAATCTCTTCACACCCTTTTTGAAGAACCCCATGTTGTAGTCCATTTGTTTCCGAAAAGAGATTCACATATTCCAAATTCATTGATTTACGATGCACGCCCTTATTTGGATCATAAAAATTAATATGTGTACCAAATTTCAACCAAATTGTCTGTGACAGACGGTCAGACAGACACACGAGTGATCCTATCCTAAAGGGATCCTAAAGGGTTCCTCCTTCCTTTTGAGATATGGAACCCTAAAAACCAGAAATTGGCATTTATTTCATCCATTCATATATGCATAATTTTTTATATGTATTAAATACTTCCCGAACAAGGTACTGATGGAAATAGTGAATGCCCCTTGGTACATCAGAAATGTCGACCACCATCGGGACCTAAAATTAGAGTTCATGCAGACAGTGATTAAAAAATATGCAGAAGCTCACCGCAACCGGCTTCATCATCATGTGAACGTTGAGGCTATCCAGCTCCTCGATCACACAGACATAGTGAGACGACTCAAAAGAACTAAAGCGTTTGAGTTAGTGTAGTGATAGTTATAATAGTGTAACGTAGTCCCAGTGCTATATATAAAGAACACAAGAACAAAGTGTCTCCCCTTAATAGAGACAATAAGAAAAGTGTTAAAGGACACATTCTTAGATATATCGTCAATATAGAAGTTTATGTTAAATTTAAATTACTTATTAGCCTAATATTAAGGCTAGATTGTAGTATGAATAGGGAACACTAAAGATGGTGTAATCTAGGATAAATAAAAAAAACATTTATATCCAATGACGCATTGATATCCTTTATGCAGAAATTCTTTGTACATTCTTTTTTTGTGTTAAGAATGAAAAGAAACAAATTTTACATTTATTATTATATCCTTAAATTGCTATGGATTTTGTATCTATTTGAAAAGAACCTAATCAGATTTATCTCGTCAGACGAAACGCTTCAGCGTTTCAGGTCAATTCAGGTTCACTGTGGCGACCACCTATATAAAGAAGTTCACATTTATTTCCTTTTAAATGGAGATCCAACCTTGCTCCTTCATAGAATTGAATAAATTGTAGAAAATACGAGCATGGGCGCCGGCTTTTAGACAACTCCGTGGGTGCTCATTCCAATTTGATGACTCGTTTAAAAGAACAGAAGCAGTAGGAAAATAGGTGACACATTTAAAAAAAATTGAAAGATAGGTAAAAAAAAGTATATGGAAAATCCATACACATGAGTACACACCTCCCACGCTCATGTACTATTTTGAATAAATATTTAAGTTTGAATAAATATTTAAGACTACTTACGTATCACGCAAAACTAAATGCCCACTCTGACTTTGAAAAGAAAACGCAGTTCGATAATTATTTAAGAAAAAAAAATATTCGAAATATTAAATGAGCGTTTGAGAAATACTTTTTTTACGTAGTAGTAACTTAAGAGTATTAGTTGTACGTAGTATTTATATAATACTCTGAGGTATTAGATAATAGAATAATCTAAGAAATAGTTGACGTCTTGCCCCAAGAGCAGGCGAGGTTGTAGAGATATTGCTCAAGCTTATTACTGATCAATTTTAATGTCTGCGGTCATGGGTGCTCTACACCCATACTATTTGGCTTTCATGGTTGCTGGAGCCCCCGAGCACGCACGGGGTTAGCTCCCCTGAATGCGAAGCAAGACCTCTCGAAATAAGGCTCTAGCTCTACATTTAAGAAAGAATATCATCGTGCCACACATTGTCACTCCATACTTTGCTGAGGAGGTCCTCTCTTTACGAGAAACAGTAACCGTATGTACTCGTATATAATTTGTGATCAAAACAAGTACCCGATCTAAACCAGGCGAGAGTTTACGAGTGAGTTGCCCTTTAAAAAGCAATAAAACACATATATTTTGTAGGCACCTATCGTATATTTACTGAGAGTTTTTTTTATTATCCACCTATTAAAGGTCCATTGTAGGGCCCGGCCCTCCCTCCTTGATGTTAATTCAATCCAACGCGCCTTGGGACCATCCGCTTTATGTGTTTTCCAATTATTTCACGTTTAAGTTTAAAGGTCACGCGCGCTGCTGGATCAGCTTACTTCTTATGTTGGAATATTATATTGTAAAGTTATATTTATTATGTACCTTCATTAAACCTAGGTTTGTATCATACAAAGGCCAAGTCCAAGTCTAACTCACTCACTGAGGGTTCCGACCTTCCTTGGACGTATATATATATTTCTTGGGTTGGGCCGCAACTGTTATAAAAAACCGGACCGCATAACTAAGTTAGTTCGTAAACGAATTTTCATAATTTTGACAAAAAATGTGCTAATTAGAAACTTAGTTCTACTTTTCCTATAACATTTACACCATGTCAATCACTAAACCTATTATAAAATACCACAAAAAAATCTTTCTTTTACGTTCGGTTACAAAAAAAATTACAACCAAAGATGGCGGGCGGCGCGGGACACGTTCAGCCAATGATGATGGTGATGAATGATGCAGTTTACAATTTTACGGTTTAGAATAAGAATACATGTATTTAGTCACGAAATATAAGAAATGGTAAAGTAAATAACAAATTAAATATTTAAAAAAAAGGTAATCGCTCAGCATGAAGTTGCGATGACAAGCGCCACAACGCTGGTATTCAGCGATACCTACTGACGATCGACATACATATATTAATACAAACAGTACAGACATACAGTATAGACAGTACAGATAAACAGAAAAAAAAAACTGAAAAATTTTTAGTATAAGGAAAATAATTGAAACATAAAAAGTAATTTAAAAAAATTAAATCGACTTCAGAATACACTAAAAAGTATGAAATAACTCTAATCTAACACTGATTTGAAGTCAGCGAGTTAGAGTTATATATACCAATAAAAAAAAGAATGGTTACAATCCCAATAATATCTTCGGAGATATGCGTGGACAAACATACATACATACAAACATACATACAAACATACATACATACACCTATGAAATTTTGTATATTTGTTTGGAAGCCCTCATAGATTATCATATGTAAATATATTGCCTTTTCAATAATATTACAAACATACGTATCGAATTGATAATCTCCTTTTTTTGAAGTCGATTAAAAAATACAATCCTAACTATAATAATATTATAAATGCGACAGTGAGTTTGTTTGTTTGTTTGTTACGCCTTCACGCCTCAACAACTCGAACGGATCATCATGAAATTTGGCATGCAGATAGCCTATGTCATGGAGAAGGACATACATTTTTTATCCCGGGAACATGGCTGAAACCGCGGGGGACAGCTATTCAATTATAATGTAGGTTTTTTTTAAATATTTAATGGGTATACGCTTGACCGGAATCCCGCCTGATGGTAAGCGAAGATGTAGTCTAGGGTGGACCGCGCGTACCCATAAGATGCCTGTTCACTCTGGCCTTGAATATACCCATGTTATAAGTGTCTGGAAACACGTTGTCCGGGACAGCATTCCACAGCTTGGCCGTGCGTATAAGGTAAGAGGAAGCGAAACGCTTGGTACGGCAAGACGGAATGTCGACGACGAAGCGGTGGAGACCCTCCCGACGCCTAGTGGTCCGATAGAAGAACGGTGATGGGGGGACAAGATTATGGAGTTCCTTATCGCATTCTCCGTGGAACAATCTGTAGAATACCGTCAAACTTTGCAACCTGACGCCGATGATCCAGGTTTTGCAGTTTCTTGCTCGTTAGGTCGCTATCGTCGATTATCCTTCGAGCGCGTCTATCTAACGAGTCCAAAGTTGCATGTTGATATTTGGCTGAGCCATCCCACAGATGAGAACAGTACTCCATGCAAGGTCGTACTTGAGCTTTGTATAGATTTAGAAGCTGTTCCTTTGTGAAGTACCGTGTCACCTTATTCAGTTTTTTGGCAACAGTCTTAGCCTTTGCCTCGATGGACCGTCCGAAATTGAGGTCGGAGGATAAATTGAGACCCAAAAGATCTAGGTGTTTGGATATCGGTACAGATACATCACGAAATGCGGGAGTCAAGTTGAAGACTTCTTGGCAGAAAAAAGACAGGCCTGTGTTTTGGAGGCGTTGAACTCGACCCTGTTGGCGGTACCCCACTCGGATACAATTTGCAGAGCCGAGTTCAACCTCGTAACCATACCCTCTCTGAGAGACTCTCGTTATGATCCTACTAGCCCGCGGATTGGATACATAGCTCTCTGTCTCCGTCCTCGCCCCAGAGGTGGGTGGCTAGCACTAGGAGATCTCCTGTAGATCGATCAGGACGAAAGCCGAATTGGCGATTACTCAGGAGATCATTGTTTTCTAGGTAGCCAAGAAGTTTGGCGTTCAATACACGCTCCATAATCTTGCAGAGTATGGAGGTGATTGCGATGGGTCTATAGTTCGACGGGTCTGTACGGCTACCCTTTTTGGGTATAGGTTGGACGTTTGCAAGCTTCCAGGACTTAGGTACACGTCTTGTTTTCAGAGAGAGTCTGAATAGGTGCGTGAGAATAGGTGACAACTCAGGGGCACAGGTCTTTAGTACTACCGCCGGGATCTCGTCAGGGCCACTGGCCTTACTCACGTCTAGTCCACGCAGCACTTTGAGTACCTCTTTTTGATGAATGCGGACATCCGACATTTCGGAGCCGCAGTGAGGAAGACAAGGTGGAGGTTGGCTGGTGGTATCTAAGAAAGAGTTGCTAGCGAAAAGGTTTGCGAATAGATCCGCCTTATCCTTTGCACTATGGGCCAGTGATCCGTCAGGCTTAGTCAGTGGAGGTAGTGACGAGCGGCAAAAATTCGCTTCAACCGATTTGGCCAAGGACCAAAAAGCCTTACTACCTTTGGGGTAAGTGGCAAGTTTGGAGCCGATTCGGCCAATATGGTTGAAACGAGCCCTTTTGAGCACTTTTTTGCATTGCTGGGCAGCTTTGTTATAGACTATTTTTTTTATGCCAACGTCGGAGGCTTTGGTACTACGCGCGTTAGCCTATTCAGTGTACGCTTTCTGTTTGAGAGCTTCACTGGTACGGCATCCAGTACCATGGACGGGCTGAGCCGCTAATGGATACGTCGGAGTATGGAATGAAGTATTCCATACCCCGGCGCAACACATCAGCTATGGCATCGGCGCAGGTAGTGGGGTCATCCGACAGAAAGCACGTAGCACGCCAAGGATATGAAGCAAAAAAGTGCCGCATCTCATCCCAATCTGCTGACTTGTATCGCCACAACCGCCTGGTTCCCTTAGGGCTTAAATCAGGTGGTGAAAAGCGGGATACAGATTCCACCAGACAGTGGTCGGAGCTCCCTAATGGGGAGGTTACAACGACCGAGTATATGTCCGGTTCAGTAGTTAGCAGAAGGTCCAGGCAATATGCAGTGTGATTCTCAATATCTGGTATACGCGTCGGTTGATCGACGAGCTGGGCAAGGTATCTAATAATAGGTATCACTTTTTGAAAAAATTACTTAAATAAGATTTTCCAACGGTGATTCGACGGGCACGCTTCGACAAAAGGTAGGTAGTGCCTTTGCGCTTCGCTTGACCGTCTTGGCGGGGGGCACTCCCGTGCCCCCAGAACCCCACAAAAAACATTTTCATGTAAAATGTTGCCACGGCGAGACCATGTGGCTCGCACTGTCAAATAGTTATCAGATCTCATGTAGAGCCAAGCTAATAACTACACGCCTTAACTCTACAAGCCCTAACTTCACAAACTCTACACACCATAGTCAAAATATGTGGCTTGGACGATCACTACTACAAGAACTATTGTACTACAGAAAAGTAAATAACTTACGCCCATGTTACGGTAGCGAAACGGCCAGCCACATATTTTGACTAAGGTGTAGAGTTTGTAAAGTTAGGGCTTGTAGAGTTGTACGTATATATATATATATAAAGTTGCATTCAATAAAAAGCTTTCATATGCATTTAGTAACAACCTGCTATTTTTTATATTAAAAACAAACATTTCAATAAAAAAAAAAGATAGACTGGTTTTTTGTACCACAAAGTTATATACGACGTACTCTGTAACCCAACTTTGCTATGAAATGATAAGTAGGCGCAACTAAATATATCGAAACGAGTTTTCTGCCACGCGGTTTCACCCGCGATCCCCTACTCTAACCCATTACGGGTTGAATTTTGGAAAATCATTTCTTTTAAATGCCTGAAATGCGTTAAAATCAAAATCAAAAAGTATTTATTGAATGTAGGCCCTGATAAGGAACTTATGAACGTTAACAAAATGACTACACCGCTGCACCGGTTCCAAATACAACTGAACCAAGAATTTGGAATAGTTTTAAATATTGTTGGCAAACTACATTGCAAATAACAAAACACAAAAAATAATTTTATATTTTTGCAAAAGGGGCCGAAATGGGTAAGCGATATTTATAACTATTCCAAATCAATTCCAAGTTTTGTTAGACTTGCTTTAAACCATCTCACTTAATAACGGTAAAAGATGCCAAAATATACTTATTTAGTTAGTGCCATGCCTAATTGTGAAATTCGTTTTTTTAAAATAAATATTGCGCTTTATATAGTATATTTTTAGGCTTAAAATAATCTCTCTGAAAACTGCATCTAGGCATGAGCGTACAATCTGTGTTTAGTTCATCAATTTGTGTAGCTTTTAGTTTAACTTTATTTCATCCTTTAGTCCTTCTGTATGTTTGTTACCGAAGTTATCTCTGACTTAATTTGTCTGACAGGCCAGTTGGCGCAGTTGGTTAAGGTTCACCTTACGCGTCGCAGGTCGTGGGTTCGAATCCCACACAGGACATGCATTTGTGTGCATGAACATGTCTGTATGTTCTGAGTCTGGGTGTAATTAAGTATGTATTTACAAACAAAAAATAGTATATGTATTATATCAGTTATCTGGTTACCATAGTACAAGCTCTGCTTAGTTTGGGGTTAGATCACCGTGTGAGAGGAATGTCCCAGGATATTTATTTATTTATTTATGAAAATTTACACACTACACCATATACTACCTATTTATTTTGCATGTCATTTTAGCATAATATCGTTATATTTTTCATCTAAAATAGTATCGTATAATAAATAATCCAAACATTGACGCATTTATCCTAAATGTTTCTTTTAATTTTCTTTAAATAAGTGCTCATTAAATTCACCATGCTGCTTTTTGTGTAGCGAGTAAAAATGTTTATTGCCAGTGATCTATGAAATGCCATTCTCCTTCTAAATATAGCTTTTTTTTTTCAGAACTAACATTTAAACCACTTCATCTGTGTCAACTATTTTACCAAAAACTTTTTCCTTTTCCTCCTTTGTGTTTTCTCCGAAACAATAAATTAAGTATACGGTAAATTCATTGAACAGAGGCATCAAAGCTTTGAAAATTACTTGACACTCTAAATAGAAAGGAAATGAATCCCACATAGATATTTCCAACTCTTGTAAGGTCTATTTATTCACAAACCCTTACTCAGAATGACTGTTGTTTATTGTACTTGATTCATGGATAAGTTAACTACTAGTGACTCATGTACTTAGCATCAAAAGAAAATTGGGGACTTCGCTTTTGTGAAAAGTATCTGTTGAATATTAGTAATAATACTTGGCAAACTGATTCTGATTCATCAGCATGTAAGAAACTTGTGCTTGTATCTAATCGATTATGGTAACAGTATTGCTATTATTTTAGGTATGATCTAAATACATCTATCTATAATATAAAATGAATCCCTATTTCCCTTGGTCACGCCATAACTTGAGAACGACTTTACTGATTTCATCCATCTTTTTTTAAAGTTTTGTTTATAATATGTAGAAGGTTCTTACCGGTGATATGTTATCAAATATCATTGGTTCTTACTGAAAAAAAAAAAAGTTGGTAGGTTAGGGTTTAGGGTAGGACACCACGCAAACGAAGTTGCGCCGAGCAGCTAGTTTAACAATCCTAACACTAAGATAATCGGTACCTAGTCTGATTGTCAGCCCGTCTTTTATTTATAACTAAGTATATAAACCGACTTTAAGAGTAAGACGTTGATGGTACCTTTCTCTTCGATAAAAAGAAGAACCACTGATTGTATGACGTGTGCGATAAAAACAATGTCACAGACGCAAAAAAGTCGACATCCGAGAAAAGTACCTACGCATTTTCCTCGGCTGAAAAAAATAAAGTAAAGTATATACTTTACCATAAAGTAAAAAATGAAAATGATGTAGGTAGGTTGTCTTTATTATATCATATATCAGTACTATTCTGAAAACAAACTATGTAGATAAGTTGAAAATCAATAAATTCGTCAATATTTTATCCGTGAGACAAAACCAACCCACAGACGAGATTATATTTTTCCTATGAATAAAATTATGATAGCACTGCATCAAACCAACCGAAACGAAACAAAGCCAATAAGAAACGTTACCGATTCAAACACCTACATTTAGCCAATTCAATGAATTAATGTTAATTTTTATTGTTGGTGTTGCTGTTTTTGATGAGAAAAAATATGTATTAGAGAAAAATTACGATAGTTTAGGCATGGGGTCAATCCATCATAATTTTTAAGATTGCAAAATACCCAGATAATACTGCCTGATAATAATACAGATATATTGCCTAAAATTGATGGATATTTTATAACTATGCCAGAACTGCAATTAGACATTACGAATATTAAATTAGTTATAAAGTTAATTACCTGTTATGCCAAGCTTATAACACAAAAACAACGCGAATGGCATGAACGTAAGTAGTACGTACGTAGTTCGTACAAAAATCCCTTTCAGTTTTCCCGAATTTTACAATTTACGAACATTTTTAAAAGCAATCGGTCCAGCCATTCTCAAGTGATGCGATAGGTACCAACGAACTACATTTAATTAGTTTAATAAGAGTTGTTTGTTTTCTAGCCTTTCTTCAGGTCTTAGAGAAACACGCTGAACCATGAGATGGATTTTGACGAAGACATAGTCCATAATTTGCCAAGCATACGCCATTACCATCCACAAATCGCAAGACTTGACAATGCTCGACATCGAGTGTCCAATATTCAGCAAAGGACAGGACTATGTAATACTCTCCTGCCCGAGTCAGGCCCATGGAGTTTGTTAATCTTATAAATCTATATCCTAGCCAAATCAAGGCCTAGGAAAGTTACCTACATCATAGAATATAACCATCTGCGGTAATTAGGTAATTAATAAATAATATCCTGGGAAACCTGTTTTTTGGTTCCATTTCCAACATGGTGGCACGAGCGGCAAAGATACGAGGTGGCAAAGTAAAAATTCGCAAAGAGCACGTTAGAATCTATAAAATCACCAATTTTCAAATTACTTGGAAAAAAACAGGGAGAACTACTAAATGACTGGTGTACATAAAAACAAAATTGTTAATTTAAAACTTATCCGAAAAGCCTATATCGACAGCGACAGACAACGGCAACACTGAACGAAATATTCCCCAAAGTGCGTGCGGGCGTATTGACAGGTCGATACGGTGTCGCGTGCCATTATGATTGTGTACGTGAGGTGTGTTTCCGAACCTCAATTGGAACTCAAAGTACAAAGTACGTTCAAAATAATTTGACAGCTAAGTTGTTAGGTAGATCCAAAAGTATTCTACTTGGCTGATAATAACAGTATGATACTGTAGAAATTAGATAAATATGTTGAACTGAAAGGCGACAAAAATAGATGAACAATTTAACTTTAAAATGATATTTTTTTATTTTGTATTGAATTTATTACACGTCAAATGAACTCGCGAAATCCGTTTTTGTTTTCTGCTTTTAAATGATAAAATCAATGGAATAAATATAATATGATAAGAGTATCCGTGGTGTAGTATGATTAGCCGTTCTTAATTGATCGGCAAAGTTAAGCTACCACTGTCGTGATCGGTACCCGGATGGGTGACCACCTAGTAGTATTTCAAATCCAGCGTTCTGTGCTTCGGAAGGTACGTAAAGCCGTTAGTTCCAGTTATCACTTAATTGTGATAATCGTTAAAATATTTGAAGGCCTCCTAAGCGGCTTGAAAACTCCAACAGTAGCTTGACCACTAGCCTACCTTCACTGATCCGCAGCGGACACGCGTGGTGGAGTATCTGCCTATTCCCTTTCACCCTCATTTGTGAAAGGAGGCCTGTGCTCAGCAGTGGGACATTATAGGCTGATGATGATGATGATCCTTAACGAAATATCTGCTTGCTAACAAGTTCTTTTATAGATTTTGGATTAACGCAAGAGTTGGTGTCGCCGGATGAATACAGTGTACCCACAATACGTAGCATAGTATAACTGGAGAAGGAAAATATAAAACTTTATTATTCGGTCAAAGAGCAGCTTGACTGGGGAAGTATCTCCACCTAACAGAATACCGCAGCCAAGTAACAATGTTGTATTAAGGTGAGTGATGCTCCGTGTATTGCAAGCGTCCATATATATATGACTACGTTACCCGCTTATACCATCACGTAGGTACGCTTATTTACCGAAACAATAAATTTGGAAAGAGTAGTTACTGATACTGGCGAATATCACAAAAAAATATGTTTACCGACCATTCTCAAATTTCAAACAACTACGATGACTGCCTTCCGCGCTAACAATAATTGACCAGAAATCACTTTAATTGCGAACTGTGATGTGCTCCAAACATACTTATGGTCTTGCTAAATTAAGTACGGTGCTTTTAAGGGATGAAAATCAAAAGAAGAGAGACTAATCTGCCTCACCTAAGATAACTACCGCCAATGAAAATTATCCTTTACTTCAAAGTTACATCTCTCACAAAAACAAAAACCATTTTCACTGTATTTCTTTACTTAACTGTAACCCCTTAGGCCAGGTGGCCTTTGGGGCAACCTTCGTCTATTTCTTGGCCACCACTTCAATACTACCTCTTTGTTTTGTGAATCTGACGTTGCCTTGTACTTCGTGTTTTTCGTGTATGCTTACTTTTGTGAATTTCCATATATGACGATTGGCAAGACACGCTGGTTTAACAACTTAGTTCAAGCATTGAGGTATTGTAGACCAAAAGACGTGTTTAAGCGTCTTTACTTTTCATAGGTTTGTGTTTTGATCACAGTCGAACCATAGTAAATGATAATGTGGCTAAAGGGGCTAAGCACACAAAGCCTAGAATGGAACTGGCCCTCAAGTGCAGCTGTCTGATCTCACCAGTAGGTGCTTGGTGACGGAGATGATATACTGTGGATGAAACTGGCGCAGAACCGGCAAGAACCCTGAGGGAGAGAAGATTTTAACTGAACAATGGGTGATATGTGAGGTGATTATAACAAGTAATATATTTACAGTGCCTATCGTGATTAAAATGTAAAAATGCTAAAAGTAAACACCACGTATTCGGGCGTAACATTCATTCATTTTCGAAATCAAAGACACGATTAAAACATGGCGGACTTCCATATTATTTAGTATGTTTTGACCCTTTGTAACGTCTATGATTTCAATACATAGCCTGCCATGTTTTTTAGCAAATTTCAAATGTGATTTCGATTTAATCGCGCCCCGAAGGACCAAAATATTTGCAACATTTGAGGTTTATTACCCTAGAGCCTCGGGAGATAGAGGCTCATCCTTTACTCAAATAGGACTCACATTGTATCGCTGAGGCTTCTCGTGACAAAAGAGCTGGCATGTATTTTACCACTATTACCAATCAGCAAGGTAATGTAAATGTAGTCTTCTTGAAATGTTTCCGCAGGGCATGGATATTATTCATTCTAATTATGACGTAGGTATAGTTTTTAAAATATTTACCTACTAAATAAATTGTTATACATTTTTAAGGGAAATAATAGATTAGTGATTTAATCTGAACGAGAGTTGACCCAACAAGAGTTTTTAGTGATAAAGCCTAAGTACACTCGCTACGTTAAAAAAAACGAAATACTGATAAAACCAATAGTTGGAAAACAAAAATCATGTTAGTGCCGTCTATAAATAGCGACACAAGTAAACAACAACCTTTAAGACATCGATGGGCAACTCTATAAATAAGGTGGCAGGAAGATAATGATATGCGTTTATTTATCGCATAACGAAGTATTAATTAATAGTACTTCATTTTAAAACGATGTATCACAAAATATCGGTCCGTCCCCCTTCCTTCTTTTCTAGCATAAGAATATTATATTAAATTGCTACACCCTATTATTGGGTAATTATGTATAACATTTTAAATACCCAATGTACATAATTGCAATAAATGATTGAGTATTGAGTATTGAGTATCGACACGAACGAAAGACGTAGTGTTTCAAAGTGGTATTATGGAGTAGTGATTTTTTTAAGAATTATTTGGTGCGATATTATGTGATGTAAAGATTGTGGGGTAAGTGGCGTGACGGCAGGCACCCAGCCGTGGGCGGTCTGCCTGCGCGGGCTGGCAGCGATGCGCCGCCTCCAGTAGGTGCTCGCCGCCGCGTCAGGCCAGTCGCACGTCCCGGCCGCACAGCCTCCTCCGACCCCTGAGTGCTGCGCTCGCCCATAACGCGCAGCACCTAGCCGCAGCCGCCTAACCGCCTAGCCGCCTAGCCACGCCGGCACAACAAACTCTCCGATCGAACCAACTAATAAGTGTTTGTCATCACACTACGAAAGCGACCACACGGATCCGATACCGCAAGTAAGTTTTTTATCGACTTTTCCCCAACTTAAAAGTTATTTATTCCCATAACCTTATCATTTGATATACATGTCCACGTAAGTAAATTTTCTTCTACCTATTGTCGGTTTCACTTATGAAAGATTCCACCGATGAAAACGTTCGACCATTCTGTAGATGTACGTACGCTTGCAAGAGCGCGATTTACTACCATTCAGTTTATAGCCAATTAAAAAAACTGTTTCTAAAAATAGAAAAGGCTGTGTGGGCTTTTGTGGCGTTATATTTGAGAAGATTAAAATGGATAAATTTGTGTATGCGTGTCATAGTAGCATTAATATTTTTGTTAGGAAACGTAGCAGTAGAAACACCGGTCAAAGTAAGTGATACAATTGTTGTGAGGTTGTTTGGACTTATTGTTGTAAGTTTTTGATTTTTTATATGTAGTTTTGTCTAAATTACATTACTCATGTATTTTTTCGTACTTTTTCGACTGTGATTAAACTGGTTTACAGATGACGTATTTCCTCAACCTTCTCCCATTCATTAAAACAAGTAATACAGGTTCATTAACGCGCTCCTCGGAGGAAAGTCATCAGAGAATTCAATTAGGGGATAAAGTAGGAACCATTTACCTTTGGGTTAATTGAGACTACTATTATTGACATATATCACAGTGAACTGTTTGTATTTCAATTTACAAGTAGATTGTAATTAACCACGAGATACTTTGCCTCATTTGAGATCCACTTGGTATACTCTACATATTGATGATGATAATATATACTTTCTATCCTATTAAATTTAACAAAATAAATTAAATTCGGGAGACTATATTTAGTATGATGAGATAATAATTTTATTGAGATCAACACAAATTCAAGCATGAAACACGTTCACGAAAACAAATGGTACACAATAGATAAATTCTATTAGGAGGCCACAGGTGCTTCCAGCAGACAAGCTTCAATTTGACTATGGGAACCTCAATTCATTTTATTGGGCACATTCATGATAAATGTAGTTTTAATAAAATAAACCTTTTGTACACTATTTCATATTAATTAAACAGAACACAAACGTAAAAACACTTTTAACATAAAACAATAAAAATAACATATCGCAGTTTTCCCATGTCCTTCTTCCATGAACCAATTGATGATGTGGTCTTCTAAAACGATTTTAATAAATGTTTGCCCTTCTACGATAGAGATTTATTTCAGTGGCCACTTTTATCAACCCGGAGGTTATAAAATAGGCACACTTTTCATAGCGAGAACAGTTAAGTAGGAGTATCAATATACGGTCCAAAGAGTATTAGAAGTCCAGGAAAAGGCAGGTCACAAGATTACCGATTTATCGTGAGCACTATTCTAGGAAACATCTCTCAACTGTTCAGATTCGAAAAAGGCTTCAAGAAATTCGACTCTAAACATTAAAATAAATAAAAAAGTAATTTAAAATTTGATCGGCTTCAAAATACACTAAAAAGTATGAAATAACTATAATCTGACACTGATTTAAAGTCACTACTACGTATTAATAATAAATATAACAATCTAATGAATAAACTCAATGATTATTACTTTTTGGTCAAAATCCGTATTCACGTTTAACAATTAAGCTAATGAGACATTTTGGAATTTTGAAATTCAAAACACCGATGAACTGTATTGTGAAAGTTCAGGAGTTCGAAGTATGTTAGTTGAATCTAAATAATTAACCAGATGGTTATGTGGATAATACAGGCAGAATGAGATTCGATTAATAATTGGAGAGACATTCTCTAGATTACTGGGGACTTCACCATTGAGATAAGTTATTTCTTCTTTTATTTTTTGTAAGAGGTGGCGGTAATAATTTTTATTTAATCTTCTAAAATGTGCCGATTCTGTTGTAAATCGCACAAAACAAAATTTAGTCACATCACATCTCTTTCTTGCGAACATTATTGAAAAAGGATAGAGCATATTTAAAGTTGTCAAATTAGTCTTTGCCGTCTTCATTTGCGGGTATTTAGACTAGACGTAACCGCGATACATGGCGACTTTTATATTGAAAACAAGCATTGGACTAATTTAACAGGACTTAATTTCTTACATCATTTTCTTATGTTTTTGTTAGAAAGAGACATAGTGAGACTAAAATTAGTAAAGTTGTAAACAACAGAATCAGGGTCAATAAATTCATTAATTTTCAAGACTTTGTTGATCTTTTTCATTCTGTTCAAATAGTTCGTGTAGAAAATGAAGTGGAAAAATGAGTGTAGAGCTTTTTCACTATACTAACTTTTTCATCAGCTGAATAGCAGAAAAGTAGAGAAGTATTAGATTAAATTCCCCTCAGATTTCTTTTGCTCAGATATTTATTATCGAACTATAATTTTCGGCGGAGTAAATATTTGTATGATTTTATAATTAACTAGATTGTTTACAGCTAGATTATTCAGTTTCCAATTTGATATGCATTTGTGTCTATATGTGCACCCACGCAATCATAGTACACTGTTACAACGGTGGTCTTACCTATTACTATTGGTTCAACTTCTGCTTTACTGGTTTATTTCTGATATCAGCGATTGGTATTTTCAGAGACTTAAACTTATTTATGGATGCTGTTTTGATCCATAGTTAGGTACTGTTGAACAACTGTATTGATACTGTTACAACTGTTTGTTCTGGCTTCTTTCACATCATTTTAGATTTGCCTTTTATTCTCTCCGACTAAACTTATGCAATTACAATGCTGCACTTTTAAAGAATCTTTACTGACTGTATTTTTCAGGACTTCCCCGTTGCCGCTAGTATGTGTACTACATGATTTATTAATTTATTGAAAACTAGCAGCGAAACCCGGCGTTGCTCGGGTTAAAATACATCGCATGTTTAATGGTATAAAAAATATATAAGGAAACATTTTTTAACATAGATATTATAGATTTCTATTTTCGATATTGAGATACTTTCCAGAACATTCAAATAGTTTGTTATTTTTCACCGAAATTTATAGTATTAGAACAGTCTAGAACATTCAAATAGTTTGTTCTTTTTCACTTGTGAAAATCACTTGATTTTTTTTTGTAACTGTTTACTCTTGATTCCAATTCATCTTTACTCACGATTGAACTGACAAAAAGTCACTGAATTTCGGTTTATATACCATCAGACACCGAAATTTCCAGTACCAGATCACTCTAGAATATTTAGATGTACATCACTTCGATTTGATTCTTTTAGATTAATAATATCACTCGGACTCGTACACATTTTGGAACTTTCCAGATCAATCCAAAAATGTTTAGAACTTTCTCGACCATTTTAAATAGCTTATAATAAATTGCACTCATTTTAGAATTTTCTAGATCATTCTAGAAATTTCTAGAACTCTCTCGAACATTTTAAATGGCTTAACATTCTTTATACGTTAGTGGGTACAAGTACAGATTGGTGCAATGGTGTCATGGAACACCTGGTTTTGTACCCTTGTGTTCCCTTCAACGGCCAAGTCACACAACATTAACTATAATAATAAAGAAATCGCTGTAAGGAACCTTAGACTTGGCACGACTTTGTCTAGATTTCATTACTTTTTAGAGATAAACAAGACATTTCATCGAGACTTGGCTAGTTTTTTACAGAATGTTTTTGATGGGATTTCACTTCTTTTTGTAGAAAATGAAGCGGCCCACCAAGTTGAATATTTTTTTTAAAGGCGGTATTGCGATCTCTAATAGTTTGGTTGGGCTCTTGTGTTTTCTATTCAGGGTCACCAGGTACTCCAGATCTTCAATTATCCTAGTTTTTATAGTTTTCCCTTTATGTGGTCATTAAACCCTAACTCTGTACCAAATTTCAGCTCTCTGAGTTTATGGGAAGTACTAGTTCTATTTTGATGATCATAAGTGAGTGAGTGAGTGAGTTTCATAAATGTGAAACCTACAGACTTGAAATTTTGGATTTTAAGTATGTGATTATAGCTTACTGGATGACGAAAATATCTGCGTTCGGGTCTTATCCAGAGGTTCTCAAATAGGGGCCTGAAAATGCGGCGAAATGGTTCCAGTAAAGGATGGTACGGCAGTGTTTGCTTCGCGCTCGACTCGGCGGGGGCACTGCCGTGCCCCCCGATTATCGGTTTTTCTTATTGGTGGCGTTAAGTATATATAAAAAAATATTGAATAAATAGATTCCGAAAATAAAAATAAAATGTTGCTTATCAAGTTTATACTGTGATTGGGGTCACTTTGATAACTCCTATTTTTTCCATTGTAATTGATAGCCATGCCGAAAAGGAACAGAATTTTTTTTTAAAAAAAAATTTTTTTTTTGCCTTATTTTCATAAGTTATTTGATTTTTAGTAAATTTGGGGTGACTTTGATTAAGGGGTCGACTTTGATATAGGTACATAAGTTATTTTAAAAATTAAATTATTGGTTTAGATAATTACATATTTTAATTGTCACAAGGCTTAGCTTAATTTAGCATAACTATAATTTTATAAAATACCTTAAACAGAACATAAAATCTACAATTAACCAAAAAAAAAAACGATTTAGTGTTCATTTTTAATCAATATAATCACTCCTTTTATATCGTCTTATCATATTAATTAAAATCTTAAAGAATAAACAATTTCACTAATTCTTATTTTAATCATCACAAGGTTGTGCTTAACTATGATTTTATAATTTTTTCCAAAAATATCTTCAACAGAACAGAAATAAAATAAAAATTACTTACAATTATACAAAAAAACAGACAGATTTAATTTTTAGGGTTCTGTCACCTGAGGGGTGCCAAACGGAACTCTATCACTAAGACTCCACAGTCCGTCCGTCTGTCAGTGGGCTGTATCTCATGAACGGTAATAGGTAGACAGCTGAAATTTCAAGAAAATTCAGAGAATATGTATTTCTATTGCTGCTATAACAACATATAATAAAAAAAAATACTAAAAATTAAAGGGGGCGCCGGCCATACAACAAACGTCTTTTTTGGTGTTTTGTTTTCATAGCACAATGTGTTAATTAATATTTGTACGGAACCCTCCGTTTACGCCTGGCCGGTTTTTTAATCAATATAATCAGTAATTTTTCACTTGTTATATTAATTAAAGTCTTAAAAAAAAATTGCTTCTTCCAAGGTTTCGGCGTCATAGCTTTTATCAGGTATTGTTTTTTAGGTCCATACCATGATTATACCTGAAATAGGGGCAAGATTGATAATGCATACAAACTCCTCGTAATAGTAGAAATAAAAATAGCGGGGTGACATTGATGATATCAATGTCGCCCCAGTCACTCTAACAAAGTAACCCCGACAACTAAATTATAACCTCAAAACTATCTTGTGCAAAAAGAAAATCTAAACATGATTGTGCTCCCAATAAACCCTGAATCTATTGTGATAAAATTCTTAAACCTTAACACGGTAGTTAATTCTGTAGTTCAAAAGTTTACAGAGCATGAATTTCTTACCTTAGTTGGAGGTATACTTCAACATTTTTTTACTCGACCATATGCCGTCGCACACGTCTCTGAACCAAATGTTGAGAGGCTGAACTGTCAATTTCGCCGACAAAAAAAAATAAATATGGGCTACGTTCCGTTTCTTCTGACATATTTAACAAAAAGTAAATTTTTCGAGTTATCATCAATGTCGCCTCGACATTTGAAAGTCATCCCATTTTACGGTAATTTCTAGATCATGCTAGAAATTTCTAGAACTTTCTAGAACTCTCTCGGACATTTTAAATCGCTTATAATAAATTGCACTCATTTTAGATTTTTCTAGAACTTTCTCAAACATTCAAACTCGATCATAATCAATTGCACTCATTTTGGAACTTTCCAGATCATTCTGGAAATTTCTAGAACGTTCTCGAACATTATAACTCGATAATAACAGTTTTGGACATTTTGGAACTTTCTAGATGAAGCCAGAAATTTGTAGAACTTTCTCAAAACATGCTATATCGATTATAATAGTTTGCATTCACTCTAGAATTTTCTAGATCATTCCAGATATTTGTTGAACTTTCTAGAACATTCCAGATCGATTATAACCGTTTTACACATTTTGGAACTTTCTAGACCATTCCAGAAAATTTGAGAGCTTTTCAGAAGTTCTCATGCGTTAGAAAAGGACAGCAATATATGTTTCAACATTTTCGCCACCCACAACCACCCCCTTCCACCCACCGCGACCAAACTCCCTTACTACCACCTGGAGACCAAGGGGTATTTACCACCCCAACGGGAAGTTGATTGGGGTTGGTGGTGATTGAGAAAACTGCATATTTACGTACCCACAAAAGCATTTTATATATATTACTAGCTTTATAGCCCGCGACTTCGTCCGCGTAGATTATTTCTTTTTTCTAGATATTAATCATTGTAACAATATAGAGCTTTGTTCATGGCTATTGTCCGCCACTACGTGTGATATTGACAAAAGTTCAGGTAGATTAAGAGCTCATATGCGAGGATGCCACATAAAACTGAAATAGTCCTGCCGCAAATCAACTCTAGCAAATTTCAGAGTTTTTCCCTGTGACTACAAACCTTAATTAGGAACTGTTATCTTTTAAATTCAAACGGAAGGTGATTTGGGATCAATGGTATACGCGGCAAGAAGACTGTTTCTCCTCTGGCAGAAACAGTAAATATTTTGGCCTCAATAACATTGCGGCGGAGAGCTGTTACTTGTAGTCTAGTTCCACAGCACAATTTTGGAGGCCTTATCTCTCTTTCCCTCATGTCTGAGGATCGTGGTCAACATCAGGTTTGCTTCTAGAGCGAATGATCTGCCTCCACTGGTTTCTGTCTTCTGGTTTCTGTAAAACTTGGAGGACGATGAGTCTTTTACTTGATCGGACCATCTTGTTGGTGAACGACCACGTAGTCGTTTTCCCTCCGTGTGATTGATGACTATGATCAGATTTCCAAACTTTCATCGCCTTTGCGCACCATATGGCCGAAATACGAAAAAATACGTTGGTGGCATATGGTTGACAATCGTGTTTTAATTTTGAGCTGCGATGGGATTGATGCATTGTTGCGTTTAGTGGTCCAAGGTATTTCCAACATCCGTCTCCAGCACCACATCTCGAATGCATCAATCCTTTTTCTTTCTCGGGCCAGTATAGTCCACGCTTCCACTCCATACATGAAAATGAGGAATACCAATGCTCGTATTAACAGGATCTTTGTTTTAATACCGATTCCTCTCTTTTTCCTGATGTTGTTTATGCGAGTCATTTCAATACGCCAATACCATAAGCCGAAATAATAAATTTTGAAATTTTCACTCCGAAATAAAGAACTTCATATACTAAATTTAATCCCCCTTTTCATTCCTTAAGGGTTCAAATTCCAACAACACCGATATTCGTTGCGTTAGTTTATAACCATAAGCTTAAATAATAAATTTAGTGTACTTCCATACACAAATTCATCCCCCTTTTTACCCTTTTGGGATCGGAATTATCAAAAACGTTGAGGCACATATAAATTATTTTTTAATTGTCAACCTAAACACAAAATTTGAAGGTCCTAACTTCGAAACTGATGGACTTTCATATAAACTTACATCCCCTATTTTACCCCCTTAAGGATGGAATATCCAAAAATCCTTAGTGGTTGCCTACACTGTGTAATAATATATTAAGTGACGTTTACTTTGAAACTGAATGACTTACATACATCCCATACCTTTTCACCCTGTCGGGGGTGGAATTGTCAAAAAAGCTGAAACATGTATAAATTAATTTTCAATCGTTAGCCTAAATACAAAATTTGAAGATCCTAACTTCAAAACTGACGAACTTTCATACAAACTTTCATCCCCTATTTTACCCCCCTAGGAGTGGAATTTCCAAAAATCCTTCCTTACTGAATACCTACACTGTATAATATTAAATATAGTGAAGTTTACTTTGAAATTGAAGGACTTGCATACACAACTTCATCCACCTTTTCCTCCCTTCGGTGGTGGAATAATCACAAACGCTGAGATAACTATACATTAATTTTCAATCGTCAGCCTAAACACAAAATTTGAAGATCCTAACTTCAAAACTGACGGACTTGCATACAAACTTTCATCCCTTATTTTACCCTGTTAGGGGTGGAGTTTCCAAAGATTCTTCCTTAGTGGATGGATGCCTACACCATATAATAACACATTTAGTGAAGTTTACTTTGAAATTGAAGGACTTGCATACACAACTTCATCCCCCTTTTCCTCCCTTCGGTGGTGTAATTATTACAAACGCTGAGATAACTATATATTAATTTTCAATCGTCAGCCTAAACACAAAATTTGAAGATCCTAACTTCAAAACTGACGGACTTGCATACAAACTTTCATCCCTTATTTTACCCTGTTAGGGGTGGAATTTCCAAAAATCCTTCCTTAGTGGATGCCTACATCGTATAATAATATATTTAGTGAAGTTTATTTTGAAATTGGAGGACTTGCATACCCAACTTCATCCCCCTTTTCCTCCCTTCGGTGGTGGAATTATCACAAACGCTGAGATAACTACACATTAATTTTCAATCGTCAGCCTAAACACAAAATTTGAAGATCCTAACTTCAAAACTGACGGACTTGCATACAAACTGTCATCCCCTATTTTACCCTCTTAGGGGTGGAATTTCCAAAAATCCTTCCTTAGTGGATGCCTCCACTGTATAAGGTATCTTTGTGCAAAATTTCAAATCTCTAGGTCCAGCGGTTTGGGCTGTGGGCTGATATATCAACAATCAGTTTATCATTTTATATATTAAGATTAGATTATAACACTATTACAGTATAATACTAATTCGATGCAGATTAAAATTACAATAGTTGCTTATAAACATTATTAAAAATGTATTAGAACATAAAATAAAAAAGCACTTAAACGCTTGGCTCGCGGTTAAAAATATAACAATGACATCAATTGTTATAATAGGACGCGCGTCCCTCGCGAGAACCAACGGGCTAACAATACAATATTGTATTTCATAATGACACATCATTTTCAATGCATGATGTTTTATGCTTCTCGGTAAGTATAGTAGGTGCCGGTTAGCTTTTCGCAATCTGAGATAATGTGGTTTATGGTGACATCTCTTACTTGGTATTCCACAATTTATCTTTGATGATGTTTTGTATACTGAAACACTGGCCCGTTGCCGAATTGTATCTAATACGTAACATTTTCATTGGTTTCCCAATGTCCTTACTAACTGACCAAGTAAAACGACATCCATTTTTATCCTTTCTTCGGTAATAAATAATGTAGCACTACATTATATGTATACTCTACTTCGACCGACAAGGTTTTAAGGTTTTAGGAGTAATTTCTCTGTATCATCATAGTTTAGCGTTTTGAAAAATTTAGTAACTATATGCTTACAAGCAAATGTGTGTAATGGTTAGATGTTAAGTACACCATTCAATTTGTTGTATAAGAAATTAGCAAAGAAGAGGAAAAATCTATGAGAAGTGCTAGTGTGTAAGGTTTGGGTGCAACATACAGTGCCCTTGCGACGCTTTTCCAATAACGGTTCCAAATTAAATTCCAATTGCGATTGCTTTTTTAAAATGGTGTGCACCGTGTGCAATACAAAAGCCTGTCTCACCGTTAATATTCATCATCCCATTTCTTGTAGAGGTCAGTAGTTAATGAGTAAAGTAATAATTTAAGACTTTTATTCAGTAATTTCATTAGTTTCCAGTTCTTAACATATATTTCTTATTTGGAAAGTATGTTTCCATTATCAGCTGTACCCCGAGAGTTAAGCTTGCAAAGAACTAACGTAACTAACGCGTTTGCGTATATAAATACGCTAACGCGTTAGTTACGTACGTAGTATTTATATACTCTACTTTTAATTTTTTGCAAACATTACACCCGGGCACCCGTGTTACTGACGTATGTTGGGTTGCGTACGATCAACACGTTGCAGATTTATTAGTAGTGGAGTGGGAGAGAATGGACTCATTGCTGATTGAGTGCAGCAATGTATACAGCCTGTGCGTGAAAATTGTTGATTGACACCGATATTATTAGATGCGTAGCCGCAGCACGGACCTCCCCCACGCAGTAAGAATAGGCTGTTTTAATCAGCGGATTATCTGAATTAATGCGTTTATTAATATAATGTTAAATGGATTTATCTTTATACAGAGTATTTTAGATAAGTCATACTAAGTAATGAAAAAAAAAAAATATTTATTTCCTCCAGAACGCACAGAATAAAATTAGGTATATACAAAATAATAACAATAATAAAGAAAAATAAAACAGTAGCAATAATAATAATAATAATAATCTGTGCGTCGCGGTGTAAAAAAGGCTCCGACTCAGTATAAAGTTGTGGGAGCTATCCACAACACTGGTATTCTGTCGGCACCTTGTGACGCGTGAGTAATGTACCTTTATCTATCTAGATACTCTACCTTTCCGCTAGTAGCTTTACTCGCGTGGACATCTTGAAATATCTCTGTGTGCATGTATTAGGCTCTGCTCTCAGCTTGTCCATATAGATGTTAATACTATAGTTTCATCCATTGGAAAATAGAGTATTTACCCCGATATTCGATACAGTCGGCTAGTTAAATATTTGTCATATCTACAGTGAGGATTATTTAGACGGGCCAATTACTGACCCTCCCCTCCCCAATGAGCACTGGCGACCTTACTTACACGCAGGACCACAACATAAAGTTATTTTGCTGCTTCCGTAAGGTGGAAGTACTTCACCAGTCGCGCTGCTGCTCTTTGAGCGAATAAACGCTACGCTCTACCTCTTCCTAATATTATGGAAATAAGCAAAGTAAACCAACGTGGCCGTAGCCTCATATGTTGTACTAGCTTCTGCTCGCGGCGTCGCCCACGTGGCCTACAGGAATCAAATGACATATTTTTCGACAACAATAAAATAAAACAACTTCATCCCGCTTCGAGGGTGGAATTATTAAAAACGCTGAGACACGTATACATTAATTTTCAATCTTCAGCTTAAACACAGAATTTGAAGATCCTAACTTCGAAACTGATAGACTTTCATACAAACTTTCATCCCCTATTTTACCCCCTTAGGGGTGGAATTTTGAAAAACCCTTTCTTAGTGGTTACCTACTCTTCACAAAGAATACACCCTCCAAATTTCATGTCTCTACGACCAGCGGTTTAGGCTGTGCGTTGATATAATATAAGTCAGTCAATCAGTCAGTCAGTCAGGACTTTGAATTTTATATATATAAATATCTATTTTTTTTACTTTGCGGTAGCGTAGGAAGTCAATTTACTAGATTTCTTATGAGGACTCCGTTGTAGTTTACTGTCTAATATTATGCCGGGAAAAACAGAGGCCTTAGCACGAAAATCTATCGCAAGCGTAACGTATTCGTATCGAGAGAGTTAACTCAAATTTGTATGGGAATGTGTCATTCGAATGCTGCCAAACGTTCAAATCGGTAGCACGAACAACTACGTTAACCTCACGTCACACTACGTAAACGTGGTTTGGTATATAATTTGAAATTGGAACTAATTCTGACGTATGGTATCGTCTACTCGCAAGCCAGCTAACGTAGACTTTGTCACCGTGATTTTTTCAGTGAGAGCGTTACGTGAACACCTCGCATCTTAGGTAGGTATTTGGAATGTTTTGAATGTATTCTTTTTTTTAAGTGTGTATGAATATTTTTAGTTGTATTTCTTTATTTATAATCTTATAACTAAATATGGTGAATCATTTAGTTAAAATTATTTCATTTAATTTTATTCTACATGTAATATAGTATTTAAGTTAGTTTTAACTAAAACACATTCAATTGGGGAGCCTCATGTATTGTTCGACTACTATCCGAAAAAAATATTTTTTAGGCCATAATTAACCCATTGATTCTGAAACATCCTATATATACGTAATTATAATAAGTGTATAAATGTTAGGGGATGTCAATAGTTCAATTTGAGCCACTCTTTATATGAAATCCCCTAAAACTCCTAAAACACAAATCTAGAAATGAAAATCGTCGAGTTTATTTCTAACGGAGTCAAAAGACTCATCCTCTTCGTCTGTTATGTTCTAAATTCAAACCTTTAAACACGTGAACTCTTTGCTGTACGTTCAAAAATATTTCCACATTCATCACATTTCAATGGTGAAAAAGAAAACATTTACATGGGAATGATGATGTAATACCTTATATCGTTAGCTAATAATATAAGATAAGCTGATTATTTCATTTAGTTTATGTTATTGGAAATAAATATTTTAATATTGTGTACCAATAAAATCAAAAATGTATGTTTCAAAATTTCTAGACGAATTTAACGTAGCTCGCAAGCTAGGTTTCGAGTAGACGATAGAACTTCTGTCAAAAATGACATCTACTCGATACGATGACGCTACGAAGGCGATACGAAAGTGGTTCGTGCTAAGGCTACAGATTCTAACTATGTAGTTCGAGTAGTGTACCGTTTACGAGTATGTGAGCAATATAGTAGTCACTCTTAGCAATATAAAACCTTTTGCACTTAGCTAATAAGGAATTAGGTATAAGATTATAGATGTATTTTTTTTTTGACACAGGTGATAAAGGTGTCATGTAATTGTGTAAAGTCTGTGCCTTTTCTATTCACTTCAAATCAGGGAAGTGTCATAAACGAATAAAAATATCGGATTATTCGGTAATCACATAGGGCATATCATTATTATTATATGCCAAAAGCAAAAATGGGCCTAAAATGTATTCTTGTGGTTTGTCTGTCAGTACCACTATTACCAAATTTATAATATCCAAGGATAAACAAAAATATTTCTATCCCACTACCGTTGCGCAATTCCGCCATATTTTCAACGTCTATGCTCAAATCATAACAAAACCGTAAGACATCTCTAAACAAAACCGCATGTACAGCATGGGGTTCTTCAAAAAGGGTGTGAAGCGGTTTCTTCAGGGTCGGCAACGAGCGAGTGATACCCCTGGTGTTGCAAGCGTCCATAGGCTACGGTAACTGCTTACCATCAGGCGGGCCGTATGCTTGTTTGCCACCTTAGTGGTATAAAAAAAAAAAACCTCGGAGAAATCGGTGATCGAACATAAAAAAAATACACATAGAATTGAGAACCTGCTGGATTCAATACCCTGTACGAAACACAGTATTCCTTAGCGACCGCGCGCGGCGATATAAATCCTGATATTGGTTTTCGGTTTATAAACATGTATTCGCGTGATAAGCAAGAAGCGTTTTCCTACTCAATAAGCACAGATTTTCAATATTAATCTTACTTTAACTTTTTTTATTTGCATAGCTAAATTTGAGTTAAGTTTGTCATTCTTTAAATCGAATTCATGCTATTTCCTTTAGAGAAAATGATTTCTAAATTAATTTACTTTCATAAAAATCACAGAGGAAAATAAAGCCTTGATAAATATCCCAAATATAATTAGTTAGCTGGTGTATATCTTGTAAAGGGCAAAGATACAAGTACTTTCAGTTAAACCCTGTGTGTGAGTGTTAAGCTACCTCAAGTAGGTTTATTTACACCTACGTGAGCTAATATGTACCTACCTATTTAAACGTATTAACATTTGCTTTGCCTCTCCTATTTTATGTAATAAAATAAACGCAAAAGTTTGTGAGGATTGATGTATGGATGTTTGTTACCCCCTCAAGCAACAACTAGTGAACGGATTTAGATGAAATTTTGCACACAGATAGAATATGTTTTGGACTAACACATAGAATGCTTTGTATGCCGGAATAATAACATCTCGCTCAGGAATTCGACTAAAACCACAGGGCGGAAATTAGTCACTTATTTTTGTAAGACAGTAGGAGATATTAGTTTCTTCATATCACGCATATCATCAATTTTCTATTTGTCATAGCTATTAAAGCTATCTGTGCCATAACAATCTTCTTTATTGGTGTAATAACAGTTTACTAAATATAATGCTGCATAATGGCTGCATATGATATTTATCATCGATTCTTCCGTGGGCTATAGAGTTATTCAAAGTCCCCATAAACATGAATACCTGAGAATACTTACCGAAGTCAGGAACAGTTGTCAACGTTACTAAAAGCTCTGACATTTAACACTGAATAATTTTGTCCGCCATCTATTAATAACGGGTTTAGTCTGTCGGAAATACAGTTTACCCTTTTTAATTTCAACAGTTTGGGAATTAATCTAATTACGTTAGTTTAAAGTTCAGTACCGATGATGTTAGATTTTAAAGTTGTAGCTCGAAGCTAGAGCTCGAACGTCGTGTCGAGGGTCCTGAATACGAATCCTCCAATAAGCTCATGTCTAGCAAGCCTTTCGGTGATGGTCACCATCGCGAGTAAACTATAGTATGCTGGTCACCCTCAAGTTAAACAATCTGTCCATGGTGACATTGTGGCCAAACACAGGTCTAATGATAGTAACAAAAACTAGTGAGGTATCGTGGGACACCAACAGAAGCGAAGCGTTTGTAAAATCTAATTACGTGGCGATTCAACAAACCTGTGACCACCAAACATGAGGTGCGATATTGCATCGCCCCGTTCCTTACACATTTTGTGATTTAGGCCCCCATTCGTAACGTGCCTTGAGAAGATGCGCTTTAACAAAACTGAACCTTAGTTGATGCGTGAATGCTACTTGTAGGTACTCTTAAATGGCTTATTTGATTTGTGTGAATTCACAGCGTGATCACTTCAAATGATTGTCACTTACATATTTCCGCCGTTTCTTTCACCTCTCAAGTCATTCAAACATTTGGCAGAAGAGCTTTCCATACAATTTGTTTACTTACGCAATCATTCAAGAATACGTCTATTCTATAAGTAGTCCGCTATTCTACATTTACTTCTGATCACTGTTGGTCTCATAAATATTTTTAAGAGCTCCATATAAAAAATATACCCTGCTATAACCATGCCCACAGCCCAAGTTATTATTTATACGATTCAGTACGGTAATTTAACACTGCTTATAACTTACATGACGATAATGTAACTGCTATACGTAAGATCTCATGGGGATAATTTGAAGGTACTGAAATCAGCAAATATAATTTATAAAGTATCGAAAGTTGTCAACTTATCAGCTTAGCGTAAAGTTTCCCTACTTCAGAATTATATTAGAATATAAAGCAGTTATTCGAGTCCTTCAATAATAAACGATAGGTTTATCGTGTTTAATTTTACCGGAGGCTACCTAGCGTCTCAAATACAATAATAAAGAGATTATTTAAGTTTAGGCTTTACACAGCTATATTGGTACTATTAATAGGATATTGGATTATATTGGTCGTATTCATTCACTTCGTCTTTCTATTAACCAACGCGATAAAAAAAAAACAATGAGGTTTGCAAATTGTTTGTATATATAATATATTTTTATATAGGTTCACCGATAACTCTGAAACGGCTTATCCGATATGGATGGTTATATTACAATGGTCCCATATTAATTTTATCATGATCCGACCATGGAATTTGAAGATATGATAGAAATCTTCAACGGAAAAGAGCATACACGTCGCAATTGCCGCATATTATGGAGTATAGCATGGGGGTGTGAAGAGATTTCTGCAGGGTCGGAGCGTGATACCCCTGGTGTTGCAAGCGTCCATAGGCTACAGTAACCGCTTACTATAAGGCGGGCCGTATGCTTGTATGCCACCTAAAAGGTATAAAAATAATTCAAGATTGTCGCTAATTTATCAATGATATGCATATAGTGGCCCGTAGTAGTGTAGCCTGATAATAAAGATTTATTATTATTATATCCTCGGTCAATCGGTCTGTGGCAAATGTTGAGTGATATTGAAATAGCATATGAAATTCAGAATTGAAATATAAAAACTTTTAAAGAGCACGACGTGCTACCGGATTTTCGATGATTTCAAAACAATGACAGATTAGAGGTCCTACGTGTCGTCGTTATTTCATACTTTTTAGTGTACTTTAAAGTCGGTTTATTTTTTTGCATAAAAGTTATATGGGGGGTGACGTCACGGACGGCTTACTAGTATTATACGCTCGCGTAATTTTATGTTCTTAAAAATATAATTTGTTATTAAATCGCAAAGTTTGCGCTTTCAGTGCGTGCGCCAGGGTCTAGTGTTACCGTGTGAGTGTTCGCGAGCACTAACGAGTTCGTAATAGTGTGATAAGGGCATAGTTTATTAGTGTATTCAGTGAATTAACGATCGATTTTATTGTGTAAAGTGGGTAGAATCGACTCCCACTTCATCACTAAGTTAATAATCGATTTCTACTTCTGCGCCATCTAGTGTAGATTTCAAGTACCATTTCATTGATTGAGATTATACGCTGAACGTCATAATTTATTAATCTGCGATGGCTCAATGTACGGGTTGCGGTAAATTTATATCGCCGGCAGGTGCCGCCACATGCACGGTCTGCCCCTGCATTTATCATAAAGGGTGTGTTGCGATACCGGATAAAGTAGCTGTATCAAAAGATTGGGTTTGTCCCGAATGCAAAAAAAAACAGCGTAAGGGCGACAATAGTAGTACGCCTATAAAAGGCATTTGCGGTACGCCCGCTCCCGCGCCCGCACTTGAGACTGTCGCTAGTCACTCGTCCCACCCTAAGACTGCGTTGCCTCTCGCTTCGACGAATGTTTTGCCTCCGGCCGGGGACACGGACGTCCAGGAAATGCGTCGCGAACTAGCAGAGTATATGGCTGAGTTACGGGAGTTCCGCAAAGAGTTCCGTACTTCGATGTCTAGTATGGGAACGAGAATGGACGACTTTGAGCGGAGACTCGAGGTGGTCGAGCAGAGGGAGGCGGTGATACCAGAGACGGGCGCGGAAGTTGCGGCGCTTCAGGAGACTGTGACCCAACTAAAACAGGACCTCAATGACCGGGACCAAGATATGCTTTTGTCGGACTTAGACATCGGACATCTCCCGGAGGTTAAAGGGGAAAACGTCCACCATACTGTCACCATCCTGGCCACCAAGCTGGGGGTCTCCCTGGAGGACCGCGATATCCTGTTCGCTGCGCGCGTCGGCGCGGTTGAATCGAGCGGCGACGCCGAAAACGGAGCGGGAGCGCGCACGCGCCGCGTCGTCGTGCGACTGGCGCGCCCGCAGCTCCGGGACGAACTACTGCGTGCCGCGCGTGTACGCCGTAATTTGAAAACGGCCGACATCGGTCTGGCAGGGCCACCTCGACGGCTGTACATTAATGAGCGTTTGACTCGCACCAATCGTCAATTGTTCCGTAGTGTACGGGAGGAATGTCGTAAGCGACAGTGGCGGTACTCTTGGACCAAGAGAGGTCGCATTTTCGCGCGGCAAAGTGATGGAGGGCAGGTACACCACATTCGTTCAGAAGTTGACTTACGTCGTGTTTTTGGGACTGATGCTGTTTGAGCAGTCTGGCTACTTTTTCTTGTCATGCATTTTTCAATTAAAATCTTTGGTAATAAAGGCAATTATATATCTTGGTAATAAAACTAGAATGGGCATAGTGATATCAATATCAAAAATATATATAAAAAATCAAATAAAGTATAATTTTTATTTTAAACATTTTATACATAGATATTTTATTTCACTTACATTAAATTATTTTAAAGCGAACATTATATTTGTTGTATTTTACATGTATACTGTGAATTTTTTGTTTTTTATAGTACAAGTATGTCGTGTCCGTGGCTGTTGTTTTCATAATTTTAGCAATGGTTAATAAACTTTTAAAAATAGGTTTGTACAACGCAGGTTCCCTTGGCACAAACCAGGATAGTTTAATAGCCACAGTTTTGTTGAATGACTTTAATGTCCTGGCAATAAATGAGACATGGCTAAGGGCAGGTGAGGAGGGTCGCGCCCCCGTTATTCCTGGGTACCGACTGCGGCACATTCCGCGGCCGCGGGAGGTGCGCTCGCGCGGTGGTGGCGTCGGCTTTTATATCAAGCGATGCGTTAGCGCACGCACCTGGCCTCATCCAGTTGACCCGCGACACAGTTCAGTAGAACAAATGTGGCTCACCATGACTCTTAACGGAAGAAAGCTGGCAATTGGTACGGCATACCGTCCGCCTTGGATGGATGTCGACTTATTCCTTGATGCTATGTCTGATTCTATTTGTTCAATTCCCAATTACGATAATTTGATCTTGTTAGGTGATTTTAATATAAATTTATTTAATATCGATAATATCAATACAATGAAATTTTTAACTTTCTTGACATGTTTTAATTTAACACAATATGTCACTGAGCCGACTCATTTTACTGACAATAGTCAGACACTCATCGATGTGGTTTGTTCCGACTTGAATATAAAAAAGGTAAAACTAGAGCATGTAGGGTCTCTGTTTGGTCACTGTCTTGTGAGTTGCGAATTTAATATTAAGTGTGAGAAACCTAAGCCTTATACCGTAATTTATAGACCGAAAAAAAAAATTTGTTTGGATAATTTCAATTTAGATTTGCAAAATATAGGTTGGGAACAAATATCTACACTTGGTAACGTTAACGATATGGTGACAGCTTTAAACCACAGTGTTGTGACTCTATTTGACATTCACGCACCTATGAAGTCCATCGTCATCAAGGATCGCTCTTATCCCTGGATAACTGACACGATTAAAATGATGATGAATCTACGCGATAAGGCTGCGGCATCCTATCATAAAACTAAGACGGACAATAAGAAGGAATATTACAAATCATTAAAATCCATAGTAAACCAAGCACTGTTTCATGAGAAGTCAGCCTATTTTAAATATAATATAAACAATAAGATACATCAGCCGAAATTATTATGGAAGAACTTAAAAACCACAATTTTGCAAACAAAACATGCTGAGCTGCCCTCCCACTTCAACGATCCAAACATTATAAATAATCACTTTTTAAATATACCCGGTACATCTGAGGTTAATATTTCACAGTTATCCTTTTTTGAATACCATAAATTTTGTGATAAAGTCTTTCACATAGAACCAGTTAGCCTAGATAGCATCATAAAGATAGTTAAAAGTTTAAAATCAAATGCAGAAGGGTGCGATGCTGTTACTTTGGATATGATAATTATGACTTTTCCATACACAATAGAAATTATTAAAGATTTACTAAATAGGTCACTTAGCACTTGCACATATCCTGATATCTGGAAAGTTGCTATAGTGCGTCCGTTGCCTAAACATTCAAACCCCGTGGATCTCAAAGACCTTAGACCTATAAGTATTTTGCCATGTTTGTCTAAAATTGCCGAAAAAGCGGTTTGCTCACAATTAATACATTACCTTGAAACTAATAATATCTTGCCTGATGTACAGTCGGGTTTTAGAAGGGGACGTAGTACCGTAACTGCTTTGCTTGATGTCACCGATAACATTCTGTGCTCACTTGATCAGGGAATGTGTACACTGATGGTTCTATTGGACTTCTCGAGGGCGTTTGATAGTTTAAATATTAATCTGTTGATGTCCAAATTAAATTACTACGGATTTGACAGAGATGCCTTGCATTGGTTTAACAGTTACCTTAGTAATCGATACCAGTTTGTAAGGTTAAGTCATGTAAACGGTTCATCGTCCGTTTCTGAAAAAATGCCAGTAAAGAGGGGGGTACCTCAAGGTTCTGTGTTGGGGCCCGTGCTTTTTATATTGTACTCAGCTGATATTATATCGCATATAAAGTACTGCAGGTTCCATATTTACGCTGATGACATACAGGTGTATATATCGTGTAAGCCTTCCGATATTGACCGTGCAATAATTAATCTTAATAAAGATCTTTCAGCAATAGCAAAATGGTCTTCAAACAATTGCCTTTTACTTAATCCCATGAAAACTAAGTACCTTATCTTTGGTAGCAGACAACAACTAGCCAGCATAGAGCCTACAGAGAATGTCATGCTCATGGGTGAAACTATTGAGCGTGTATATGAAGCGCGCAATCTGGGCTTGCACATGGACAGCGACCTGAGATTTGAGAAACATATTGCTACCTTAGTGAAGAACTGTTTTTACAGATTAAAAATTTTGTATAAAATGAGACCATACATAAAAGAAGACTTACGTATTAAGTTAGTGGAGTCTCTAATATTATCGAAACTGAATTATACAGACACAGTATTTGGGCCACGGCTATTAGCTAGGACTCAAAAAATTATTCAGCGAGTTCAGAATGCCTGTGCTCGCTTCTGCTTTGACATTCCGTTAAGAGAACATGTGACACCATACCTCAATCAACACACAATTTTAAAAATGGCGCATCGTCGCAAGCTACACCTAGCATGTCTTCTTTTTGGCGTTATAAAGTATAAAACTCCCGCATATCTATATGAGAAGTTGTCCTGGGTGAGTGGTCGAAAATCGCATGGTTCGAGGCAATGCGCGTTGCAGCTCTCGACACACCGGCACTCATCGGCTGCTTTTAAAGGAAGTTTCCGCTATGCTGCTTCCAAGTGCTGGAACAACATCCCCCCGCCGATACGGAACCTGCAAAGTATTAATGGCTTTAGAATTAAACTTAAAAGATATATTTTCATGCACCAACTTAACCAGGAAATGCAACGCCACGACACAAGTGCTATATAGGGAAAACTTTGTCAGATTTCTAAATACTTACATAAGTACATGCTTCGTATGAAACACTTGTTCATCACAGCCTTCATACATGTTATTTTTTGTTTCTGTTCGTTTTTTATAAAAATGAAATTGAATTTTTATAATCATATAAACAAGGTATGTAGTTGTACAATCTTTATGCCCGTAAATCTGTTTTTCCTGTTTTATTTATTATTATTATCTTTGCTTTGTGTATTTGTTATAATATTTTATTAATGTTTTGGTTGTATATTTATTTACTTATAGTGTTGAAGTGTATATAATGTAGTAATCCTGCCGTGTTTTCACTTACCGGCCCCAACGGAAGATCAGCGTTGGTTATACGTATTTTCCTACATATAGCCAACAACATGCTGAGTTGGAGGACCGTTTTGTGGCAATATTTAACTATATTATGCTTAAAATGTTTTTCTTTGTTATCTTTACGTGTCACAAATAAATTCTTTCATTTCATTTCATTTCTTTCATATAGGTACCTATTTTCTTATTGAAATAAGGATCGAATAAAATATATATTATATTGACAAGCTATCCAGACGCCATATTCAAAAGATCAATATTTTTGCACGATAAAATAGTATATTACGATACGTGTTCCTTACGTAATACATTTTTTTATTGCCAAAATGACGAGTATCGTATAACATTTAAACCACGTGTGTAAAAATACAGCACTTATTGCACGTTTATCTGTGTAAAAAGGGAATACTTTTTTCCATGGAAAAGCGTATGATAAGTGCGGGTTTTTTACACGCACGCAGTGCTATAAAGGATATTAAAGATATAAAGGATAATTTAAGTTAAATTTTAGACATTTCCTAGCACCATTCAGGAATTGAATATAACACCAAGGAAATGTATACGTTCCCTAGGAGATATACCTATACCTCATACACAAATTCGAGAAGATATGGAGGACCTCTTGGCACGTTTAGAAACCACCAGTCTCCAATTCGGACTTGCAATCAGAGATAAGACGAAAATGTTAATAGTGGACCGGTGTTTACTAAATGTAGCAAATTTTACAAAGCTACACCTACCTTGGCTCTACTATTTCCAATACAGGAGGCTGTGAAGATGAGATCAGAAGACGATGTGCAATTACAAGATCGGCAGTAGAAAGACTGGGAAAGATCTGGAAAGACAGAAGGATAACCAAGAAAACAGAGATTCGACTAATGCGATGCCTTGCCTTTCCAATCTTTCTCTATGGCGCTGAAACTTGATCCTTAAGACTGCAAGATCGCCGGAAAATCGACGCACTGGAGATGTGGTGCTGGAGACGCCTTCTGAAAATTCCGTGGACGGCCTTTCGTACCAATAACTCGATCCTCAAGGAGCTTCGAATAACATAGGTGTAGGCTTTCGTCGACTGTGCAGCTTCGAATTCTCAAGTTCTTTGGTAACATCTCCAGAAACGAACCCTCGATGGAGAGACTTGTTGTCCAGAGTCAGGTTGAAGGCAAATGATCTCGTGGCCGATCACCCACTCGTTGGACTGATCTTTTCAGGACGGTAACCAAATCTACCATGGTACAGTGTTCTCGCAGCGCTACGAACCGCCAAAATGGAGAAGCATTGCAAAAGCAGTAACCCTAGTCAAGGAGAATATTGGCGTTGAAGACCCTCCATGTACACCATCTTTTT
>OX596254.1:7659681-7685480 GCA_951394255.1 Polyploca ridens | reverse complement strand
CCACCTATAAGATTGGGTACCATTATAATATCTACCTACACTATAATCCACTAGCTTAGCAATTTTTTTTTGCTTCATTATTTATTTACGTTTGCTTGTGGGACGGTTCGTTTTTGATTCTTCTATTCCAAAAACATGTAAATAGCTTATTAGCTTTTATACCAAAGAGGTAGTATTAATAATTCATAGATATAATGTTTCCAAATCGAAAATCAATCAATTAATACATATATACCCAACACAATAATGACAAAAAAATATATTGAAATAGGCCTTCACAAGCTATTTTACAATGGGTACATCTTACGTACCTACTCAATAACAAGTTTTTATCGTTCCACGAATCCGAAATCATAGAGTCAGTTAGTCGTTTTTCCTTTCAAGTGTTTTTTTAATATCGGATGTCTATCAAGGAGGTATAGATGGGAATTTCCAACCATCAACTATGGCCATCGATATATTATCTTCTCGTATGGCCATTACTAGTTCCAATGTATGGCCCAACTTAATAAAGCCAGGAGGTACTCCCTAAATCTATGGTTTTACTACTCTAAAGGAATTTCCTTTATAAGCTGACATAATACGCGAATCGCGTTGCACCTTCCTTCTAATGGTTTAAATAATTTGTAAATAAAGAACATAGCACATTATGAGGAGATATATCATTAATTATAATGATCGGGAATATCGGTCAAAACAAGTTTCTTCATCCTTACTAATAGGTGTTATTAACGTTACTATAGAACCCGGAGGAGGACATCCGATACCTTGTATTTCGGGTACGCGGCTGAACCGATAGTTAGTTGAAAATGTTAAGGATCACTGACATAGCTAAACTGATACTTCTAGCTCAAGTAGTCAAACGATCCATCTTGTTAGTGGAATTGGTGAACATATTTAGCTCGGCTACGATAACCTCATTAAGAGCCTACATGTTCTCGTTTACATAACTCAAAGAAATCTTACATATTCACAAGTTGATGTTTTGAACGATAGAAACTTGTTTATAGAGTGTGTTTTAGCCAAATGGCTTATTCTATTAATGTTGCTGAAAACAGTGCACAATTAAGTATATTAATCTTCTATACATATAAAATGCTTTGTCCTGAATTACTGACTGTTGTATTAACGCACAACCTAAACCGCTGATCGTAGAGACCTGAAACTTGGAGGGTGAGTTCTTTGCGTGACATAGGCATCCGATTAGAAAGGATTTTCCGAACTTTTACCCCTAAGGGGGTGAAAAACGGGGGCAAAGTTTGTATGGGAAATTTAAGCAGATTGGATTAAACAAACGACATACGGAGGTATTAATATCTCTGGGTAAAGATGTTCTGAAAATTTACCTTGGTATTGAAATTGCGGTGACGCGCGGCGGGCGGGAGGGCGTACGGTGGAATACCTCTCGCACCCGCGCCTTCGCTGCCGCGCCCCGGCTGTATACGAAATAGAAATTCAAGTGGTAAGGTAATCCCTTCGTAATCAGAGCCAGACATAAAAAAAATGGTTTCTTTCATTCTGTTACTCTTCATACATCACCCCGAATATTTTTATTGTAAAAACACTGAAAATATACTATAACTACAACCCTTAACAAATTTTATTATTATGGCGTCATAAACACCGCGAAAGTCCGTCATACGGGGTTATCAAGTATTTGAGTAATCTAGTTTTCTTTTTTTATTCCTGTTTTTATAACAATATTTAACTTCGCTACATCATTTTATTGTTCTATATTTTAAGGATAGGAACTTTTGCTGAATAAAATATTTGATAAATTTGAAGAATATCCGCGATGTCTAAAAATAAATGGAACTAATAATACCCATGTCAGAAGGCAATATAAAATAAATAAATTACCCTAAAAGGAATCGTGACAACCTTGAAATAAAGAAATGAGGTAGGTTCCTCTTTAAAAGATTTTTGTCGAATAGTAAATTTTATTATCTGCTTCTTGAGCAAAGGCAATTCCATTATTAGAGAAAAGGCTTCCCTTAAAAGCGTGGCGCCAGGGAAACCGTATTTTATTTGCTTTTCTATTTTAAAAAAATCCAAATAATCTGGTTTCCTTTTTATTCACTGTATTAAGAGTACATTCAAAATGAAAGCATAGCAGCTAATGTAGTAACCCTATTAACTACATCTATTGTTTGTACAGTCTCTATCTATGGTCTCTATGTACATATTTGAAACCAAAGGTTTTGGCTTTACTGACATTGTAATATCCAATCAGCTAAACCAAGGATACCTTTTGATATCTAGTTCAATACAACTTCGAGGCAGCTATAATTGAGATAGTGAAGACCACAGACATAAATCTAAATAGAAACCGCAAGTCCCTCCATCCGTATCAAAACCACGCGTGTAACTTTTTATGTACCTACCATAATGTCACAAGATTTTTTTTTTCGTCGTTTTCTCAATTTTTTTTAGCGGTAACTATCATATTTAATGTAATCATAAAAAATCAAAATAAAGGAAATTCAACCAACTAAAGAATTACCTAAAAAATAATCCACTAAGCCGTGCATTGCCGTTGCAAAATTTCTCCTATTTTGGTGTTCATTCAATTCAACTAACATCAAATGCGTCACTGTTTTGAACCTTATTTGTTAGCACGATGCCTTACGATCAAGTACCTAAAAAAATTGCTTCAAATAGCGCCTTAACAGCCTTCTGATATTAAAAAACCGGCCAAGTGCGAACCCCCTTGAATTTTTAATTTTATTACATTTTTATTATTTGTTTTATAACGGCAATAGAAACACACATTCTTTGATCAACTGTCTGCCTATTACGGTACATGAAATACAACCCACTGACAGACGGACGAACGGACGGACGGACAGCGGAGGCTTAGTAATTCATTGGCACCCTTTGGGTACAGAACCCTAAAAAACCACAAGCCTATAAATAGTAAAGGAAAGTGACATATCTACATCAAATTGCTGAACTTCGCAGTCCTCGTTATTAAAGGGTGCTGCGTTCTCGAATATTGAAGGCATAAATTCAAAACATTTTTATTCAGAGCGATACGTCAGCCAGCCAGGTCACGGCAAAAAGAAATCATATCATATCTCGGTTACTGAACTCTCAACTATCATTATGACGTATAGAGTACGGCTAGATTTGTATAAAAAAAAAATAAAGGTTTTTAGAGAACTTTACCCTTGTTTCCTAGGGAATAACTTGAGGCGTTTATAATTTTTTTAGAACTTGTCGTTGATTGTCTTTAATTTATTCGGTCCGCGGACCGAAAAATCAAAATAAATACTACATAATATTGATATTATCTACTTAGAAATGAATATGCCTTTAAGAATATGTAGTACACATTTAACAACGTTCTAGGAAGTGTTGAAATATTATTTCCACGTGTTCATTAGGTATCTGGGGGCACGGAAGTGCCCCCCGCCAAGACAGCCAAGCGAAGCGAAAGGGCACTACCTACCTTTTCTCGAAGCGCTTCGTCGCTTTTTTGAACCCTCATAACTTGGGTTTGGATTATACTAGATAAACAAAATTCTCAGGACATGATGTCAATAGTAAACTTATTAAACATATTAAGTTTCAATAACATAGCTCTTATACTTTAGATTTTATTGATATCTAAAAAACCCCGATTTCGTCACTGACTCACTGATGATCATCAAAACTCATAGGGTACTTCCTGAAGTCCTAGAAAGCTGAAATTTGGTATGTAAGCTTGTATTAGTACACAAACAACAAAAAAATTATAAAACTTGGAAATTTCAAAAAAAAAAAACATGAGCAACTTACAAAAAGAAGTGAAATCCCACCAAAAACATTTTTATGTAAAATGTTGCCGCCAAGACATATAGCTCGTACTGTCAAAAAGTTATCAGATCTCATGTAGAGCTAAACTTGTAACTCTACATGCACTTACTCTATAAGCCCTAACTTCACAAACTCTACACACCGTAGTCAAAATATGTGGCTTGGCCGTTTCAATACTACAAGAACTATTGAATAACAAAAAGTAATGAACAGTGAATAAATTTTTCACTTTACTCCCATGTGACGGTAGCGAAACGGCCAAGCCACATATTTTGACTACGGTGTGTAGAGTTTGTGAAGTTAGGGCTTATAGAGTAAGTGCATGTAGAGTTACAAGTTTAGCTCTACATGAGATCTGATAACTTTTTGACTGTCTTGGCGGCAACATTTTACATAAAAATGTTTTTGGTGGGATCACTGATTACTATAAGTACATTCTTCGAGCAAAAGTATTGAAAAATATGTCATACATAGCATAGCTTAATTTATAATAATAAACCTTATCGATATTTTTGATATTTTTACCTACCGCAAGCACGGCAACTGGAAATGTGAAAATCTTATAAAAATAACATATCTGTCACATAAACGTTACGTCACGTCACCAGCACTTCATCGAACAATCATGTTATGTAGAAGTTGTAGAATTTCATCCCTACAAGTAAGTCACCGTCATAGTACGTCATGGCGAAAATTTTCATGCAAAACATCATTATTCGATGAAGTGCTGATGGTGACGTGACGTGTTATGGTGCGTACATGCTACGCGAAGCGAACACGAGCGGAGCCACAGACTAACAGGATTCGTTCGTTATTCGCGTAGCGTGGGCGGACTTGCAAGTCTCGAAGTGCTTCGAACGAGCATTTTATTTGTCTCGCGCTCGACTGCACTCCGCCCGATTGACAGTTTTTTCACGAACGCGATCCGCATCACTCTCGTTGTAAGCTCGTTGTAGGCTCGCTGTAGTACGTCTATACTTGACATCGCGAGCAACGAACAAATTCTGTTCGTTCGTGGCTCCCCTCGTGGTTCTTCGCGTAGCATGGACGCACCATTACTTTGTGTTGTGTAAAAATAGTCAAGTCGGTGATCAACAATAAATATTTTTTTTTTAAATTAATAAGTGTGGATGTACCTTTAGGCAAAACATAAACCACGTACGTATGTGGGAGTTACCTACATTTCCTTTGACGACAAACATAATCTACAAGGAGATTGGGGAAATAGAAAAGAGAATTTAATGCTAATGGTAGCTCAGTGGTAGTGACGTCGAATGCCTTGCCGTGATGAAATTCTTTGGTTTGAATCCTACGATTGAATTGAGCTTTCAATGATGGAGAACATCATGAGGAAACCATAACATTAGCTGCTTAACTCCCTCAAGCTGAAAATCTCGGTGGCCACTCAGATGGACCTTTTGCTGACTTATCAGCCTATGGGGGCTGTGTCAGCCAATGAGGTGCGTTGAATCGCCGCGTAATTCAATTTTGCATACACAATTTAACATTTTGACCCCTATCCTAAACGTGCGTAAGAAGGTTCGGTAAAAAAATTGCGATCAAAGTCATTTCGATAACTGCGATAATTTCCTTTCTTTTTCTTTTACCCAATCGCTTGACTAGAATATAATGGATAATATCAACCCGAACCAAACACACGATAACTTTTCAAAACACAAATTGGCATACATGTAGCTACAAAGGCAATGTTAACCCTATTCTATACGTCCTTACAAACCTCCCGGGAGTTGTCCGCTTCGCTCCACGCAGTGGCTACCACGCCTCGATATGGGGAACTTTCTTTCATCACTCCCAAAATAGAATTCTTAAAGTACCTCTCATTGCCGTTGTGCGGAAAAGAATTCACAGAAGTAGTTAATCGGTTGTAGTAGAAAGTTTACTTTAATATGACACCGGTATTAGTGAGGTATATGTAGTTTCAAGAATGGAATAATTATAGGAATGTGCTTGAATCAGATGACGCGCTACAGTGACTGCGACATATTAGTAGATAAAATAATAATTGAACTCTTGATTTCTGCTTCAGAGAAATAGAGAAAACCGGCCAAGTGCGAGTCGGACTCGCACACGGAGGGTTCCGTGGTATATTAACTAAATCTTAATTTAATTTTTTTTACGGATTACGATTTTTGACGTATTAAAAAAACTACTTACTAGATCTCGTTCAAACCAATTTTCGGTGGAAGTTTGCATGGTAATGTACATCATATATTTATTTTAGTTTTATCATTCTCTTATTTTAGAAGTTACAGGGGGGGACACACATTTTACCACTTTGGAAGTGTCTCTCGCGCAAACCATTCAGTTTAGAAAATATTATATGAGGAACCTCATTTTTGAAGACCTATCCATAGATACCCCACACGTATGGGTATGATGGAAAAAATTTTTTTGAGTTTCAGTTCTAAGTATGGGGACCCCCCAAAATTTTATGCGGTTCACAGAATACATCTACTTACCAAGTTTCAACAGTATAGTTCTTATAGTTTCGGAAAAAAGAGGCTGGGACATACGGACGGACAGACAGACAGACATGACGAATCTATGAGGGTTCCCTTTTTTGCCATTTGGCTACGGAACCCTAAAAAGGCTGTAAAACACTAAGGTAATTTTGGCAATGTCTGTTATTGAAACACCGTATGACAACCATAAATTACATGTGTACCTACACGTTATAATACATACCAGACTCATTGGCAATCCACGTTATTGGCAGTTTCTTTGTTACATTTTTTTCATGAAAACCATTTTATTATTAACGCTAGCTGCGCCCTCTGTTACGTGACATGGTAGCGTACATATGGACTTTGGGATTATGTTATAATGTATACATTTATTAGTGTTTCTTATAAAGGATAAATTACATGTATTTTCATATTTTCAACCTGTTTATATATGTCTTTAATTTTTATTTTGGGTATCTCTTAAAAATTACTCTAGCTCTACTGCTAACGTATGAAAATTAGGAATGACGTGAAGAATGTGAATGTTTACTCGAAGATTTGAAGAATTATTTAATTTTGTATTAAAAGATTCTACAATACACACAGGTAGGTTCCTACCAAGACATGTCTGCGTTGTAGCAATTACTAGAATGGTAGCTTGCCCATAGGGAATGAATAGATACAAGCGTGAGCGTGCGTGTTCTGAATTGCAAACAATTGTACCTATATAAAATACATATACAAACACTATCTTCATTTAGTGTTGCCCACTCCGAGACCTGATGCATTTAATTTAGGGGTCGTAATTGAATTAAGGCCTCGTAATTGAGTTTTGAGATCGTTTTATTAAGCGATCCGATTCTAAATCGAGGGCTTATTTATTTCTCATTAACAAAATCTATTGGATGATCAGAATTGTGGGCATGATTCAATTGAAAGTAATGTAAACAATTATAGATAGGATTTTTATTGGGCTTAAATCGTATTTTATTTTCGCCTGTGGTTATTCTCTATATAAAAGTGCCAGAACCTATACTTGTTACTACTCTGTATTTGGCTAATATAAAGTGAAATTCACATTTTAGTTTATATGTAGTCCCGCCTTTATTAGTATTCCTGTTGACATTAGTGGGTAGAAATATTAAAGCGCATAGTCGCGATACAATATCATGCATTCAAATAAAACTTGTTGGGTTAATGCAGAAGCTTCGAAACGTGCTTTTAAATTAGGTTTACTTTATGAAAAAATAGACTTTCATATATCATCGTACAGAGGACATAGATATGTATACACACATTATAAGTACACATAGTGAATATCAACAATGATTTTATCTTAAAATATTGATTGACATTATGAGATATTATCTTTTAGCATATACTATTAGGATTTGTGCGAGAAAATTCCTTGTAAATCTCACAAAGTGTCACAATTTGTCCTCGACTGTACCTTCTTTATGTTCGTTATAGGTACTTGATCTTTATTAGTCTACAATATGATGTAGTTCCACCGAACATAGCACAGTGTAGTAGGTAGTAAAACAACAATGTTGTGTTATGCTAACGAGGCTATGTTTGATGAGCACTAGAGAATGCCTTTTGCTACAGACACGAGTATGTTAGTCCAAAATAAAGCTTTGAAAACCGAGCTACCTCTCACTCAGTCCTTAATTAGGTATATTAGTATCTATTCGTCCATGATATTAGTTATCTCATTGAGTCTATACAATTTCCGTACAATATTTTCAAATATTTTTATAGTCTCGTATAGGAGTTTATACAGTGCCAAAATTAAATTAATAGAGTGCCTTTGCTTACGATTACCACAGAGACTATTTCACGGGCACATATCAAAGGCATATCCGCATGAACATGTTTATTTATCGCGACGATTTAATTATGAGGGTTGGTAGGTGCGGAGAATACGAAAATAAACAAGATTCCACATATCTTGTCGTTGAATTTAGGTTGGATGCGATCAAAGTTGGGACACACTTGTTAAATTACAAGCTATTACCTATGTTTGTATTTTTGGGACAGATCTATGGTTTAGTCATTCGTCTTGCTCAGGTGCTCCTCCCAACAATATAGAGGCTCACTTTGTAATTGTCTCAAGGGGGTAAAACTTTTAGATTGATGTGAGGCATAATATAAATGTTAGTGTTACCATTACTAACGTAATTTAGTCAGTATCGGGCTCAAGCCATTAATTGTACTATGGCCTATGTTATTGAATATATACATATTACTAATCCCCCCTCCCCACTATTTGACGATTACCACTACTTCAAGCTGCAGGGTCTGCGAAATGCTTCTAGTTCTGCTATACATAATTTGGTTAACATTCTGCGGGGAAGAGAATCCACTGAATAAAAATGCAATATGCAGTCTTTGGTCTAGAGCAGTGCCAGACTAAAGAAACGTCGTGGGATCTTTACATTGATTTGTGTAAAGAATATAAATCTTTGTATTTCAATGTTGAGCTTATTTAAATTACTAGCAACATGTTAATATAGGTACAAGAAGAATGAATTTATTATAAGAGCAAGCAGCAGTTTCAATAATTTGAGCAGAAATATTGACATTCGCGCGATCTATTGTTTGGGTCCTCGCGAATCACTACGAAGTCGATTCAAGGAATTTAAAATTTTAACGTTACCGTCACAGTACATTTATGAAAATATTATGTAAATAGATAAAATTGTGAGACCTAGATTCAGGTTATCTAAAGCTAATAAGTCTTTTCTCGGAAATTGCGTTCGTTTCTATAATAAAATCCCACTCGAAGTAACTAAAATATCTTATGATAAATTCAAAGATTTCATAAAGCAGAGGTTAATTGACAAAGCCTACTATAAGGTGGCTCATTACGTGGAAGACAAGAATATATGGTTGTAGTAGCTTCTCTCTGCACTTGCATCCCCCTGGCTAAGTGACAATTGTACGAATAAGCATAAAATAATAATGAATATATTGTATAAGTATTTGGAAAATAAAGCTGTAATATTAAAAGATCTTTCACAAAAAAAAACCTTGCTGAGTTTCTTGCCGGAGTCTTCTCAGTTTAAGTGTATTCTGAACCGGTGATAAATTCCACTGTATGTACAAATGTAACGTTCATAGGGCCTAAACTGAATAAATGACTTTTTGATTTTGATTTTGATTTTGACATGGATATTTTTAATACTTTACCACAACGCCTTAAGCGATTGCTAAATGATTTATTTTTTGATGGATAAGCTCTATACTATGTGCTATAAACTTATAAATATCAATAATAATTGTGTGTTGCTTTTTGAGTGCATAGTATTCAGATCATATAGGTAGCAAATTTTATTTCGAATGACGATGTTTCATTCAGTTCACTTGTGTGTGTGCCGCCCCCTGTCTACTTTCTTTTTGCTACTTATTTTTATGTCTGTGGAAACTTTTAATTAGCTTTCAATATCTATGTAATTATAACTTTGTTAATTAAGAATCTAGCTGTTAGTTTCCCTAAGAAAATAAAATAAAATAAGAAATAATTTCTCACTAAAAAGCAGTTTTTGCTCTCGTTTCGACTCTATTTTCATTTCATATAGTAGTTTTATTCTGAGGTAAAAAAAATATTTATGGCCTAAATTATTCCATAGGCACCATTATTGTAACTTTATTCATTGTCATTCTCAACTCCCGAAACCACTTTTTTGTACAAAGGATTTGTAAAAAAACATGCTCTGATTGAGGAAGTACCTCCACCTTACAGAATACCGCAGCCAAATAACTTTATGTTGTGCTCCTGCGCGTGAGTAAGGTCGGTAGAGCTTAATGGGGAGGAGAAAGGGTCGGTAACGCGTTAGTAATGCCCAGTGCCAGCGTCCATATGGCTATTGTAACCGCTTACCACAAGGCGAGCCATACGGATGTTTATCGACTTCATCGTATAAAAATAACTATTTCCGAAACATAAGTGTACCTGATAAAGATAACCGTAGCTTTTTTAAGCACCCTTATACGCAATACCTGTCAGTTTAATAGCCGTGCGTGCATAATCAACAACCCGAATAGGCGGCAAACGCTTCATCAATAAAGCAGTTCATTTGATGATAACATTATTGATTTCATGGGACAAAAATAGATAATAACTATTTTTGTAATAGCCGCCCTACTGATATAATAATAATAATTGAATGTACGCTTTAAATTGTTGATGAATATATACAATATTTATACGTTCTGATAACTGCAAATACAAACAGTGGTTCATTAGAAATGGAATCATTTCCGATTTTGTAATATTTCTACCGATTCAGAGGTTATTTCAATCTGAATTTCATTGAAATAAAGTTACATAATCCACGTACAGATTGTAGTATCTATAGTATATCTCTATAGTATAATTATAAATAATAAAACATAGGTAAGTATACTAAACGAAACATACTTATACGTTTATATATTTAAAAAAAAACATAAATCATTGCGAAATTATCTCTCAATAGAGCTACAAAATCGATTGATTTGATTATTATTGTATGGAATCTTCCGTCACCTCCCGCGCGAATCTGACTCGTATTAGGCCGGTTTTATTTTACGATATCAGAATAACTGATATTTATGAACACAAACAATATTCATTTCAAAAACGTTTTGAACCGTTCGCGACCTGAGTTTCTTGCCCGTTCTTCTCAGCTGAAGGCCGACTTACGAACTGGTGGTAAATTCAGTAGCTTTGACCTTGATAAGTGCCCTATTAAGGCCTAAATTGAATAAATAGCTTAGACCTTGACTTTGATAGAAAGGCTCGTGTTACATAAGCATAATATCACCGTGGTCTAGTGATGATATGGTCAAAAAGAGTAAGCACGCAAAGCCTATAAAGGAAATGGGTCTCAGGTGCATACAACGCGGAGTTAACCAGGGTACTTCTTAGTACCCTAACACAGTACATTCGACGTCATGCACTGTCAATGAAAAATTATCAATATTATTCTGTGCTAATAACTAACCCCCTTATTCATGATAAAGTTATCAAACGTTGATTAGCTAAAATTCCGAAGTCTTTATCTGACAGGTGACATTTGGTGATCGAAAGAGTGAGACGGGGCACACTATTACACTGATTTAGTTAAAAAGCGATTATGAATAAGAGGGTTAGTGTGTTTATTCTTCTTTTACATAATTGACAAAACAGGCAACTAATTAAGTATTTTGTATAGGTATGGTTGATAACATGGAGAAGGATTTTTCCGTGTCAACCTATATCTTATATCAACCTATTACAACGATATTATAGCTAGTATATCCACTATGAAGCTTCATAAGCAAGTCTCATTGCAATTGTGTGATGCGTGATTAGGTATACACATGCAATATTACAAACTATCTTAGTTATATTGAACAGTATATGAAATGAGATCATTGACATGACAAAGAGACGGAGTTTACGGCAGCACGTGTATCACCCGACAAACTTAGCACCAACATATTATAATAGCTTATCCCTTCATGAATAGAAGTTATAATACCTTACAGGCTTACACATTATCTTATCTATATATATAAAATTCAAAGTCCTGACTGACTGACTGACTGATTGACTGATATATCAACGCACAGCCTAAACCACTGGTCTTAGAGACATGAAATTTAGAGGGTATATTCTTTGTGAAGAGTAGATATCCACTAAGAAAGGGTTTTTCGAAATTCCACCCCTAAGGGGGTAAAATGGGGGATGAAAGTTTGTATGAAAGTCCGTCAGTTTCGAAGTTAGGATCTTCAAATGTTGTGTTTAGGCTGAAGATTGAAAATTAATGTATACGTGTCTCAGCGTTTTTAATAATTCCACCCTCGAAGCGGGATGAAGTTGTTTTGTTTTGTTTTATTGTTGTAGAAAAATATGTCATTTGATTCCTGTAGGCCACGCGGGCGGAGCCGCGAGCAGAAGCTAGTAATATATAAAATGATAAACTGATTGTTGATATATCAGCCCACAGCCCAAACCGCCGGACCTAGAGATTTGAAATTTTGCACAAAGATACCTTATACAGTGGAGGCATCCACTAAGGAAGGATTTTTGGAAATTCCACCCCTAAGAGGGTAAAATAGGGGATGACAGTTTGTATGCAAGTCCGTCAGTTTTGAAGTTAGGATCTTCAAATTTTGAGTTTAGGTTGACAATTGAAAATTAATGTGTAGTTATCTCAGCGTTTGTGATAATTCCACCACCGAATGGAGGAAAAGGGGGATGAAGTTGGGTATGCAAGTCCTTCAATTTCAAAGTAAACTTCACTAAATGTATTATTATATGGTGTAGGCATCCACTAAGGAAGGATTTTTGGAAATTCCACCCCTAAGGGGGTAAAATAAGGGATGAAAGTTTGTATGCAAGTTCGTCAGTTTTGAAGTTAGGATCTTCAAATTTTGTGTTTAGGCTGACGATTGAAAATTAATATATAGTTATCTCAGCGTTTGTGATAATTCCACCACCGAAGGGAGGAAAAGGGGTATGAAGTTGTGTATGCAAGTCCTTCAATTTCAAAGTAAACTACACTAAATATATTATTATACGGTGTAGGCATCCACTAAGGAAGGATTTTTAGAAATTCCACCCCTAAGGGGGTAAAATAAGGGATGAAAGTTTGTATGCAAGTTCGTCAGTTTTGAAGTTAGGATCTTCAAATTGTGTGTTTAGGCTGATGATTGAAAATTAATGTATAGTTATCTCAGCGTTTGTGATAATTCCACCATCGAAGGGAGGAAAAGGGGGATGAAGTTGTGTATGCAAGTCCTTCAATTTCAAAGTAAACTTCACTAAATGTATTATTATACGGTGTAGGCATCCACTAAGGAAGGATTTTTGGTAATTCCACCCCTAAGAGGGTAAACTAAGGGATGAAAGTTTGTATGCAAGTCCGTCAGTATTGAAGTTAGGATCTTCAATTTGGAGGAAAAGGGGGATGAAGTTGTGTATGGAAGTACACTAAATTTATTATTTAAGCTTATGGTTATAAACTAACGCAACGAATATAGGTGTTGTTGGAATTTGAACCCTTAAGGAGTGAAAAGGGGGATTAAATTTAGTATATTAAGTTCTTTATTTTCGGAGTGAAAATTTTACAATTTATTATTTCGGCTTATGGTATTGGCGTATTGAAATGACTCGCCTAAACAACATCAAGAAAAAGAGAGGAACAAAAATCCGGTTAATACGAGCATTGGTATTCCTCATTTTCATGTATGGAGTGGAAGCGTGGACTATACTGGCCCGAGAAAGAAAAAGGATTGATGCATTCGAGATGTGGTGCTGGAGACGGATGTTGGAAATACCTTGGACCGCTAAACGCAACAATGCATAAATCCTATCGCAGCTCCAAATTAAAACACGATTGTCCACCATATGCCACCAACATATTTTTTCGTATTTCGGCCACATGGTGCGCAAAGGCGATGAAAGTTTGGAAATCTGATCATAGTTGGGAACACGGAAGGAAAACGACTACGTGGTCGTTCACCAACAAGATGGTCCGATCAAGTAAAAGACTCATCGTCCTCCAAGTTTTACAGAAACCAGAAGACAGAAACCAGTGGAGGCAGATCATTCGCTCTAGAAGCAAACCCGATGTTGATCACGATCCTCAGACATGAGGGAAAGAGAGATAAGGCCTCCAAAATTATGCTGTGGAACTTGACTACAAGTAACAGCTCTCCGCCGCAATGTTGTTGAGGTCAAAATATTTACTGGTTCTGCTAGAGGAGAAACAGTCTTCTTGCCACGTATACTATTGATCCCAAATCACCTTCCTTTTGAATTTAAAAGATAACAGTTCCTAATTAAGGTTTGTAGTCACAGGGAAAAACTCTGAAATTTGCTAGAGTTGATTTGCGGCAGGACTGTTTCAGTTTTATGTGGCATCCTCGTATATGAGCTCTTAATCTACCTGAACTATTGTCAATATCACAAGTAGTGGCGGACAATAGCCATGAACAAAGCTCTATATTGTTACAATGATTCATATCTAGAAAAATGAAATAATCTACGCGGACGAAGTTGCGGGCTATAAAGCTAGTTTCAATATATTAGTCAATGCAAGGTCTTATTGTATAAGTCTTTAGCCAATATCGCGTTTAATTAAATTATTATATACTGTATATTTCACATTAATTAAAGTATCTTATTGTACCTAAGTAGCAGTAATTTGAACAATGAATCTATGACACTTATCGAACCATCATAAACATAAAATGTAAAAAATGCCAAGTAAAATGGTATGGTAAGTGGTAGGGTTCCAGTACCTACCTTGGAATTTTGATGATTGGTCAGAGTGATAGACAGAACTTCGACTGGCGATAATTCATAAACTATAAGGTATTTTAGTAGTAATTTGTTTGATACAACTTTAAACAAAATAATGTACGGCTCGCCTGATGATAAGGAGTTACCGTAGCCTATGGACGTTTACGATACCAGTGATACACACACGCACATTGCCGACCCTGCAAAAAGCTTTCACACTCTTTTTTCACTACGGCGGAGAGCTCAGCCCACAGCCTGAGCGTCCGCGACATTTAGGTTCGAATATGTGAGGATGGACTCCCCGTTAATGACGAAAGTTGCGATGGTAGAAGGTTGCTGTCGGCATCAGGTCAAATAATTCTTCAAAATGCTGTCCGTTAGGAAAAGTCCGAAAATTCAGGCTCCTAGCTTTATGCACCCAAAGGAATCGAAAGTGCCGTGAGTGGCTACTTCATAAAATTAAAAAAAAAATTGGAAGGTACAATAATTAAACAAACAACGATGGTGTCTGCAGAAGTTTGAAAACTGTTTCGCAGATACCAACGCCCTCCTCCGTTACAGTTCCAAACAAACAATAGGATATTAGTTTGTTTAATTATTGTACCTTTTGTGTTGTTCCAATTTTTTTTTTAATTTTTTTATTTCTCGACTTGGCGGTGGCACATCCGCACGTGCACCTAGATATTAATAATATGTAATTAATAGTCTGTATTACATTATTTGTATTGTATTACAGACTTCAAACTACGACTTAACTACCGACTATTATGATAAAGACTGGAAACTAATAGCTCTGTAGTCTATCAGTACAGATACGTATACCCACATAAAGGCTGTAGTTAGTTATTTGAACACGAAGAGCGGTAAGTGGTGTCAAAGGCACTGTGGAAGCGTTTAATCCGAGGATTCCGAGGACAGTTCCGCTTGATTTGTGGTTTTTAACCGCTCTAACAAGTACAATCTACAATCGCAATCTTTGCTTTTTCTTTTAAAATAAAGCTCTTTTCAGAAATAAACGTAGTTAGAGACTGAAATTATTGTATTGCTTATAGTTCACAAAAAGAATTTTGTTGAATAGAAAAAATATTACCTACTCCCATTTCTTATCACTGGCATAGCATCACTTAAAAAACTGTTTAAAATAATTCAATAATGGTATTCACCGCTATATAGCTACGAGTACCTATATCCCTAATAAAAATACTCTGTTAGGTTAACAATAACCGAAATCAAATCTACAATGGTCATTGTTCAAAATTGTGTCGTTGAAAACCATCTGAATGGAGGATGATGTTTTGTCGCGGAGTGTATTGCGGTTTGTATGTGACGTAACAGAGTGTTCTGTTTGACGCATCGACACGCGCCGCCACGGAACGGAACCACACTCCGCCCGTCCCGTCACAGATCCACACTCCGCCCGCGCCACCACAGATCTGCACTCCGCTCTCGTACCCACGAGGCTACAATACAACACGACTCTGTTACTCACACAGTTACACTACACACCCTCCATAATTCAAGTTCACCTAAAAACAGCAGCTCGTCTGGATGCGCATTTAATATGTAGCGTACCCGAAATAACTCCCAGTGTGCATCTTTTTACTATATTGTGTTTATTATGATTGTAGTTTTGGAAACATGGTATATTTTATATCCATAAAATTAAAAAAAATATATGTATCTCCATTTAAAAGATGATAATCTTCAATCAAAATAAAATATAACAATTTTAGAAAACACTAATAAAATATGCTATGAACTACATATAATTACGCTGCGCACAGACCGTAGCACATAAACCACTTATTCACTAAACTATTGCAATAAGAACTCTTAATTCACAGATTGTCTAAGTAAAGCGGGGACATGACGTCTGGTCATAAAATTTGCATTTTGGGTAGAGTCGTAGCCAATTAGGTTAGCGGCACAATGTCTACAGACATTTGTCGCGTCGGTCGGCTGCTTCACATCTCTATTTACATATAATTTAAGCATCGCACAGTGTTTTAAGAGGACAATTTTTCGGACATCGCGTTTTTATTCTAAAAACTGATAGATATAATCATTTAAATGTAAGATTTCAAATCCCCATTTAGCTAGCATGTCTAGTTTTTGAGTAAATGTTTTTTGAAAATCGACAAATATTCATCCGGATATTTAGAAAAAAATGAATAACTCTTTAACTAAGCATGATACGCAATAATGATGTTAGGTACATCGATGGCTCTTCTTATGCTGCACTTTTGAGAATATAAACGAATATCGTAGCTTTGTTAGATTCGCATATATACGCGATTTTAAGTTTTTAGTTTTTCTTATTTTTCTCGAAAATTCCGCCGTATTGGGATAAGTTATTTAAACTAAAATTATGCTCTTAACTTCCCCTACGCACTACATAAATTTCACATCCCAATTCCATGGAATCTAGAAGTAATTGCATATTAACTATTTTTGTTAGGGTTGTCAACTTTTTTATCCGGAATTTATTGACTCAATTTTTGTTCGATATTGACTATGTCATCATACTTTAACTTTGAAATTTAACGTTCGTACTATTTTTTAGGGTTCCGTAGTCATAATGATAAAAAAAGAGCGTAAGTACACCGTTTCACTCACAGCCTACCACTGATGATAATTAAGAAGTGTGTGTATATGAATATGCAGAGATCGTTTGAGTGTGCATGAATTTGATAGAAAGACTTGCAAGTGCTTGTACACTGGTGCGGATAGTTAAGTTTCGTATTTAAAGTTAGGTTTTTAATAATCATGTACCTATGATGATTGATATATTTTTATTTAATTGAATTATGTAGCTGGTATACTTGAATCTTATGAGGTAAGTACTGCTTAACAGCCTATTAATTTTTATTTTTTTAGGCTTCCGTACCTCAAAAGGAAAAAACGGATCCCTTATAGGATCACTTTGTTGTCCGTCTTTCTGTTTATGTGTGAACGCGAGGAGGTATCAAGCTGAAATTCATATCAAATACTCAGGTCTACTGTCCCTTAGAGCTGTGAAAAAATCAAACTTATAAACCACCACAATCAAAAGCCACAGCCGTTTATGCTGCAAATTTTTGACACGCGCAAGGGAATCAAAGCCTACAGGGTACTTCCCGTGAACTCAGCATCTTGAATTTGGTACGAAGCAACGTCTTATAGCACAGATATAGGAAAAAAATGCGAAAAGCATAAATTTTTAGTTACATCATGTTTTTAATAATTTTAAACTTACTATCCCCTTTCCTCATGAACGCGTAGAGGTATTAAATTGAAATTCATATCAATTACTGAGGTCTATCATACCTTCTACTCATATACCTAAAAACCTGTACCCAAAAGTTGCCTGGAAGAGATCGCTTAAGCGATAAGGTCGCCTACATTGTATAACTTCCCTAATTTGTTATACTTTTGTTATTTTTACTATGTCAGTGTATACAATAAAGAATATTTCATTCATTCATTCATTCATACCTACAGATTTATACGGAACCCTCGGTGCGCGTGTCCGACTCGCATTAGACCGGTTTTTTTAAATTCTATATTTGGGGATCATACAGTCTTACAAGTTATATATATGTCACCGTATTTTTGTGAAAACCGTTAGTTTATAATCTACTTAGCGAGATTATAAACTCCCCGATATATTGTGAACTGTATCACATTGCTTACAATATAACGTATTAATTTCCGATAGATTATAATCTATCCATGACAAACCGTCATTTTGTAAACCGGCATCATACTTGAATGCGTCGGAACGCACCTTGCGCGCTGATTGATTCAACGTCATGTGTCCCGCGACACCATCTTTAGCGATACGTAACGTAGTTGATTGTTTTTATTGTTTCTTAAAAAAAATATTCACATATTTAATTTTGATTTCAAACAATTAAATGTGCATCTCTTTTAATTATACTATGTTTATACACCTATGTTTGTTTTCTAACTATGAATACAGAACGAACTACCGCCAAGACTAACCAATCAGGGACGGTTCACAATATGACGGTTTGACAACGTTAGATCTATAACTATCGAAAATGAATATGTAATATTGTAAGCAGTATGATACAGTTCACAATATATCGGGGAGTTTATAATCTCGCTAGTTAGATTATAAACTAACGGTTTTCACAAAAATACGGTGACATATATACATTAAAAATAGTGACAGATAGACCTAAAGTTCCACATAAGTAGCTACACAAATGAGTAAAGAAAAGAATATAAGCAATAGACGCATTGATAAATACTATTAAATACTAATAATAACAATTACAAACAGTTACGAACGAATATAATAAATTTAGGTATTAACAGGGGAATAATTTGGTGCTCACAACTTTTTTGTAAGTGCTCAAGGATAGATTGTTAATATCAATATTCGTTAGATTTTTGTTGTAGTAATTCAACGAATGCCTGAAAAATGAATTTTGTGCATACCTTTTTTACATTGTTTAATATAAGATTTTGATTTAAAACGTGAGGAGGGACGGGGTACAGTAATTATAAATATTAGAGGAGTCAATATGATTATTTAGGATTTTGAATAAGAATAAAACATCTATATAGGGTGACTGGTAATTAACGACATTCAGATACATGATTGTACTCGTGATACCAAACAAGTTTCCCAAAGTTAAATAAGTAAAGTATGAAACTATAGGTCTATTTATATTTTAATATTAAGAGAAGAAAAAATTGTTTCTAAAAAAAATTAAAAATAGTACAATAAATAATAATATCCTGGGACATTCCTCACACACGGTCATCTGATCCCAAACTAAGCAGACAAGCTCTGCTTAGTTTGGGACTATGGAAACCAGTTAACTGATATAATACATACCTATACTACTTTTTTTTGTAAAAATGTAAATAAATAAATAAATAATTGTGTATAATAAGTATGTATACTTATTATACATAATTACACCCAGACTCAGAACATACAGACATGTTCATGCACACAAATGCATGTGCTGTGTGGGACCTGCGGTCGTGGGTTCGATTCCCATACTCGTTAGGTGAACTGCGCCAACTAGCCCGTCAATATGTCTGAGTATCGTTTACTAACCACCAGTCACCCTATATAGAAACGTCGGTTTTGCAGTGTAAGTAAAATATGTCTAATAGTGGAAGTCCCAGTCAATGACATAGTTGCCAGTTCGGAAATCAAGTAATTTAACAAATCTTTTTTGAATTATTTCTAATCGTTCAATGTGTACTTTGTAATGTGGGCTACAGAGCATCCGAATTCTAAAATACTGCGCACTAATGAGAAGTACACAATTTTGAATGTAGAAGCGCGTTTAAAGGGTTGGGAGACTCTCTGTATGAATCCTAATTGTTTGAATTTTCTGTCAAGGATCACTTTGCTTATATGGAATGCACGCTACTGGTTGGTACTAAACGGAGTGAGTGTCTTTGCCTCTATTTAAATTATAGATAAACATGTCAAATTATGGATATTAATAAGAGTTTTAGCAAGTAAAACCTGTTACCACCTTCACCGCGTGAAGGTACTTCCAGATTATGTTATTACAATTGAGTACGTGACTTTTGCTCGTCACGTCTAATTTTGCCTTTAAAAATATATTTAATGTCTAATTTTGCCTTTTAATTTACTTCACCCTGAACAAATTTTTGTAATACTAATATAGCTGGTCTCATTAGAGTCCTACATCAGATAATCGAAACCACTGATTTTATATCAACGAAAATGCTACCAAGTAAATATAATTTTTGGCAAAATCAAATTAGATCCGGATATAAATTATTATTTGATACTGTGACAACCCTAACGACGTAAAAACCGGATCTAACTTAAAAATGTTGTAGCTTCTAGATTCCATGGAATTGGGATCTGAAATTTATGTAGTGTGTAGGGGAAGCTAAGAGCTTAATTTTAGTTTCAATAACTTATCCCAATACGGCGGAATTTTTGAGAAAAATAAGAAAAACTAAAAACTTAAAATCGCGTATATATGCGAATCTAACAAAGCTACGATATTCGTTTATATTCTCAAAGGTGCAGCATAAGAAGAGCCATCGATGTACCTAACATCATAATTGCGTATCATGCTTAGTTAAAGAGTTATATTTTTTTTTCTATATAGAGGGTTGAAAATTTTACGATTTTCAGAATCCATTTACTCAAAAACTAAACATGTTAGCTAAATGGGGATTTGAAATCTTGCATTTAAATGATTATATCTATCAGGTTTTCGAATAAAAACGCGATGTCCGAAAAATGGTCTCCTTAAAACACTGTGCATCGGTCCGATTCACTCCCGCTCCGGCAGTGGCAGCCCTTAAATAGCCGACACGCTCAATAGACAGGCTTAATTACTTGCTGGATTGCAATTCAACCTATTTTGCATAATGCACCGTTGAACATTGACAATCACAGACAATGTTCGTACTCCAAGTAGAGTAGCTATTAATCTGAAGTACTCTACATATATTTACATTTCAAACCAAAACATAAGTTTCAAAAGGTTACTATTGTATGTAACATATTATGTTTAGACCAAACAAACCAAGCGCTATTAATTAACACAAGTTCTTATGTGAAACTTTCATGATTTAGATCTAATTTAAATGTGTATTTTATTTTATTCATCTTGGACAAACTGAAAAAAATAATAAAAAAACACTACTCTAAAGTAAACCTAATCTCTAAAAATAAAACTATTCTAAATCCGTGCCAGTGGGTAACACTCCCAGAATACTGGCAGCATTGCCACGTTGGATGGCAATGCTAAGCTGCTGACCGAAGTATAAGCCAGCATCCTGGGAACGTGTCGCCTCAACTAGACGCGCTGCAATTTCTTTATATAATTTTTTGCACTGGGTCCCCATGGCCCTAATGTTTCGACCCCAAAAGGCGCAAATATATATCCACTATCAAGGGTACTATATTTGCGCCTCTTAAGGCCCTCAACTGATTCAGCGGCCACGCCAGCCTTATTTTGAGTCAAAGGAAGATGAGACGGCGCTAGGGTGTCTAAATAAGTGGCATCCCATACCAAAGGTTTCCCCATCCTCCAAGGAACAAGAGTCATTCCTTCGAATCTTATATATATGTTGTGTTACGTGTATCAACTTGTTATTAGAATGACTAATATTTTAGTAGGAAATATCATTAAATTGATAACTGTTTTGTATCAATAAGAAAAAAAAACTAGAGATAGGATTTTTAAAGTAATTTGTCTATGGGGGTCTGAGGTATCAGTTCATTTTGGAAAAGAGGTCTCTTGCCCAAAAAAGTTTGGAGATCCCTGGTCTAAGCTAAGTAATATGATGTACATTAAAAAAAATAGGTAAGCTACCAGCTTATACCTGTAAATAATAAAGGTACTCTAACCACAAATATCATGGTAAATGAAGTACCTAATGTTTATAAGATCACTCAGTCTTTATGAGGATATAGAAATGAGAAAGTGAAAGTAGATATAAAAATATACTACTTTCTAAAAAAAATAAACATAAAATTAAGATTTGGAGCCAAGTAGGTTGCGAACAATGAGGCTCTGCCACTGCTGGCGCAGTCCTCGCATCATTTACATCCACAACGTCTCTACTTATTGTATGCCGTCCTTAAGTGGCGCCATACATATATGTTTGCAAGAGAACTCTTTTCACATTAATAATTCATGTTATCCTTGACATATGATCATAAAATAAAATTGTTATAACTTCGACACAACAATAATAATGTAGCCGCTATTTATAAACAAGATAAAAGATATTTATGTTGTTGAAATCTTTTGTGGAATTCACTTACTATTTATTCTATAGAAACATAAACAACTATTGTCGAACGAAACAATGATCAACAAGCCTTATGTATATTTCAATACATTTGTAAAACTTTCTGGAGTATGGCAATAGCGAGCAACATTTCAAAATGTAATCCCGTCGGTTCACGCTCATGGGACACATGGATTCTTCCCGACCTTTAAATATAAGCTTTTTATGAGGTGAAATGAAATCCCTAAAGCTCTGGAGAGCAAAGTCATACTCGTATTCGAAAAGCAAATATTGCTTGTAAAGTGCGGTTGATTTTTAATACCATGTTACATTATTGGATGAAAGAATATTGCCAAATTATGTTTACCGTTTACTTAGCGTAATGACAATTTTTAGAAATATTTTTAGAGTTCCGAACCAAAAAGGTAAAATGGAACCCTAAAGCCGGCTTTTCACTATGGGATATAATATAATATAATATATGTAATATAAATTACATCTTGAGATATAATATGTTATCATACATTACTCTTCATACTATTGCTCTTCATACATTTTTGTATATTACATCCCAAACTATAAATATTTTTTCGACTAAAATTATTTATTATATCCCATAGTGGAAAGCCGGCTTTATGGTGCAACTCAGTCCGTTTGTCCATCTGTATGTCACAGCGGAATATTTCCCCAACCACTAATGCAGACCTACACATTAAAAACATAATGATTAGTTATCCCTACACTTTACTTATAATAATTATTTGTGGATTGTGGATAGTTGATCTGCGCAAATAAATGTATTGATGTTAAAGTCACACGGAGAGGAACCTGATTCTCAAGATACAGGTAACTAGTTTGAGAACCAGGGCATTAATGTTAAGTGAATGATTAATTACTTTTAAATAGCTACTTGATGATGTGTACCTAATTTAGCCTATGTCTTTCTCCATACCATAGGCGATCTGCATGCCAAATTTCATGATGATCCGTTTAGTAGTTGAGGCGTGAAGGCGTAACAAACAAACAAACTCACTTTCGCATTTATAATAGTTAAGGATATTAAAGTTAGAATATTAAAAAAAAATGCCCCATATATCAGATGTATGCAAAGTGGAAAATCTAAAATAATTACAGTTGAATTTGATAGACGTTATGTAAATATTACAGAAAAACAGAACGATGCATCTAACAAGCACGAAATCATCAAAAATCGTTCACGATCAAACTTAGGAATGCGGTCCGATTATTTACAACAGTTATGCGCCTGACCGCCGAATCGTTGATACTTATAATGAGCTATTCGAAAATGTCGACATTTTCCAGTAGTCCGCACCCAGACTCAAAAAAGATATTATTGCATACTTGCACTTGATTTATGATTTTTGATTTATGTTTAATTGCCTAACCATATTAAGTATTACCTAGTTTTTGTACTTTTACATGTTTTTAAGTTATTCGCATGCCTGCTTGTAAGCATTGTTTCATTGCTAAAATAATAATATATCTGACTTAACCTGTGGGTAATGTAGTTGGTCTAGCATTTACTTAATGTTTAAATTGATATATTTTTTTTGTAATAAGCAACGTAAGACTGTTTTTTTATCCCAAATAAATAAATAAATAAATGGCTCAAACCCCGAAATATATGTCTAACGAATGTCGGAACCCACGGTGAGCGAGTCAGACTCAGAATCACACTTGGTCGGTTTTTATTTAGATCGTGATTTTTCAGTGAAATTATTTTAGAGACGCTGAACTCTGCTAACATGTCAAGTACACATAGGTACCTAATATGAAGTATGTCACGCAAAACATATTTGTTTTTTGTTCATGTCCTTTGAAATTTAAATACCACGAGTTTAGGAATCGTTATATCAACGTTATGTACGTACTTACACGTGTGACGGATTCCAATACCACAACCGTATTTAATGTTACATGTATACGGAAAAATTTTGAATTACATTAACATTAAAGGTCAGGTAAGTAAATACGATGCATTCAACGTACGACGAGGTAGGTAGGTACTATCCACGTACAATTAAATAATTATATAAATAAGATATCGTGATGAAAGCGTGTTTGGAAGCATTCATAGATGAATAAGCCACTAACCTGAATGAATAGTTCAAATGGAAATAAAATATTTATAATTACAATAATGTACCTAGATATTGATATCATAAAAGGAACATTAGCTACAAGCTTAATTTACTAACGTTTTTAACAAGGTATAACTATTATTAGTGAAAAGTATTATTAAGGTTTCAACCTTCAAGTTTTCAGTAGGTAAGTTTAAAAATACCCTTACACAATCCAAGAGATCGATTCAATTTAATACTGAAAACTATTGAACAAACTGATTAAAGGCCCACTGAAACGTGTCAGTAACGACGTGTTTTATGTTCTTACCTGTAAAATAAAATGGTGCGTATGTCAGAACATGTACATATTTGGCTTTCGGAACATGTTCGTGTAAACTCAGCGCTCAACTAAGGATAATTTAATTCTTTCATTCATGGAGGTGCGAATTTGCAAGTGCGTATCGGAGGGCGCGCCGTCGCCACCGCCGCCCTTCGCCCGCGGAGAGCGCGGCGCGGCGCGGCGCCCGCGACCCGTGCGATGACGTCAACGGCCCACCGCGCCACCCGATTATAAATATAGCTACGCCGATAGCACGCTACAGGTTTCGGCACATTTTGTTCCCAATTCTTGTACGTGAAAGTCTTAAGCACTTTTTTATTACATTCATTAGTTCCAAGGCAAATTCTCACATTCACTTCTATGGAATATTTTTTTAACTACTCTGACCTAATGATGCGATTCACGTCAAATATGTAAAATATATATTGTATAGTACTTTAACGCAGTTTTCAAATATAATGTTAAGATAAATCTATAAATTACGTAAAGTACCTACCGATTTCCGTTAGATTTGTTTACAATTTACATAAACAACAAAGAGGTGCACTTTGATGAATTAAAGCTATACGTCATTGAATGATCCCAAATGCACTTTTATTTAAAGCTATAAATAAAAATAAATGTTTAAGTACGTATAATCGGCTCAAATTTTACCATGAATATTAACGAGCCAATCAATGTGCTTCGATCATATTGTGTGCACCATCGATCATAGCATCACTTAATACTTTGTATAGGAATCACATTAGTCAAATTTATAAGTAGGTATAACTTGTTATAAGGAGATTAAACTTCTATCACGACATAAATTACCTACTGAATTAATAAAAAGGTGGATGAAAAGTATCCTAACTTATATATATCCTAACTATCCTAACTAATATTATAAATGCGAAAGTAACTCTCTCTGTCTGTCTGTTACGCTTTCCCGCTTAAACCGCTGAACCGATCGCGATGAAATTTGGCATACATCTATATGCAATACCTATGGTATGGAGAAGGACATAGGCTACTTTTTATCCCGGGAACGCGGGTGAAACCGCGCGGGTCAGCTAGTAATATATAAATGCGAAAGTGAGTTT